>CM042152.1:101882901-102247901 GCA_023376005.1 Doryteuthis pealeii
TGTTTTCTCTTTTCATAGTTTTAAAAACAATATTTTTCTTTGATTCAATGTTCAATTGAATCAAAGAAAAATATATACTTTTATTCACTTAAACATTTAATTGTAAATTTTAAACACCTGGAAAGCGGCACGTTGTACACAATATTTTTATCATTATTAAAGATTTACTTAATCTATCTAAAAAAAAATATTTTGTGCAACATATTTTCCGAGAGTTTTATATGTCTAAAAATTATGGCAAACGATTGTTCTTTCCCTTTACGGAAGACCTACAGTGTTAAAAACACAAACATGAATTTTTCTCCTTTTTTACTTCAAAATACCCGCATTTTCAGACTAGAGACAGGAACAACAGTTTCAATGCGCGTGTCCTTATTGTATTGTAATTTTTCTTACGTTTTTTGGTTACGCCGTGTAAATTTCCTACATTAAATTTTACAAGTGTTGGTGTCCGTAAATATTTTCCCAATTTTAAGCTATTTTTTCAAATGAAAGAACATGACTTATATCACACTAACTTTATTTTTGGACATACTTATCTCTAAATGTTATTAATTTGATAAGAAGCTAAAAAAATATAGCAAATAAAAATATGTTGTCTCACTTTTTAATAAACCGTTTTATTCTGTTTTTCTAAGGTAATTTCAGAGTGACAAAGCTGAACATATATATATATATATATATATATATATATATATATATATATATATATATATATATATATATATATATATATATATATATATGGTGGTTTTATAAATTTGGTTACTTATTTCAAAATAAAAAAAGCCCACTTACAGTTTGGAATTTCCTGCCAGTCCAAAAGAAAGAAAGAAAAGAAAGAAAGAAGAAAGAAAGAAAGAAAGAGAAAATGAGAAACAAACAAATAAAAAGAAATGAACGTAAAAGAAAAAAAGAAAAAGAATAAAGAAAAGAGAAGAAAAAAGAGAAAGGCAAAACACATACAAAAATAATTCTAGCGGAAATGGGTTCAGCCAAATAAATTTGCAACAAAGTGAATAATAATAATTTAGAATTTTTCATTTCATGTAAATTTAAAACGTGGATAAATTAACTTTATTCCTACAATGTTTATTTTGACTCTATCACACTCCCTTTCAGCTATATTATTTCTGAATTAACAAACAAATTTCTGGTGGTAGTAAAAAAAAAAAAAAACTAAATTGCTTATTTTCCAATTATTTTATTAAAAGTTGTTTCACCGAATTTTGATAAATAATCCGTATTAAAAATTAGAACGAAAGGAATTGTCAATTATCAGGAATTAAGACAAGCATCAGTGATAATATGGGATTATTATATATCTAATATATATCTAATATAAATGCATTGCTAGTAATTTTAGTGTATATATATATATATATATATATATATATATATATATATATATATATATATATATATATATATATATATAAACACACAATATGCTGTTAAAATGAAAATATTTTATATCATATTCATAGCTAATATTGAACAATATTTCGATTTATAAGAATATGTTCAATATTATCTAAGAATAGGATATAAAATATTTTCATTTTAACAACATATTGTGTGTTTTCATATCCTTTTATATATATCGTTGGATTCATTTCCTTTCTCTTCACTTATATATATATATATATATATATATATATATATATATATATATATATATATATATATATATACTATAGTGTGAGATGGTCACTGTTTCAGCTTTTGCTGGAATGGTGTACCAAAGGCAGTATTATTGGTAGAGTGCTCAATATAAAATAGAGCTGTTATATAATATAATAAAATAAATATATAAAGGTTTTACATATCTATTTATTAGGTGACAAAGGAACAATCACAACCATATTGGTTTCATGCGATGCAATCATCAGGTGAAGATGTTTCAAATGTAAGGAAAATCGAAAAAATTACAAAAAATTTCAAAAAATTCAATAGACATGGGATGCGTATGATTGGATAAAATGATGTGTGTGTGTATGTGAAGGTGAATTGAATGTGTGGAGTGTTTATGGGCTGCATAAAGGTTGCGTACGCGTAGTAACTGGTCACACACATAATACGTTGATCTGTGAGTGTGTGGTATTTTAAACAGTGCTTACGTGCGAGCGCTTGTGCCTGTGCATGTATGTGTGTGTGTATGTTTTTTTTTCTGTCGGATGTGCAGGCTATGTATGTTGTATATAGCTGGGTTGTGTTAGTTGAGGAGTGTGGATGAATAATATTAACTATAAGATTGCAAGTGTTGTATATTATGGGCGGGTGGGGGTGGTTAATACGATGTGTAGCGATGTCAACCGGACGTTGCTGCACGCGGTTACACATAGACACGACATATGCACGCATACAAAACAATATTCATACATACCGATATGCACACACATGTCACTATATGTGCTGCGTTAGCCCTACATATACATATTGAAGTGCATACGCATACTACTATGGGCCCCACGTGCACATATATACGCACATACGCACACATATATACACAGACACACACATATATACGCACACATACATACGCGTGCACATACACGCACACACACATGCACAAACACACGTACATGTCAGCACACATACACACACACACATATATATATATACATATATATGCACATACATACACATATACACATATATGCACTCGCATATATCCACGTACACATTCACGCTCATATATGCGCAAATACATACAAGAGCACGCATATACACATGAATGCATATGTACAAGGACCAAGTGGGGTTGGTTGAAAGAAGGAAAAGGGGGGGGACAAGGTTCAGGTCGGGAGGGGGGGGTAGACATGATACGTAAGATCGATGAAAATAGACTTAGATAGGCAGAATGATAGATGGATAAATAGATAGATAAATCGATTGATTGGTGAGGGAATTTCATTGTTATGTGAATATATATATATATATATATATATATATATATATTATATATATATATATATATATATAGAGAGAGAGAAGAGAGAGAGATATAGATAGATAGATAGATAGATAGATACATTTATTGTTATATGTTCTTAGATAAATTTTTTTGTTGTGCGTCCTTTATACTCAAACGTGCGTAGACGCATAAACGTAAGGTTGTGTTTTTAGTCTAAATAGCAGCATGTAATATGGATGGGTTCGTATATTTATTAAGGTAACGGTGTAATTTTTTCTTAAGGAATAATTTGATCCTATATATATATATATATATATATATATATATATGGTAATACAGGTAAACCTTTCGACTGATCTCGGCTCAAGGGGTCTAGTTTTTGTTAGTTGTTTTTCGGGTCAAATTCACTGACTCTATGCAATTACGATTGGTTGGATTGTGCTACGTAATTCCACTGGTAGAGGGCTCTCCCACCCTGTTATGAGACGGGCCCTAACATCATCCGGGAATTCTCCAGTTATAAGCTAACCTATTGATAATAATTATAAACAAAAAAACAAATTCTCGTTCCATTGTTTTCGTCCTCCCTTCTTTCTTGTTCGTTTCTAAAAGACACCTTTTTTTATCGTTTCCAGAGATTGGAAAACTAATTCTCTTTATTGTGACAAGATTCATTTTACAAAAAGGTCAAGACTTTAGATTTGGTCCCTGACAAGTTCAAGATTCCATATACTGACTTGAAACCCAAAATAAATTCCTTCATACAAAATGGCAACAATGCTGGAATAACAACATCCACAATAAATTCTTCCTAATCAAACCCACTTTGGGAGACTGGAGACCAGCCTTTAGGAAGTCCAGAAAGGAACAAGTCATTGTGTTCCGATTACGCATTAGTCACAAAAGAATGACGTACTCTTATATACTCAAACAAGAACAATAACCACAGTGTAAAACATGTCAAACACCTTTGACTGTTAAACACTTATTTATTGAAATTTTATATTACTACTACGGACTTATGCCAGCGCCTTCTAAGATATCTTAGAGGGCCTTGGCTCATGCCCCTAGGGGACTGTCTCAGTAGCAGCAGCAGCCATCATCATCACCGTCAGGGGTGATCTCTATAAATAGCCCTGACCATTAGTAATTCTTCCTCTTTCTAGTTGTAACCCTTCTGAGGGTCAGTTCGGGGACCGGCAATCACGTGTCCCTCACCCTTTGGTCGAATCCTTCTGACTACTATTACTACAGGTAAGAGCTTTGCTCTATCTCTCCCTACGAACTAGGTTCTGATAGAAAAACCCACGACGGACTTACCAAACCTGGCTTCTAAAGAGAGATAGCTGTCTTTTTGGACCCATGACGGCTGACAGCCAATTACCAATATCACCAGGAGAACAACTGAGGGAGCCGACGAGATAATTTGCAACAACGGACAAGCTTCACACTTTGATACCTTCGCAGTCAATAGGCTGCTAGCAGAATAAACTTTTGCAACCCTTAAACTACCTTAAACACCTTAAAATACCCTAAACAAACCCACAATAACATTACGGCTTATACCTAAACGAGGAGGTGCCGCTAGCTTCTAAAAGAAGTTATTAAACCTCGCGAAGCTTGTCCGAAATAAACCAGAACACTTTTCTTCTCTTGTTGTACCTTTTTATGTGCATTTATATATTAAACCTGTTGCATTTTGATTTCGTTGTACTCTCGTCCCTTAATGTCATTCCGCCTTTTCTCTTCTGATCACCCCACCTTGTTACTTAATTTTTATACTTTGCAAAAGTTTATTCTGCTAGCAGCCTATTGACTGCAAAGGTATCAAAGTGTGAAGCTCGTCCGTTGTTGCAAATTAGTTCGTCGGCTCCCTCAGTTGTTATCCTGGTGATATTGGTAATTGGCTGTCAGCCGTCATGGGTCCAAAAAGACAGCTATCTCTCTTTAGAAGCCGGGTTTGGTAAGTCCGTCGTGGGTTTTTCTATCAGAACCTAGTTCGTAGGGAGAGATAGAGCAAAGCTCTTACCTGTAGTAATAGTAGTCAGAAGGATTCGACCAAAGGGTGAGGGACACGTGATTGCCAGTCCCCGAACTGACCCTCAGAAGGGTTACAACTAGAAAGAGGAAGAATTACTAATGGTCAGGGCTATTTATAGAGATCACCCCTGACGGTGATGATGATGGCTGCTGCTGCTACTGAGACAGTCCCCTAGGGGCATGAGCCAAGGCCCTCTAAGATATCTTAGAAGGCACTAGCATAAGTCCGTAGTAGTAATATAAAATTTCAATATATTCATGGAATGTAGGGTTTTTGCTCACATCAGAAACCGTTATTTTAATGCAGACAATATGAAAGATCTATTTGAGAAAGTCAACATGGAGGACATTCTGTCCTTTATGAAGGAAATAAAATTCTACCTTAGAATATAGACATACACCTAATCAATACAATACAACATGATCCCCAATGAGGCTAACACATTGATAAAACCAATTACTACAAAAGTGTAAATGTAGATACACAACGTATATTACTTCCTAACCGCTAGGCATGACATAACTCTAGATGGGTTGATATGCCGTTAAAATCAATCAACTAATCAACCAACCAAAAAGGTCAAGAGGTCATCAATGGTCCTGTTTCTCAAAATACGTTCCCCTGCGTTTCCCAGCAGATTACTAAATTATATGTCATTGATTTAACCATGCGTCAACATACAATCTTAGATATGTTTATGGCAAGGTGAGATACCTGGCATCCATTTTATTTATTTATTTATTTTTGTCAATGACTTAGCATGCTTTACGTTATTTATCAAAAACAATATCTAGGGAAATAACAAAATGATTATCTATTCCACTCAATTGCCCCTATCGACGTCAAACCTCCAATAGGGATTTCCTTAGCGGTCACTATATATGTACCGAATATATATATATATATATTATATATACGGTTTGTTTTGAATGGCTTTTTGCCGATAATTTTTGGGAGAATAAGTGCTTAATTGGAGTCGTACCTAATTTTGAAAATTAATTAATTAATAATGAATTAGGTATTCCCACCTAATTCATTATTAATTAATTAATTTTCAAAATTAGGTACGACTCCAATTAAGCACTTATATATATATATATATATATATATATATATATATATATATATATATATATATATATATCATACTAAAGCTGACCGAATGTTTGTCTCCTAAATGCATTTTACTATTTAGTTTAATGACACGAAATTTATACTAAATTATTCCTTACTTTTAGAATTGAGTTATGTTTTTTTTTTAAATCCATTTTAATTGTAGAACCAATTAATCGTAATTTGCAATTAAGTCAAAAACTGGCCCGTCTCTTTCTTTACATTCTGCCTATCACTTTCCCCCTCTCTATGTATATCTTGATTACCTCCTTGTTATATATATTAGTTTCTCTGGGAGAGAGAGAGAGAGAGAGAGAGAGAGAGAGAGAGAGATGGGAAAATTTGAAATGTATTTGCTTGTTAAATTTCATACAGAGCAACCCGTAGCTTAAATTAGGTCAAACGTTCCCTTTCTTAGAAATCTTTCAAAATGATTTTAATGTTTTGTCTGGGCGTATTTATTCTTTAAAAATGTAATTCGCTTTGCAAAATCATTTTTCCCTAATCTCAATTATTTAACCAACGCTCAATGGGTGACCCAGGGGGTTACGTTTTGTCTTGTACATTTATATACCCAGGAAATCCCCATTGATATCGATTGGTGCAAATGAGTGAAGTAGATTATCATTTTGTTATTTTCCTAAATTATATATATATATATATATATATATATATATATATATATATATATATATATATAATGTAAATGCACTGCTAATGATTTTATATAGCGCTAACACCCTTGGGAAAGGTATGAATCCAACTATTCTCCCTCCAGCTATGGGTAAATAGTAGAGCAGACTGGGCTCTTTAACCTTGATTTAGGTAACCAGTCTGGGGGAAGGAAAACTGTATTCAAACCTGGTCACTACTAGAATAGGCTCAGGCCTACTTAGTGATCTATTTCAATTTTTAAAAAAACTATGATAGAAATTAATTATAAATCAGGAAAAAACGGATTGTCAGAGGTCAGGTACTAAGACAACAATTTGTGACAGAATAGGTCTATTGTATGTATAATATGAACACATTGCTAATGTGTCTAGCATAGAAATTCATTGAAAAACAAAGAAAATAATTGTTAGTGGTCAGAAACATGCGTTACTAATAACTAGGACAGGCCTTTGGTATTCACAATCTCATTTTATTTTTTGTTTCATTTTTTGCTTTTTGCTTTTTTTCTATTTGCCGTTGGCTAATTCACATATGTTCAGTCAGATTTTTTTTTATGAAAAAAAAAAAAAAGAATAGAAATAAAAATTTCACCGGGAAGGAAACCTGAGAATAATAAAAGATTACTTCTGTATCAACCGGAGTTGCATAATTTGTTATGGTTTTTGTGGCCATCCTTAGGCTTCAAGCAAGAGCACTGTCCAGCTGAGATCCCTTGTGTTAAGCAGAGCGCGGTCCTTAGTAAAGAAACCTTTGGTTACTCTTTGGTGTACCTTAATATTGGGTATGATCCTTTGGTTGTTCCTTTGTCCCTTAGTGTTGGGTATGATCCTTTGGTTGTTCCTTTGGTGTTCCTTGGTGTTTGGGTATGATCCTTTGGTTGTTCCTTGGTGTTCCTTAATGTTGGGTATGATCCTTTGGTTGTTCCTTGGTGTTCCTTAATGTTGGGTATGATCCTTTGGTTGTTCCTTGGTGTCCCTTAATATTGGGTATGATCTTTGGTTGTTCCTTGGTGTTCATTAATATTGGGTATGATCCTTTGGTTGTTCCTTGGTGTTCCTTAATGTTGGGTATGATCCTGTGGTTGTTCCTTGGTGTCCCTTAATATTGGGTATGATCCTTTGGTTGTTCCT
Organism: Doryteuthis pealeii; assembly: GCA_023376005.1. Classification (NCBI taxonomy): domain Eukaryota; kingdom Metazoa; phylum Mollusca; class Cephalopoda; order Myopsida; family Loliginidae; genus Doryteuthis; species Doryteuthis pealeii. The sequence goes on from CM042152.1 coordinate 101,890,778, forward strand.
TGGTGTTCCTTAATGTTGGGTATGATCCTTTGGTTGTTCCTTGGTGTTCCTTAATGTTGGGTATGATCCTTTGGTTGTTCCTTGGGTCCCTTAATATTGGGTATGATCCTTTGGTTGTTCCTTGGTGTTCCTTAATGTTGGGTATGATCCTTTGGTTGTCCCTTGCTTTTCCTTAATGACTTGCAGTTCCGATCGCCAATGTCGAATAAAGTGCAAATGAACGGCTATCAATATCAGCGATTAAATAGTTAACCAACCACGTATTCGAGCTGTTGATTGGCAGCTGTTTAAACCACGTGACCTCGATTAGTCTATAAATTTAAGTGGTGGATTGCAGCACGCCTTATATTGCAAAAATATTTCAGCATAACTCTATAAGAATAAAACTACGTTCAAACAGGAAAGCTTAACTCGGCGTTAAACAAACATGCGGCCTTTATAATCATCCCGTAATCTTGCTCCATCTCATCATCTGATATCAGATTATAGGGGAGAATTGTATCCATACAAGCGTGTTGTATTGAAAACCATGGGATGCAGAATGGTGGATGTAAAGCAAAGTGTAGGAACCCAAATGCGGGTCAACGGCGCGTTTCACTTGATGGTGAGGGTGGGGGATAAACCTCATACCTCAACGGCCAGGATCAAATAGTTCAATCAGGAAACTGATGTCACTCATCTCTAAGGGGGATCTATTAATGAAACAAGCATAACCACCGAAAGATTACCATGATTGAATTCAACCAAATGTCCAACCGCATCGCCCTTCACCCGGATCAACAAGGGTCACGATCTGCTGAGGTTGTAGCTCTGGGCCCCAGTGTTCGAAAAATCAGCTACAGATCCCAAACACAAAATAAACTTACTTAGAGGCCAAAAAATTCAACTTTTAAATTTAGAATATCAAAAACAATAAATCAACTACTCAAGCTAACAGCATCTGCAGACGATAAGAATATAGACCATATGCATAAATATTACCATAGCGAAATAGAGTTAAAATATTATGAATCCGGTAATGGATGGACTTTTGTGTCGACATCTCCATGGAAAAACTGCGTCAATATCGCCATAGAAGTATAGAAATGCTTCTGAGGTCTCATGTTTTAAAATCACAACAGTATCGAGAAAATCCTACGCAGAATTATGTGTATCACATTTAATGACAACCCCTGCACAACTATAGTCTTTTGCTACAGTCACACTCATGTCAATGATCAAACAGATATCACCACATTTTATAATGAGCTATCTTCCCTAGTCCGATACATTCCTAAACACAATGTTCTGATCATTGGAGGAGACGTGAATTCTTAAATAGGTAAAGACAAAAATAATAAATTCTCTTTTCACAACAATCATCTCAGTAAAATCCCACCAGGGTTTTCGCAGAAATAAAAATCAAATCAGTAAATTTGTACGTATGAATGGTTCTCACTTGTCATCATAGATATATGTAATCACTATTTAATGAGACTAAGAAACAAGTGTTATACTCTTCAGGAGACATCAGAAAGATATACTCCAAATGATGAATATGAAAGATTTGTCAACGCTCACTTAGAATCAGCAGCTGAATACATACTAACTAGACAAAGAGCCAAATATAAAGTTTCTTAGGAGACTTAAGTAGAGAAAAACAAGATATCATAAAAATACAAATGTGTATACGTATAATTGAGTACACATCATGTGTTTTTATATTTCTCGCTCATTTTTTAAAAGAATTAGACATTTTACTTTTAACCAAATATCAATTCGATATATGTAAATAATCAGACATTTCCTTTTTGATAATTTAAATTTATCTAATGATTTAGATATAAGATAATTTCATGAGTATTCTCAGTGTCAAATTATTAGTATAAAAAGAGCGAAATTATCTGTGTTCAACATAATATCACTCAGTATCATAAATTAAATTAACGATATGTCGGGGACACACACGCACACACTGTAGTGAGAGAGGAGGCCTACCTCGAGCAACACGGTGTGACAGAAAGAGTGGCGGGCGTGAAGACTTGCCGTATTCTCGAAGGAAGTGGGCTAGGCTTTGCCTGGCGTGTAGGACTGACCTAGAGTCGAACCCGCTTCCTTCAGAATGTGAGAGCTGTGGACGATCAGTGAAATAAGAAATAGCATAGTGGCCCGGATGTAGGTGGTCGCACCGTGCTGACGAGTGTCGCACGTGCTGCACGGACAATTATGAGTGAGGAGCCCGGATGTGGTGAAATTGAGGTGTATTTAAAGGACATTCTCACAGACCAGGGAGAACGACTGCAGTAGTATTTTGTTGTCGAGACGAGCGGGACAAAGAGATAATTTTGGATATTGGATTTTGGAGCGTGATACAGTTGGGAGTGTTTAGACTGTCGATTGGAACCTTGCGTCAGACTTGACTGTGACCCCCCCCACACACACACTGATTAGACATACACACACACACACACACACACACAAATCATTCATGCGTTGTGGGAAGATGACAAGACTAAAAATTAGATAGATATCCAAGTGGGATACACTCAGTCTGCTATCTCAAAGATAAACTTGTATAAAACAGTCCAATTGCGGTACCAAACCCAAGACAACAGTTAGAGATGAACATCAACTGAATAGGATCGATATTTCTAATCGATTTACCAATTGTGGTGAAATTTACAACGGCTGAAATGATATTGGTTTGATTGTTTCTCGATCTACAACACTTCCAAGATTCCATCATCTCGGATTTGGCAACAGAATATCGATTTCAAAAGAGAAACGAAAACATTCAATAAGGGCTATAGATATATGTTGATGATTGGAACCGGGTCATTGTCAGGGATGAATCAAGATTCTGTATTTCCTTGGGTGACCGTGACCTCCGCAGCTGGAGAAAGTCATACAAGAAATATGATACCAAATGAGTGAAAAAAAGTGTAAAATTCCTTCACTCTGTAATGGTTTGGGGGTTGCATGTCTGCCATCTGTGTTGTAAATATCTGCTTTTTGAAAACATCGAATAATGCTGCTGTCTATCAGGATGTCTTAGATTATTTCCTTATTCCATATGTTGTAGACAAGTTTTGGGACAATGAATTCTAGCATGACCTTGCCTCACCCCACAAAGCGAAATATACAAAAGAATGGTTCGGAAAGAAGAAGATACATGTTCTTTATTGGTCTGCAAATAACACAGATGCAAATCCAATTGAAAATTTATGGGAAATTTTCAAGAGGTTATTAAGTAAAGAATATCTATCAAATCTTGATGAACTGAAGCGAGTTATAACTGAAGTGTGGGTATCGGTATCACCGGGACCTATCGTGATTCAATCGGTTCTTTACCAGAACGAATGAAATAAATGGTAAATACAAAAAGTGTTACAACAAAGTATTAAGTGTACTAATATAGGTTTTTCAAAAGTGTGTTCATTAATAAATATTGGTAAAACTTGCAAATCATACTCAAAATCCCATGACCCAGAAAAAACAGAACCCACACATTTTGTAATAAAACTGTTAATTTTAACTAGAGGGTTTAGGGTTAGGGTTAGGGTTAGGGTTGGGGTTGGGGTTGGGTTTAGGGTTAGTTTAATTGGAAAATGAATAAATAAATTGGGCTCTGTTTTTTCTGTGTCACCCTGTAATATCGGGATTTTGAGTAGGATTTACAAGTTTTATCTAAACATTTTTTCTTGAATTGGAGTTTTTTTTTAAAAACTCCAATATTTTTGTCTTTTTGTTATTAGATATAACAATCTTCAAATTAAAAAAAAAACTCGCTTTTCAAAGAAAATCTGGTTTTTCAATGAAATATAACCAGATTATTTTCACATATCGAATTGATGATATACCATTAAGAGTAAACTGTCAAAATCTAAACAAATTAGAACGAAAAATGTGAAAGTTCTTCGCAAAAACTGGAAGGATCAGGTTAGCTTAGTCAGTAGAGCATTCGGCTAGAAACCACAAGGAAGGCTCCTAGTTCGATACCGGCCCTCGCCAACTCAGCGTATGAGTAGCACAGGAGATCTGTACGTTAAAGTAAGGAGCTGGTGGTAGGTGTGGCGCCTTACCTCAGACGCAAAAACAATCTCCTTGTTCTAGCGCTAGTGAAAAGGGGATAGACTCCCTCGCTAATTGGCTGATACCGATTTTAGGCCACCCCGACGACTTTACTTACTTTACTTACAGTGTATAAGTTTGAGTTATGGATGAGGAATGGCACCAAAATTATTTACTTTAATATTTTTACTTAGTGACATTTTTCTATGAACACCTACACATGGCCACACCAGTATAGGTCGATCAGCAAAAACCTACATCAATCAACTATGTGCGGGTTCTGGATGACATGCGGAAGACCTGTCAGGGGCGATGACCAATAAGGATGGGTGGTGAGAGAGTCATGGATATCCGTGCTGTCAGTGCGATTTGATGATGGTGACTTGATTAGATACGTTTAAAAAATAAATAAATAAATAAAAAATATCAATGTACATATTTTAATTTCCCAAATATGACTCGCTAAAGGAGTGATTAATATAATTCTTACGTTAAAAAAAACTGGTCCTACAACTTGAGAGCAAAGTTTAAATATAGATTATTAGGATTTTGACCTAAGGTTTGTAAGGATTCATTTTAAATGAATAATATCTATTATATTCAATTTAGGAAATTTATCTTTTGTACTAGAATCATTGGAGTGTGTAAAAAATATTTTCTCTTTTTAATCAACTGATAAAAAACCTCTTGAAAGATCCTGTATGTTTTTTTTTAAACTTATGTGATTCTCTATGTATGAAATATTTCGAATGCTACTTGTTGTATTCTCCTTTATATTGGATCATAATTGATAACGGATAGTTGTATACTTCTGTGTTTTATTTCAAGATATAAGTCGCTAACCTTAAATGTTTAAACCGGTCAAATATTGTTTCATTTCCTTCCACTTCCCGAATTTTACGAATAACTTCAGCAGTTTTGGGATTGTAGTGTTATGGCTTAGACCAGTATCTGGTTGGCTAATAGATGCAGTCTCTTTGATCATCGCTTGTGACTGGATACAGAATCAGATGAAATGTTTGAAATCGTCTATCAAACTCACGTCGTGAAGTAAAGGTCTCGGGTAAAAAATTATAGTCACTATAGTTTTATTGTCAGCAACAGCTCCGAATTAAAACAGACTTAAGGTAGATAGAAGGGTGGCAAATTGTCCCAGCAGGGAGTTTGGTGAGCCTGATCACTTTGGCGGACTGATCGACTCTGTCTATTGGATGAAAATGTGTGTTGCTTTTATGTGGAATCAGACTCTTTATCTTGTCAGGATCGTAAAAGACTCATTAATCATGCATAGGTTCCAATTGATCTGGTGTCAGCTAAGTTCATTTTCAAATATTTGTTCACTCTTCCCTTGTCCAGTTCCTTAACTCTTTATAGCAAACAACAACAGAAAAATATAAAGACGAACAATTCTCAGGTCTAATAATTTACAATTGAAAAATAAAAGCCAACAAAGGATGTTTTCAAATAATAAAAAATCAGTAATTAAAAAATAACTTTGCATCCATTTGAGGATAAGTGCTTCGTGTTTTTTTTCTTATTTCTTTCTTCTTCTTTTTAAACATATGTAATTAGCACATGCACAATGCTGCCCTGTTGGCTGGGGCTGAAGAATACGCCGACTGCACCTCTGCAGAGGGATAACACCCAATAGGGCCACCTGTTTGACCGTGGGTGGCGATATGTAATGCCTGGGGACAGGATTTTGATGGCTGAGTGGCCTATGACCCGGGTACAAAGAGGATCTGTGACATACAATACTCCACTTCGGTCCTTAATTGGGCTAGATGGTTGGTCGGAGATGCCCTAGCCGATCAATCGTCTAGTCATGCTAAGAAACCGGCATCTATATGATTGCCCCGAACGTATTCTTTAAACTGATCTTATGGTAAACACCCAACACGTTTTACCGTATAGGTGCTAGGAGGCTGCGGCTGATGGTTATCCACCAGTTTATTAATACATATGAAGTTGTTTCTGTTAATTTATTGATACGCATGAAGTTTATGAAAAATATATGAAAATTATTTTTGTCCTGGGTATGACGCTAAACTGCATCTAGTTGTAAGGTTCCAATTCTGGAGCTCTGGAGAGTGTGGCATACTCCTTCAATGCCATTACTCCCAGGTCCACTCTGGCCCGGAGTAGTAGTACTCGTTAAGGTCCCGTCTATGGGTCAAATGGGGAGTCCTGTTAAAAGTATAACTCACCTTTTTTGTTCGGCATTACATATATCTGTAGCTGTAATATATATTCCTAGATCTATTTTCCAGTATCGAGATGTCCTGGTGCGTCCAATCCTCCAAAAAGAATGATTTTAGACATTTTTTTTTCTTTTTTAAATTCGACAAGGAACGAAAATTTTAACAACAAAAGTTTAAAACAAAGAAAATTATTCTATTCTTGTGCTTTAGTTGTTTAATTTTAGTAATTAAACTTTAGCGTAGGCAGGAATTTAGCACTTACTTGAATGTACTTTTTTTTGTCTTCACGTGGTCGGTTAACGGCTAGTTTTTTCTTTTGTTTAAAAGTTTTCCGAAGAATATATTTCTTTCGTAATTTTTGTCCCTGTCTGTCCGAATTCTTGTAGGATCATCTTCGTCGCCAGTTGTAGAGAACAAACTCAGGTTAACAGTTTAATAACAGGTTTTATTTACGGGAACATACATAATATATTCTTTGTGTTTATTCACGCCATGTTAGAAGTGATAGTCCCTTTTTCGGGATCTCGCCCTATCGAGATTTTCCCTAATCTCGTTATGTCGAGATCTCAGTACACTACAATACTCTGAATCTATTTGTTCTATGTAATGGTTGTTCTTTGTTGAATTTGTTTCTAATTCTAACTCCATATAAATTGGCTGACAGAAGGTTATCCGCGCTATATTTACGATAAGAAAACCTTCTAAAGACACAAATGTTTTTTTATGTATAACACACTTAAATCATAATGAAGTCCACAATTTACCTGCAAATAATCTCGTTCTGAAATAATGTTTCATTTTAAATTATATACTATATAAAATCCGTGCTTTGTTGCTGTTCAACCAACTGGAAAATGTTACTCATTGGACCATAACTACATAGCGTTTGCAGTTTGTAGATTAATCTTTCTATTCTCAAGAGCGGGTTTTCACTTAATAGCGTTGAATACTCTCTCATGGATAATCGAAAATTCCTGCTTCCGATATCTAAAAGCGCTCTATAGTTTACACCATCAATATTGATATTGATAGTACTAAGATTTCCAATAGTACTTATTCTAAGTATTGACAATCTACCTGTACATTCAGTGACCTTCTGTTCACCTGAACCCGGCTGTGTTTCTGCATATATATATATATATATATATATATATCGGCATCTTGCATACTTAAATGCTACACAGTTTGTTAATAGATAATACCTAATGATATCCGTTTTGATTATATAATGTTTATGATACTACTCTTTTTAACAGAAGTTTCCATTCTGAATTTTGAAAACTTTTTTTTTCATCTGATTAAACTGCATGTTGATTTGAATGACATGCAACGTCTACTGCACATGTTACATCAGCTGCACCTTTATTGAATTAGATTATTCTTTGCTTGAAAAGGAAAGACCAAAACAACTGAAAGTGAACTGCACCCACAATAAATATGGGATTGGTTTCTGTTGTGTACGAAGAGATATATTAAAATGCATGTTTAAACTGTATTATCATATCTAACGTTATTTGTCACAGTGCAATATTAGGTATCTTTTCCTAGTAATATATAAGAAAGAAAGATATAAAAGTAGGTATAAAAGAAAGAAAAATAGCAGAAAGAAAGAAATATAGGTAGGTATAAAGCTACGGTCATGCAATGTATTATTTATGGTCCGCTAGAGCAGTGTCAAATAGGACACTGCGTTGATTCGCTTCGGGTGATTTGGACCAGAATACGTAAATTCGACAAATTTAAACCGTCACACTTTTGCTTTCTTTCTGGTGGATTTGTAAACATAAACAATGTTTTATGGAGATTTTGGAAAAATTCTTTTGGTGCATGTTGGGAAGCCTAAAATAAATACAATTGTTTTATTTATTTGTTGTTTATTTGCTTATTTGTGGTTTTAAAACATCAAAAAGAATCATTGGCCCTCGAGCATTTTCACTTTGTCAAATTTGGGCCTTTTAGCAAAAAGTTTTCACACCCCTGGAATTTGCCTATAACGACCACATATCCAGCATGTGATTGGCGCACGGTCCGAAATTGACAACTAGTGGCGCTTGTGAGGCGGCAATTTTTAATCCGGGAAATCATTCTGAAGAAAGAGAAAATAATGAAAGACTTATAAAAGCCTGAAAATTGTTATGGACAAATGAACAAAGAAAGAAAGAAATCAATTAGAAAATAATGGTTTATAAATGATGAGTATTAATAGTACGTTAGTATTGCTGTGTACTGGCCATTTGCGCTGGACGTGTTTACTTGGGAAAAGGGCAGCTGTGACGAGATAAAACCGTTTAGAAGGGGTCCTTATGATGCATTTGCTGCAGTTGGTAAGACGCCTATGGAGTAGCTGTGTATATAGATTCATTGTCATGAATCTATCATTTAACACTTCTATTACCGAAACGCTGATTTGTGCCTTATTGGATACTCAAAGCAGTTAAAGGATTATGGGGGAAATGGCAAGGTCAGTAAAAGTAAGGTTTTCACTATGGTGTGAATTATTGATCTACCATTGAATACATGAAGAAGATATAACTATATATACATATGTAAAGGGCAGTTGTGTGTATGTTCGGAGGAAACTACGAAAATAGAACAATTAACAATTAAGTAAATATATATACATACATTTACTATCACCCAATCTTGCTTTTTGAGCGAAAATATTGAAGATTAAATTTATATTCCTGAATATGATTAAAAAATATAATTTACATAGAAAGAGCATTTTGTTGCATTTGATATTTTAAATGGGAGACACTGATTTTTCTTTTCAAAGTATCTGTGCACTTTTTTCTGACGCCCAATCAACACAAGGTCTTTTTTATGTAGGGATTTTAATGAGGCATCCAGTGAGGATCTAATTCACGATTCAGAAATCATGGATCTGCGAGACTAACTTCCCCCAAACACATCTACCCAGACGATGCTGGGTAGCAGCTTCTAGTATGTAATATAGTAATAAAAGAAATGGAGAAGGGAAGACAGTAAATACGTAATCCACAACAATCTTAAAAGTAACCCCATCTTAAAGGTAACCCCAAGCAAAGAAGTGAACGAATGACTGAATTTTGAGAAAAATCTGCTAAGTTTAATACAACAAGCCAAATAATTGCGAGTGAAATAAGAATTCTTAGAAAGAAGGATAGTTTCTGATTTTAAAATTCTAAAAATATTTGAATAAACATAAGAGAAAGGAAGTCGTGAAGAAAATGATCCGCAAGAAATCTCCAAAGAAATTGAAATACAAGATTGGAAACTAACAGCAGCACCACAACAAAAATTCTAAGACAAGAAGAAATAAACACTTTGGAGATGATGAAGAAAATCATGTTTAAAGAGAAGAAAGTAATGTTATTTAGAAATCAAGACTGGAAATAAGTCAAATTCAAAATCGAAAAGGTGAATAAATTATTAAGAAATATCCCAACAAACAACATTATCGAATTAAACAATCTTATTCATGCAGTTACAAAGGAAAACAATGATAAAGAAAGACCCCCCCCCCACACACACACAAAAAAAAAAAGATAAAAACAAAGAAAAACTGGATGGAAAATGAGACTGAAAAAAAAAAGAGAAAGAAACTGCGAGAACATGCAAAAGATACTAAAGAAATGAAAAGATATAAGAAAATGAGTTTAAACAACCGATGAAAGACAACAGCAGCAGAGAAGACAGTCAATCTAACGAGAAGAAATAAAAAAAATAAAAATTGAATAAGGAAACAGATGCAAAGCGGACAAAGACTGAACAACACAAACAAAAGAGGACATTCCAAATAACGAAATGAAATTCTATCAACAAGTAAGCGGAGAAGAAATTTGAGAAACTAGATATAGACAAAGAAAAAGATTTCTGGTGCAAACTATGGAAGCAGAAACAACAGAAATTCTATCAAATTACTCTAATCTAGAAAGAAGCAAAAAAGGGACCATCCCAACAAACTACAGACCTATAACGTGTCTGCCAACGATTTAAAAAATCCTAACTCTACAAATAAGTGGAGAAATCTATTGCGCGCCTTAAAGTCGAGGACTATTTCCTGAAAAATAGAGAGGACGCCACAAAAAGATTATAGGCGCGAACGACCTATTATATACAGACCAAAACAGTGTAAAGAAATTAAAAACAAGGAGAAAAATATATCCATAGCATGGATAGACTATAGAAAGACATATGATATGATTCCAAAAACATGGGTAATAGAAAGTCTAAAAATATTCAAAATCTCCGAGCAAGTTATCAACTTCATAATGAAAACTATGGAAAACTGGAAAGTGAAATGATAAACATTGGAAGAAGTTAAAATCAAAAGTGGCATCTTCCAGCGAGACTTATTATCCTCATTATTATTTCTGATAGCGATGATGCCACTAAATTATATTATAAGGAATTTGCAAAGGAGTCTAAAGATTTAGAAAGTTGTAAGAAAAGATAAATTATTTTATGTATTTGGATGATATTAAGATTTCTGACAAAACTGAAAAATAATTACAAATTCTAATAGAAAACTGTTAGAATCTTCAGTCAAGATATAGGAATAAAATTTGGAATTGAGAAATTAAGACTATTTACGGTGTTTCGTTGGAGCCCTTATCCTCCGGTAGTGGTTATCATTTGGACGAAAGAAGGACAAACAAGAATATTATAGAAGGGGGCAAAATATATGGGGCGAAATAGACCTTCGAATCAACAAGCTCCCGCCGAGGGGGAACCAAAAACAAGCTAGTTCTCTATCTTCTCACAAGCCAGACCCTCTGTTGGTCAACACATTCTTCGTCTAGCAGCTGGAAAATCTTTAGCAGTTCAAAATCACATTTCCTATTTAGTTTTGTTTCTGTTCGACTAAAATCCATTTCTTTACTGAAAAGCGCTTCGTCGTCGACTGCTTCTGCTGCTGCTGACTGCCCAGCGCTCGACTCACTTGTTATTTTATGGGCATATTAGCCAAACATCGGGCACATCAGTCGAACCTCGCGTCCGTCCAGTGCCCAAAACGCATTTGTTTTTGCAGGCGGAGGACGCGAGTTCGATCCCGGCAGGCAAGACAATGTCTTGTTCTTTTTCCTTTCTCGTTCTCCGTCACAAATATAAATTACAGACACATGTATTATCAAAAGTACAGAAATTGTTGCAAATTTTAATGTCATTTGCTAAAAGACTTATCTGAGAGGTGCAATAAAGAGTTCTAGGTGAAGTGCGCTAGAAAGGTGTTCTACTCGCTGGTTTTGAAATGCTCTTAAAACGCTTCGTCTGGTCGGTTGTGCCCTTTTGATGGGAATTTAGTTCCTCAGCCTTCTGTTAGTATGCTATTGTGACAGCCTTAGAAAGTTTGCTGTCACAATGCCTTTGAAAGTTTGGTGGTGCGAGCGCTTATTTTAGCGTCTCTCCTCGGTAACTGCTCCCTGATAAGAGAAGGGGGGTTTGGTTTTGGCGCCAACATCGTATTGGCGATTCGCCCTCTAGCGGCAGGGGAGATAATTCTCTATCAGATTTCCGATAAAATGTATAATGCTAATAATGAATAAAAGAGAAAGAGAAACAACTGAAAGAATACGTAAAGTCGTCAGGGTGGCCTAAAGTCGGTATCAGCCAATCAGCGAGGGAGTCTATCCCCTTTTCACTAGCGTTAGACCAAGGAGGTTGTTTTTGTGTCTGATGTGGAGCGCCACATCTACCATCAGCTCCTTACTTTACAGCACATATCCCCGTGCTACAAATACGCTGAGTTGGCGAGGGCCGGTATCGAATTAGGAAACTTGTGGTTTCTAGCCGAACGCTCTACCGAGCTAAGAAAAAGAAAGCTACAAATTCCTGGAAATATTAGAAACGGATACAATTAAAACATAACTTTTTGAAATCAATCTCTACATAAGAAATGTAATCAAAGGAATAAATATCTAAGAAATCTCCTTTGTATGATATTCTGGACCCTTCTTAAACTGAACAAGAGAGGAGCTCAGAAATATGGACCACACGACAAGGAAATTGATGACTATGCACGAGTTTTTACATCAAATGGATGGCTCTTCTGAAGAATTAAGAAAACTTGCGGTCACTTAGATGTCAGTGAAAACCACCAGTTACCACTGGTGTGGAAAACTCGGATAATAATAATAATAATAATAATAATAATAATAATAATAATAATAATAAGAAGAAGAAGAATGCTTCAGATTTGGAATGACAACAAGAATTTCAGCACAACCAGCCAAAGACTGGCAGACCAGGCAAGAATGATCCTGAATAAAAAATTATTCTCTGATCTCGAGATAATAGAAATATGTGGACAGGAAAATCAAGAAATACAAACCGAACAAGAATCAACCAAACAAAATGAACATGCTAGCAACCAAAACCGTATACAACCTACCTTTACAACACAGGAACTAACACCAGAACAGAAAATGGATATAGAACTTGTACAACAAATCATGAATGAGAACAAAAGTACATTACCATCCCTAAGAAACATAGAGTGGAAAAAAGTCAAGAAAGAAACGGAAAAAATAAACAAAATATTAGCGAACATCCCAACAAACAATATCACTGAACTCAACAACCTTATTTATGCAGGAGCAAAACTAGTCTGTGATAGAATTGACGCACCCCTTCGAAACACTAACACAAACAAAGAACCAAACAGAAACACAAAAGCTGGATGGGAGTTCAGATTGGAAGAACAAATAAAAAAACTACGACAACAAACAAATACGTTAAATAAAAACACAAATACACATGTAGCTAAAAAGGTTAAAAGACAACAGCAAATTAAGTTGGAAGAAGTAAAACAAAGATATCGGCTATAGAAGGAAGACTCAAAAGATATCGAGAGAGAACTAAACAGTACAAACAAAATAGGACCTTCCAAAACAATGAAAAGAGATTTTATGAACAAATTGATGGAGCAAAAACAAATATTAGTGAACACCCAAATGCAACAGAAGCAGAAAAGTTCTGGAGTGATATATGGATGAGGAAAGAACATAATAAGCAGTCAAAGTGGATAAGTGATATTAAGAATGAACTGATGGAAATTGAGGAAGGACCTGTTGCCAGTGTTCATGTAATTACGCTTAAATCAGTACTCAAGAAAGTAGCAAATTGGAAAACACCAGGCCATGATGGCATACATGGATTCTGGTTCAAAAAATTTACGACTATCCACAAAGAATGGCCCAGCAACTGAACAGATGCCTACAAGAAACGGAAATACCCGAATGGATGACAAAAGGAATAACTACACTAATCCAGAAAGACCCACAAAAAGGAAATGTCCCAGCAATTATAGACCAATAACTTGTCTACCCATGATGTGGAAAATTCTAACTGCTGTTGTAAGAGAAGAAGTATACTTTTCACTCAATTGGCGGAAACTTCTCCCAGAAGAACAGAAAGGATGTCGCAAGGGAAAAAGAGGAACCCACGATTACTCTATATAGACCAATACATTCTTAAAGAAGTAAAAAATAAACGGAAAATATTGCAATGGCCTGGATCGATTACAGAAAAGCCTATGACATGGTCCCACATAACTGGATTTTAGAATGCCTACAAATGTATAAAATTTCCAACAACATTATAAACTTCATTAAAAAAGCCATGGAAAACTGGCGAGTTCAATTAAAAGCTGGAAAACAATCCCTGGCAGAAGTAAAAATCCAAAGAGGTATCTTCCAAGGAGACTCATTATCACCACTACTCTTTATTATTGCAATGATGCCGCTAAACCATATACTGAAAAAATGTACCGGGGGATACAAATTTAGTAATTCACAAGAAAAGATCAACCACCTTATGTACATGGATGACATTAAAATTTTTGCAAAAAATGAAAAAGAATTGGAGAGCCTAGTACAAACTATTAGAATATATAGCCAGGATATAGGGATGGAATTTGAATCGAAAATGTGCTATGCTTGTAATAAAAAGGGGTGAAACAAAACTATTAAATGGAATACAACTACCAAATCAGGAAACTATAAAATCTCTTGATGAAAATGAAAGCTACAAATACTTAGGAATTTTGGAAGCGGACAATATCATGCAAGCAGAAATGAAAGGAAAGTTAAAAAGGAATATCTCAGGAGAACTAGAAAACTTCTAGAAACGAAACTTAACAGCAGAAATCTGATCAAAGGAATTAATACCTGGGCTGTCCCCATTATAAGATACTCAGGACCATTCTTAAAATGGACAAAAGAAGAACTCAGACAGATAGACCAAAGGACGAGAAAATTAATGACCATGCACAAGGCTCTCCACCTAAAGATGATAGAGATAGATTGTATGTGTCAAGAAATGAAGGGGGAAGAGGTCTTGCCAACATAGAGGAATGCGTAGAAACCACAATCCAACAACTTGAAGATTACACAAGGAAGAGCAAAGACAAATTACTTATGGCGACCAACAATAGTAGAAACGGCAGATGGACAAACAGAAAAACGACAAAGACTAGAAAACAAAAATGGGAAGAAAAACAATTATATGGACGCTTCAAACGACAAATAGATGAGGTTGCACATGAAAGACTTGGACATGGTTAAGAAAGGGAAACCTCAAAAGAGAAACAGAATCACTTATAATTGCTGCACAAAAAATGCCATAAGGACAAACTACATCAAAGCGAAAATTGATAAGACCCAACAAAATAGTAAATGTAGACTTTGCGGTAATAGAGATGAGACTGTTAACCATATACTCTGCGAATGTAGCAAACTAGCACAACGAGAATACAAAACTAGACACGACTGGGTTGGGAAGGTGATCCACTGGAATTATGCAAGAAATTAAATTTTGACCACACAACAAAATGGTATATGCATAAACCAGAATCTGTTCTTGAGAACGAAACGCACAAAATTCTCTGGGACTTTGAAATTAAAACGGATCACCTTATCCCAGCAAGAAGACCAGACCTAGTGTTGATTAACAAAAAAGAAAGAACTTGTCAACTGGTGGATTTTGCAGTGCCAGCGGATCACAGGGTGAAGTTAAAGGAAAATGAAAAATTGACAAATATCTGGACCTTGCCAGAGAACTGAAAAAGTTATGGAATATGAAAGTGAAAGTTATACCAATTGTAGTTGGTGCACTTGGAACAGTCCAAAAGGATTAGAAAAAGGGTTTGGAAAGTTTGGATATCAGAGAAGGATTGAAACCATTCAGAACACTGCACTGCTGCAATCTGCCAGAATACTCAGAAGAGTCCTGGAGACCTGAGGAGACTTGCTGTCACTCAGACTCCAGTGAAAGACCATCAGCTAACACTAATGTGAAAACTCAATAATAATAATTTGGAGAGGGGGTGAGACGAAACTGTGTAACATGACAACTGGCATTAGGAAATCGAACACATTTGTGTTATATATATATATATATATATATATAATATATATATATATACTAGAAATGACGTGACCCGTTGGGTCACCCATTGAGCTCCAGTTATTTTTGTTAAAAAATAATGTAATTTATTTTTTAATACATTTTAAATTATTTTTCGATCAATTTTGCGCAAATTTATCGTAAACATGACCATCAACGCTGTCTAAGATGACGTAAAATCTATATTTTACAAAATAAATCCCCCCCCCCCCCCGATTGAAAAAAATTACCAAAAAATCAGGGAAATTTCCAATTTTAATGACATTTTTCACTGTTGATTTATCAATAAATGAATTTTATAATACATCAGTTATTTTATTTTCAAAACTTTCTGACTTAATTAGGTATTTCTGCTAGAGTAAATTAATATTTACATTTCATTTATAATATGAAACGTCTAATTCTAAAACAAATATCAATTTAATAACTATGTTAATACCATAAAGATGTTAAAATGAAAATACAAAAAAAATTTTTTTAGCAGATTGAAGACGTTTTTATCAACAAATCACTTTTTTCGTGGTTGAAGGCGTTAAAATAAGCCCTATTTTTGTCGACAAGTAAAGGCAAATATTTAGCCCCCCACCCCCCCTGCTTAAATATTTCAAAGAAGGGGGGGGTAGAATATTTACATTTATTTGTCGTTAAAAAACTGGAATGTGTAAGGTAAAATATCACTTTTCGGGAAAAACGCCTTTAGCGAAGATTGTTTTTTCAGCAGGGACTTTTTTTGGGTGAACACCGCATTTCTCCGAAAGCCCCATCAATTTTATTTATTTATCTTTTAAACCAAGTCACATTACGAATCTTAACATTATTTTTTAGAAATTAAACAATTTTAAGTAGATTTTTGAGTTAAATTGAAAGTTTATTAAAAAAAAAACTTTTTAAATATAAAGGAGAACAGACGAAATTCTTTAAAACTTGAACAAATTAATAGTTTGCAAAGCGAATAAATAAAATAAAATTATACAACCAGATCTGAGAGAGAGAGAGAGAGAGAGAGAGAGAGAGAGAGAGAGAGAGAGAGAGAGAGAGAGAGAGAGAGAGAGCCAGTCACTTTCTGTTTATTTAAGTGTTAAGAAGGGAACACTCTTTCTTTCTCTTCTCAACC
Organism: Doryteuthis pealeii; assembly: GCA_023376005.1. Classification (NCBI taxonomy): domain Eukaryota; kingdom Metazoa; phylum Mollusca; class Cephalopoda; order Myopsida; family Loliginidae; genus Doryteuthis; species Doryteuthis pealeii. The sequence goes on from CM042152.1 coordinate 101,907,530, forward strand.
ATGCTGATAGATACATAGATTGCATTACCAAGCAAGCAGCAGGCATTAACCACTCCCTGTAATCAAATGTTAGAAAGAAAACTGTGTTCTTTCTTTTCTTTTCTTTTCTTTGTCCCGCTTACGAGAGTAGATACAGTAAAGAATATTGAGAGAGTGTATAGAAAAATAAACAGGCAGATAGTAAAGACAGAGATGGGTTAAATTTTTACTTAATTGCAAATTACGACTAATTAGAATCAAATTAGATGGAATTTTTTTCAAACAATGATTAGATTAAATACTGAATTATACCCCGGGATAAGGTTTGTATCATTAGAATATTTAGGAAAAATTCCTTTAGGAAAGGAAAGTTGATAATCTCAGCTTTAGTATAATAATATATATATATATATATGGGGGGCAAGAATCTTAAGCGCCTCTTAGTCAAAAGTTGAAGAAAACCATGAAACCCAAATCAGCGGAATTTGAAAGGGTTAAAACTTAATGTATTATTATTTAAGTACGATTATTGACATACTAAACTGACTTTAAAGTTATGGTCCAATTGGTGAGTGAGTGGTCTATCCGGAAGTTAAACGGGGGGTTGGGGCCTCTGCATATATACCAGTGGCTCCAGATCTTGGGTATGTAACGGGCAGTTAGAGTTGACAGTCAGTGAGAGTTCAGTGCCAGTCGGGAGCAGTTAGTTTTCATTTTAGCCAGGCTGGAGCTGGGTAGATGGAGTAGGACGCGCACTGGAGAACAGATTGACTGAGAGTGTAAGAACCGGGGCCCCCGGGGGTGGGAGACCCATCTCCCTGCTGATTTCCTTGTACACTGTAGTTGAGAGTCCAAAAGCAGGAAGTGAAAGAGAAAAGGGAATAGTGCTTGACGGATATAACACCAGAGAAGCAGTTGCGCTGAATGTCATGCACCCCCACCCCCCGCTCTGCTTCTAAAAAGTTCACCCTCTGTCTTATTGTTTCTTAATTCATTTTTATTTTTCGGTTAAATCATACTTAACAGACATAAATTCCACCATCGTATGTCAACCTGCCGAAAGAAAAAAATACTAAAAATCAAGGAATTAACCGAATTTTATGAAATTTTCAGTGTTGATATATTAATGAATAAACCATATAATGCACCAGTTATTTTATCTGAAAACTCTTAGATTTTTTCAGGTCAGTTAACCACGTATCTTTGAGGTGTAACACAGATTCACAAACATACATGTTTCAAAGTTAATTGGCCTGAAAAAATGTAAAAGTTTTTAAATAAAATAACTGGTTCATTATATTGTTTATTCATTAATGTATCAACATTGAAAATTTCATTAAATTCGATTAACTCCTTGATTTTTAGTATTTTTTTCTTTCGGCGAGGGGACATACGATGGTTGAATTTATGTCCGTTATATAGGATTTAACCTATTTTCCTTTGTGACACCGTCTCAGTCTCGAGTATAGCTTCAACGTCACACAATGATACGATGAATGAAGCAAGTAGATTTTGCTTCTCACACCACCCAAGTGAGAGGGTATTGTCACAACAGTAAAACGTACAATAAAAGAATGAAGTAAACTTGCACAGAAAGATTTCAAGGGAAGGAAATGTAATTCATTGGGAATTGTGCAAACGATAAAAAATTTAATATACTAATAAATGTGTTGTGGGGTTTTAAGGGTAAAAAATAAGACAAACGACTGGTAAAAATGGATACAAATGTATTAAACAACAAGGAGTAGAAATTACAGAAGAGAAAGTGGAGATTGCGTCCGACCATACAGTTGCGAACTGACTCGCGTTGCTTCGTGTCAAGCCACAATTGTCCCTGCTATTTAAAGTAGTCATCGGCGCATTCCATTTATATACATAGGTTATATCCCCTATAACAAAATGGTACATGCACAAACCAGAAATGTCATTGAAAATAAAATACATAATTTTCTGGAACTTTGAAATGAAAATGGATCACACAGTCTCGGCTATAAAATCAGACCTAGTATATATATTTACCCAACCCCTTCGAGGTTAAAGAACCCAGTATGCTCTATTGTTTATAAATAGTTGAAGGAAGAGTTGTTGGATTTATACGTTTCACAAGGGTATTGCACTATGTGAAATTTAAATAGTTTTATCCAGGATTTGAACACGGGTCGGTGTGTCCATGACACACAAGCGCCTATTCAACGAGAAGAAATGAAAGTGTCACCTTGTAGACTTAGGGTGGCCAAAAGTCGTTATCAGCCAGGCAGCGAAGGAGTCTATCCCCTTTTCACTAGCGCTAGACTAGGAGATTGTTTTTTAGCGTTTGAGGCAAAACACCCCACCAACTATCAGCTCCTCACTTTATCGCACATATCCCTGTGTTACTCATGCAGTAAGTTGGCGAGGGCCGGTATCGAATCAGGAATCTTGAGGTTCCCAGCCGGACACTCTACCGACTGAGCTAAGCCGGCCACACACGGATCCTAAAAAAAACGAAAACTTGTTCTTTTATCAATTTCCAGACAAAATTTTTCTGGTGTGATGGTTTCACTAGGATTTTAGATATTTTAGTGACTAATTCCACTCGCCAATCATCAAAGAGTAACCATAATCTTTTTTAAACACTACTGAGGCTTTGGTCTGGGTCGAGTCATTGTGCCGAACACGTAGATCGCCATACAGAATCAATTTTTGTCACATATCATAATACGATCTAAAAATGTATCGTTTTTTTTTAATTTTTTTTTATTGGCTGGTTCTTTTTTTTTTTTTTTTTTTTTTTCTTCCTTGCTTTTTTCTGTCTTTGGTGGGTTTTTTTTTAAAATGTATTTACTTAAACCCTCCGTCAAGAGTGGCATGTGATACAAGATCAATTTTTAAATAGAGTAAAGCAGGTTTGTATTTAGAGTTTTCCTTCTCCTAGCCTGGTTACTTAACCAAGGCTAAATAACAGGGAAACCAGTGTTCATGCCTTTTCCAAGAACATTAAGATAACAGATAAACAAGAATAAACGGAGAAAACATAACTGTTAGTAGAAAATTGCAGATAAAAACCCGATGCATGAATATTGTTTATTTCAAAATATGTATCAGTTTAGAATAACAATAACCACAATTATGTTTGCATCTGTCCAATAATATTATATATATATATATATATATATATATATGTATGTGTGTGTGTGTGTGTGTGTGTGTGTGTGTGTGTGTAAAGATGTGAAGACATATTCATTAACTCAGGATGGGCTACCACTTAGCAAAACCGGGTCACAAACAAGTTAACGCAATACACTGTCTAAGTGTTAGTTGGTAGTGGGTCACTCATAGCATTAGTAAGAAGTGTGTAACATCTATTCTTATTTGTAATTATGTTACTCGTGTCCTTTGTAGCAAATTGTGTAACTCATGTCATTACTTGGACGTCTGTGACTCATATCTTTACTTGGGAGCGTGTAACACGTGTCTTGTTTAATTTTGAAACCCGAGGAAGTGATACAAAGGCCTCAGATAATGCGAGATACACATGAATAATCTAAAGATCTTACCTTACGACCAATGTAGGTAAAAGGCGTAACAATCTTCATTATGAAATGTACCCGCACCCGTAAAAAACACAATTGCCAAAGATATATAAGTGCATAATACACTACCCACCCAAATCTGGAAATTGAATTTCCTGTCTCATTTGTGAAGGGTGTGCTAAGAAGATAAAATGTAAATAAGAAAACTGAATTAAAAACTGCTACTTTGGAAGACCAGGTTTAAAAATGTAAATTATTGACAGTTTTCAAAACAAAAAAAATGTAAAAGATTTGTCTAATTTCTTATAAACTTTTTCCATAGAAGATAAAACATTTAGGATATTAATATCAATAATCGTCATCATTTCATAATCACTTCTTTCTGCTTTTTGTTTTGAAAATTAATTTTTGTTTTTTATAAACAAAAATTAATTTCCAAAACAAAAAACAAGAAAATATTATTTGTTCTTCTCTTTTGTCTGATTTGAAATCCTTTTAACAATGCAACATTAATGTCTACTTACTTGCTTCGGTGTTGATTTGATTTCGAAACTGTGGGAAAACAAAAAGAAATAATTATAGTGGCATTTGTAAATCTGAAAAATGTCTTAGCTGGGATATCCAAAAAATACCCATAACTCGGCTATGGTAGTTGAATCGATGCGAAATAAATTTTACTTTCATCGCCGGTCTAACCAGAGGATAACTTATCATAAAAAAGCTATCTATCCATCTCTCTCTCTCTCTCTCTCTCTCTCTCTCTCTCTCTCTCTCTCTCTCTCTCTCTCTCTCTCTTTCTCTCTCTGTGTATGTGTATGTGTATGTGTGTGCATATATATGTATAAGCAACTATAATTTTTTGTGCCATTAATTTTGGATATAATATTTTTTTAATTTTGTGGTTAGTTCTTGAATATAGATTCTTGAAAGTTCTTCAGGTGTATGTATTTACCCAACCCTTCCACCACGATCAGAATGTGACACAGTGTCAATATGTTTTGTAAATCGGAGCTCAACTGGTTTTAATTCAAAACTAACCTTCTCCTATATTGGTTATCATACCAAGGCTAAAGAACCCAATCAGCAGAACTATTTACCCATAACTGAAGAGAGAGAAGAGATGGTTTCACGCCTTTACCATGCCATAACAATTATTTTAGTCATAACAATATATATATATATATATATATATGTAAAAATGGAAATTGGAAATTCGGTCAGTTCATCTGTGTAAAAAGATTCCGCACACAGAGAAGATTCGACCTACATCGGAGTGAAATTTTATTTTGAATGAACATTTCACTGAGTGAAATTTTATTTTGAAATAAAATTTCACTCTGATGAAGGTCGAATCTTCTCTGTGTGCGGAATATTTTACACAGATGAACTGACCGAAACACATGTGTAAGTGATATTGATTAAATTCATCTTTTATTATCCATTCTATTCCTTCTTTTCTTTATTATTTCTTCTTCATATATATATATATATATATATATATATATATATATATATATTATATATATATACCGGTGGATCGTTTAAAAGACAAAATGTATAAATTGGGTAAAAGGGAGATAGGATAATGTAAAGGCTGGAGCAACAAAAAGGGGAAAAAAAGAATTTCCTTCACGTCACCCCAACTTCAGCAACAACATCCCCAGTTTCAAATGACGTTGTCTACACAAGGTCGGGCATATATATGTATATACACACACACACACACACATACACACACACACACACACACATATATATATATATATATATATATATATATATATATATATATAATATACTGTGATCTATAAGTTTTTAGCCACTCTAGATTACAGCAATTTTGGTGTCTCTTCTTTTGTTCCAGACATTACCATGTTAGCTTGGAATAAAAGACATGTATTACAGACATAAAACAATAGGGTTGCAGACTTTTTGGTTTGTCTGCACAAATGTTTACAATTTGTCTACTTAGCTGAAATCCTGAAGTAGGGTTAGTTATCGAAGTCCCTTAGCTACGGCCATCTGATAGTTCCAATGGATATATAGACTTCCTATTTTGACATCTGGCTGTTGAGGGCTGAATCAGAAAAGAGGGGGAAATAATTTGCCTCTTTGGCTTTGCCGCCAAAGTATGCTGGCTCGTGATTAGTTGGTTCGATAGAGAGGCTCGTAGACAAGGACGATAACCCATAACTCAGATTTCTTAATAAATGATGTGGGACGCTGTCTGGTTTGGAGGGAAATCTGAGCTGATTCTTGTTGATGTGCGGTTGAATGGTCCAAAAACACTGTCAAATATTAAAAAAGGAACAATTCTTACTGTTTGAAACCAATCAGATTGACAAAAATGTCTACCTTTTTCAAGAAGATGGAGCGCCATGTCATACGAGCAAAGACCTGGAAGCAATCGCAAGGAATCAAGTCACTACCATGGGCAGACCAAATTCTTAACATGAATCCAACAGAGCTTGACCAAAAAGCGAGAGCGTGCGATCAAAATCACGTCAGTGGCAACCCTTAAATAACACAAACTTAAGAACACCTTGACCAAAAAGCGAGAGCGTGCGATCAAAATCACGTCAGTGGCAACCCTTAAATAACACAAACTTAAGAACACCTTGACCAAAAAGCGAGAGCGTGCGATCAAAATCACCCTTAAATAACAAACTTAAGAACCAAAAAGCGAGAGCGTGCGATCAAAATCACGTCAGTGGCAAACTTAAGAACACTTGACCAAAAAGCGAGAGCGTGCGATCAAAATCACGTCAGTGGCAACCCTTAAATAACACAAACTTAAGAACACCTTGACCAAAAAGCGAGAGCGTGCGATCAAAATCACGTCAGTGGCAACCCTTAAATAACACAAACTTCCCAAAAATATTCCTAAACCAAATCAATGCAGTTTATAAATGTATATGCCCATTTCGAGAATGCCTTTCGAAAAACAAATTAAGAATTAATACCACATTACCTTACGTATTATCCTTCAGGCATTAGTGCTGTAAAACAACATCTTATTACAAAATATAACAATAACACTGACAAACTCACATTCTCCATCATGCTGAAGATTCTCACTGACAACTCTAAAGATTTCCCGGGATTTGGCATGAAAAATACAGCGAGTGAATTTACACACATCTTTATTGCACGAGGACTAGCATGGAAGGGAGAGGCTTAGTGTTTACAACTAATGGAGTTAATGCTCCTTACTCGGGAGTTTCTCTCAAGGGAGATTACTTGGTAATATTTTTATTTACAGTCAACGACGAAATTATTCATACACCCATCAATTTTGAATATTTCTATCAATTTCTCAGAATCTAATGCCCATATGATGCCAGCTTTTTAATAAGCACCAAAAAAAGGAATATAATACTCAATTTTCAGAACAATTGGTTAAATACAACAAATTTGTCAGGTGAATTATGCAAAATTGGAAAATACAAAATTATTCGTACAGTAGAAAGTATCGTTTTAAATTTATCAGTTCGTGTAAGTATAAGTAATTTACATAGTTATTTTATCGGTGAAGTATTGTAGACTATTTATTCAGTATAATGTTTGTGATAATTCCAGCAAAAACATCACGTGGTACATAGAGTGTCACCATTGTTATTCTTACGTTAACAACACGATGGGGAAGACAAATGAGCTTAGCGTTGACTTGAAATAGATAATTACTAACTTCCACAAGTTACAGCACTATTTCAAACCAGTTAGCTATCCCTAGATATACGGTACAATCCATTATAAAGAAGTTTAAACAGTTTGGTACGACAGAGAATTTGTCAGGGCGTGGAAGAAAACCCAAATTGTCACTGAGGACTAAAACTGTGTCGCAAGGTTAATATAAACCCAAGAGTTTTGAAAAATATCGCCAAAAGTTTAGATACGATGGATATCAGCGTAAGTATTCGCACAATACGACGTTGTTTAAACAGAAATTGTTGCATGGAAACTGACCATAACGAATCCTTCACAAACCATGTCACATTGTTACTCGGCTTGATTTTGCAAAAAAAAAATTGCTTTGGGGAACAAGTGATATGAAGTGATGAAACAAAAATCGAGCTTTTTTTGGACATAACGATGTACAAAAGATTTGGCACAAGAAAGGCGAGGCTTTCCTCCTGTAGCGATTGTCTGTCCCTGTTTGGTCCAGAAGAGTTATCTTCCCTTTCGGCCGCTAGGGGTCCAGAGTATTTAGGCAGCAAGGCGTGAATTTTGAGTTCTCTTTTCTCCGGGACAGCAAACAAGACACATGGGTTAGACATTTGCGTCTATACCTTTTATGTGGGGGGCTCTGCCCCCCCTAAGTAAGTGACATTCCTTCTGGGCTCTCCATCACTTCCGTAAGACGAAGCCCTATTTTCTGTATACACGTCTATAATTGTGTTCTTTATGTATCTGTTTTGTATACCTATCTAGTACTTTGTAATTTGTATATGTATTCCTATTTGAATGTATTTCTATGGGCTCACTATTAAAGTCTATGTTTCTTATATCTTATTACTTCTTTACCGGAATATTTCTTGTACTTATATGTACCCACAAATCCAACACTCCCAAAGAACACAGTGCCAACATTAAAATGTGAAGGTGGTTCGATGATGTTTTGGGTTGTTTTAGCTCAAGTGAGACTGGAAAATTAATTGCAATAAGATGAATAATATTATCTGTAGATTATATAAAAATTCTTGATGAAAATCTACAACTATCAGCTGAAAATCTTGATCTAGGTCGGCGGTTTACTTTCTGGATAGATAATGATCGCAGACATTCGTCTAAATCAGTGACTGTATGGATTCAGAAAAAGAAGACTACAATTCTGCCATAGACTTCAATGATTGTTGACTTGAATCTTATTGAAAATCTATGGCAAGAATTGTCTTGTTCGAATACATCATCGGTTACCAAAGACCTTCAGTAATTAGAACGTGAAACCATTGAAGAATCAAAGAAAATTCCAGAAAAGACTTGTTCAAATCTGATCAAAAACTTTTTTTAAATGATTGCAGCTAGTCATAAAGATAAGAGGCCATGCTATTGATTATTAATATTGTGATTTTTTTTCAATTTTTTCAATTTTTCATACTGTACTAATAATTTCTTATTTTCTTCTTTTGTTTATTTTTCTTCTCATATTTAGTAAATTTAACCTATCCTTCTCAAAATTGAGTTTTATTCCACACCCCCATTTTTTTTACTTAATAATATAAAAATTCCGGCATCAAACGGGTATTAAATTCTAAGAAATGGGTAAAAATATTCAAAATATTCAATAATTTCGTTGTTGACATATATATATATATATATATATATATATATATATATATATATTATATACAAGAAACAGGTTACTTTGGAAATTAGACACTGGCCAAGAAGAAAAAGAAATGTCATTCTTGTTTGCATGTGGGAATGTCAATCGACCAATAACATAAAAGTCTTTTCTGCCGTAGGCGCAAACCTAAACAATAAAAGACACCAGGAACAAAACAAAGGAATCAAAGGGGTGGCTTAATTATGGGTTTCGGGAAGAGAAGGGTTGCTTATCTTGACAGTTCTGAACAATTTTTCTATCCGACTTTCTGGTATTCGTCCACGTGGTGTGGATTTTGTTTCTTTCTCTATCTCTGTCTCCCTTTGCTACAAATTCACTTTCCTTCCCTGCTGGTAGTAAACAAGATATATATATATATATATATATATATTATATATATATATATATAGAGAGAGAGAGAGAGAGAGAGGGGAGAGAGAGAGGGGGGAGGGATATATATATATCCTCTCTCGCTCTCTACATATATATATATCCCCTCTACATATATATATATATATATATATATATATTATATATTATAAATATATCCTCTTTCTCTCTCTCTACACACACACACATACATACTCTCTCTCTCTATATATATATATATACACACTCTCTCTCTCTCTCTCTATATATATATATATATATATTATATATATATATCTCTCTCTCTCTCTCTCTCTCTCTCTCTCTCTCTCTCTCTCTCTATATATATATATATATATATATATATATATATATATTATATATAAAAATTAGGCTGCTGGGTGTAGAATAATGGTTAACAAGCTAATATCATATACCATTGCTATTGTCAATGGATTTGATTGACACTTGGTGGCTCACATTTATAATCCTGTATCAGCCGAAGTTAAGCTGAGTAAATACCTATAAAGCGACCCTTTTGTTCCAAAGTTAGAGGCGTTGTTGAAAATCAAGTCAGGTGGGCAGACATTGTTGGTTCTGTTGATTGTGTAAGTGTTACAAAAATTAGAACAGACAAAAATTATACACGTTCTTGCATAAGGAGTGCCATTTTAATGTCTGCATATCATTTATAACTTTGGCATTTGGTATAATTATGATAGAAAAATTATGTCCACTTGTCTGCATTTATCTGATTAATATCGAAACGAGACAAAAAGGACTTTTTATATTTCAAGTTCAGTCTTATAATTCTGGTTAGTTGGTTGGTTTTATGGCATGTCAGCCTGTGTTGGGTTATCTTATGCCAAAATCAGTTTAATAATTATAGTCTTCAATCCAAAAATGTATATTCACGATCATTTTAAATAGGTAAACCTTTCACTATCTCAATCAGATCTATTTAATTCATAGATAAGACCTTAATTATAATTAGGGAAATATTTTATCAATGAATAAAGAACAAAATAAATCAAGGTACTTTGTGAGGTAATTGGTAACATCCTGAGCTAGCAGACCACTACAAGTGAGTTTGATTCTCACTGGTTGGTCCATACGTTTGCTTTTGTGTTGCAACTAAGATTGATAAATATAAATGTAAATGACAAAGATTAAAATGAATCAGTTTATATACTCAATCACAATGGCATTTATCTTTCTGTTCTCCAGTTTTGCTTCTTCTTTTTCTCCCCCCTCTCTCTCTCTCTCTCTCTTACCTAAATCTATCTTCTCATTTTCTTTCCCTCCCTCCCTATATATACTATTTCCATTAAAAACAAATGTAAAGCACGAGCTTCTCCTTTTATGCCAGAACCCCCCGCCCTCAATTATCTGTGGCAATACTATTGCAGCCTTACACCTGACTAAGCAAAACTTTGGAACAAATGCTAAATTGCTAGAAGAGTGAATTTTATCTTCACTAAGTCCCACACTACTGTAGCTTTGTTTTAGACTGAGCTAACCTTTGTATTTTGAACACCTACCATGAAGCAAATACAAAGTTTATATCTCTGTTCATATTCATAGTACACACACACAAATCACTGACAATATCCCTTTTTTATATGGGAGGCCCTAACAATTATGTGTACTCTATCGAGAACAGATATGCACATTGAGTTGAATTTCATTAATTTCATATTGGAACTGGCATCTCTCTCCTTAGCATAGTTGGAAAAGTTTTTGCTTGCGTTACACTGGCACTCGTATTTACCTGGAGTCTCATTGTGGTTTCCGAGCAAAACGGTCAGGATTTTCTCACTACGCCAGTTGCAGGAAAAGTGTCAGGAGCAGCAGATGCCACATTACACCGTATTCGTAGAATTAACAAAGGTTTTTGACATGGTCAGCCGAATCTGAGCCTTCAAACTGCTGCAGAAGATAAGCTGCCCACCCAGACTTCTTGAGATCATCATCTCCTCCCACGCAAATATGCACAGCACAGTCTGTTTTAATGGTGCAACATCTGAGGCATTTCCAGTAAGTAGTAGAGTGAAGTAGGGCTGTGTCCTTGCACTTACATTGTTTGGGATATTTTTCTCCTTGCTTCTCCAGTACACCTTCAAGGACTGCGCTGAGGGAGCCTACATACACACTAGAGCTGACGGCAAATTGTTCAACATCGCTCACCTACGAGCTAAGACTAAAGTCAAGAATGTTCTCATTCATGAAATGCTATTCGCCGACGATGCAGCCTTAACGTCACACACTGAGCATGGCCTACAACAGCTTGTCAGTCACCTCACACATGCTTGTAAGGAGTTTCGACTTACCATAAGTCTAAATAAGATAAAAGTCATGGCACAAAGTACAGACACCCCTCCGAACATCGCCATCAATGGGTGCAGCCTGGAAGCCGTGGAGCTTCAAGTACAGTCTCCACTGATAGTGAAGTCAACAGCAGAATCGTGAAAGCAGTGGCTGGTAGTCTGGAACAATGTCAGCCTTACCAAGAAAACACAACTGCATGTCTACAAAGCGTGCATTCTCAGTACTCTCCTCTACCGTACTGAAGCTTGGATCACATACTCAAGCCATAGGAGGAAACTGGACAATTTCCACCTCAGGTGTCTACGCTGCACCCTACACATTCACTGGCAAGACAAAGTGCCCAACACAGATGTGCTGGACCGAGCAAACATGAACAGCATGTTCGCCATCATCTGTGAGAGGCACCTGCACTGGCTTGATCATATCAGGAGGATGGACAAAGGCTTCCTCCCCAAAGAATTAGTAGAAGGCTCCTGACCAGAAGGGAGACAACGCCAACGCTTCAAAAACGTCTGCAAGAAGGATATGAAGACAGGCCAAATCAACACCAACACATGGGAGGTTGTTTCAGAAAACCAAGAGGCCTGGCGCCTTCTTATCAAACAAGACACAAAAAGGATTGAAAAAGAAAGGAAAGAAGCCGCTACAGCCAAGAGAGCCAAAAGGAAGGGGAGACAACAGCCCCAGCATGCATCACTGTTTGTATGCAGTTAGTGTACCAGAGATTGTTCATTCATTATAATTGTGAAACCAGCTTTGCACATAAGAAATAAATGTACAGTACACCGCTAAACCGACCAGTTAATTATGTCTTATTTTTATATAGTTATTTTTGTTTATAAAAATTAACAACCATAGCATTCAATTTAGAGTAGTTTAATGGGTTTAATACAATTTGGTGCCGACCACTGGTTTCTGCGGTCTATGAACCTTAACCGGAAAAGGGTAAGAGGAAGCCAGGGTCAAGCTTTTAGAGTTTTTACGCCACTGGTCGGGACAGGCGGCAACGGTTAGCGCTTTTACTTTTCTTTGAGGATTTTCTATTTCTTTGAGGATCTCCTATTTTTTTTAGGATTTTCTATTTTCTTTGTAAAGTATTCGCTTTTATCCGTTTATTAAATGCTATTTGTGTTTCCTTGTACAGTTCTACGGTGTTTATTAAATAAAATTAATGACATCAGTAAAGAAGCGTCATGCGTCCTTTTCTACGAAGACCAGTAGGCAGTAAAACGGTCTTTTCTAAATATTTATGGAAATTAAAAACAAATATGGCGTGGATCCAATTCTGAAATTGGAGATTGTTAAAAGAGTTTGACATTACAAAGTGAGTGATAAATTTTGCGTTCTATGTATGGAAGAAAAACTGCATGTTTCGGTTTCTTCCACCTCATTTAAACAAATTTCTTCCTGTGTTTTGAATCCGTTTGTACCACCCAGTTCCTGTCTGGATTATCCTAAATATCCTTTTTGGTGAAACTGGAGTAGTTAACTTCTATTGCTGATTTTATTCCCTAAACTCGTTTTACAAGTATGTCATGAGCACTTTCTAATATTTATCATCCCAACTTTTTGGGTTTCTTTTTCTTTATTCCAACAGTCAAATTTGTGACTCATTTGTTTTTGTTTTTTTTTTCTATTTGTTCCATTCAGTCATTCCTCTAAACTTCTACGAATATATATATATAACTTTCAAAGAAAGAAAAACTTAACAAACTGTCATTCCGTAATAATTTATTTCGACCAGAAACTCAAAAGATTTTTTTAAATTAAAAAAAATTTCTTTAGATTCTTAAGAGCCCAGTCTCATCAGACGGATTTTACAAAAATAATGGGATTCACTGAAAGAAGAAGTTATACAACCAGAAAAAAAATTTAATATTCACAAAATTTATGTCAAATAGCAAGTATAAAGTTAAAAATTCTAAGCCTAACAAAAAGATACAATGTATATCTTAGCTTCCTGTTCAAGTGACTTCCTCAAATAACAAATAAATTTAAAAAATAAAACATTTTAAATTATTAAATAAAATAAATTATTACGGGATGACGGTTTGTTAAGTTTTTCTTTCTTCGAAAGTTAAATATTGCTCTGTATATAATCTAATTTATTGATTATTATACATTGAGCTCTCTTTAGGGATTTATAAAAATCCTTGTATGAATATATGTTTGCACCTACAAGAGCATACAGTATGGTTGTACAGTGAGATTTTGAAGATCCCAAATAGAATCATCCCTTACAACAAGTCATTTGGATTACCTTACACACACACACACACACACACACACATATATACATATATATATATATATATATATATATATATATATATATATATATAAAAGAAAGTTTGATATGTACATGTCAACTTCTAACTCAGAAAAAAGATGTCTCTCAGATTTGAAATTTTGTATACAGATTAATATGCTCATAACTAAGAAACACATAAAATTTGGTTTTGATTTTTACTAATTAAGTGATATAATTCAATGATTCAAAAAAAAAATTTAAAAATATTGTATACAGTCACTTTCACCCCCACCTCACTATCGTTGACACGAGTCAAGTTTTTAACTTTCAAGACAGAAAAATCAAAAATTACCGTTAACAAACCCTTCAACCCCCAGCCCCCGTTGGCACCTCTGGCGTCAAGACAGCCGTAGGCCTCGCCAAGACCATTACTGTAAAAAAAAAAGGTTTCTTAAATAAACAAAACTACCGTTAAAAGACACTTCCACCCCAACCCATGTCAGCACAGGTTTTGAACTTGCCATTAAAACAGAACCATTCAAAAGAAGAAACATAAAAAAACTCCTCATGACTAATTGTCAAATTTTCATGAAATTTTCAGTAATTAGTTTTTAGTAAAAAAAAAACAACATGAATTCTAAATTCTGTTAAAAAATGTCAATATTAAGACATTTTTAGCAGATACAATTCTGTAAGTATGGGACATCCAGCAAAGATTGAACTAACTATTCAGTTGTAATGGATTTACGAGACTACCTTGCTAACCATTACACAATGATGGGACCTCATTTTCTTTACCCAACCTGTTCGTCACAGGTAGGATATGGTACAACGTCGAAAGCAAAAGGCATCTAGCAAGTATTAAAATCGCTATTCAGTAATACTGTGAGTCTAACTTGCAACCCTTACACCCCAATGGGATGCTATTAATATTAAAAAATGTAAACATCAAAAAGAGACTATTCCTAAAATAAACTAATATTATAATACACAAACCGTTAGCTTTGTTTAATGTTAAATATCCAATAAACAAATAATTTTTGTTCTAATGAAAGCTCTTTTTTAATCTATGCAACCCATAGATGGGTCCCTAACAGGTACTAAAACTCTGGGTCAAAATGGCAATGAAGGAGTATTCCACACTTCCCAGAACTCCAGAATTAGAACTGCAACATTAGATGCACTTTAATATCATGGCCCTTTTAGGAACACACCCTGGTGTTCCTAAATATGTTTTCATCCAGTAAATATATATATATATATGATATAAATTTTTAGGTTGATCTTCTTGGAAAATTTGACATTTCAAATTTGTATGAAATGAAAACTGAAACAGTTTGAAATATTTAAAAAAAAAAAAAAAGAAATTCAGAACAGCACACCAATTCCCTTGTGACTATTGGTATAACTTTTAATTTTGTGTCAGATACATTACAAGACACATATATATATATATATTATATATATATATATATATATATATATATATGTGTGTGTGTGTGTGTGTGTGTGTGTGTGTGTGTGTGTGTTGGGAATTTCATTTTAGAGTCCCTACCCAGGGATTACAATGGAAAGCAACACTGGAATAAAGCAATGGAAGGCCCTGGGCAACAAAACCTTGGAAAGCCCAAACATTATAGCATCTGATCACAAAAAATAAAACCTCATTCTTTACTTTATCTACAAAATGAAAGTAGAACAATACTGGAATTTTAGCATTGATAAAAAGTTTGTTTATAAGTAACTCATCCTCAAGTAGTAATAGAAACAGGGTTTGATCCAAGGGTAAAACACCCGGTAGATGAGTGATAAGATAAGAGATTAAAGGTGCAGATAAGATTTGATATAAGAGTGTGTGAATTAAGATTTAGATTTATGAACGAGAGTCTGGATTCTGATTTGAATTATCAAGTGGTGGAAAAGGAAAAAGATTTAAGAGTTGAAGTTGAACTATAGAAACAGACAGATGTAATTTGAGGATCTTAACATTTACAATTTGTCTCTTTTTAGGGACTTTAAAAGATGAATTTAAAAGTTGCCCCCTAGGAATTTCAAAAGATGAAGATGATGAGGGTCTTAACATTTAGAAGTTGACCATCTTTAGGGACTTCAAAAAGTAAAGATGATGAAAAGAATTTCTCCTCCCAATGAAATGATGTTTAGAAACCTCCAGGTAAGATTGGCCAAATCTAATGAAAAGATTAATTAATAAACATGGATTTTTTAAACCAATTCCTGGTTGTCATAAAACTTAGGAAATTTCTTTTACTCCTTTCCTAAAAACAATAAATAGTAGTAGACAAATCACTCATAGGCAATTTCTTTTACTCCTGGTTTAGAACAAAAATGACAAATAAACTGGAATAGAGAGTAGGAACCAAAAAGTGCATGGAATATTAAACACCAAAGTGAAAGAGGTATTATAAAAATTAAGGTGGGTTAACGTTAGCAGTGGGAGAAGGCGGGATTATGATTTCAAAGAACAAGCTAACAGTGATACGAATGCAACAGGTTTTAATAGATATAATGCACATAAAAAGGGTTCAACAAAGTTATCAGATCAGCTCACAATAGCTTGCCTTCGAAATAACAACTGCCGACTGCCAAAAAATTCGGCTTATTTAGGACACTGTTCCTCTGCATTCCACTTTAGTTCCGTCCACTGCTCTTATTGTGGTCCTACCCCCACCACATCCACGAGTGAGCTTGGGACTGAGTAAAGTGGTGGTACAGTCGGTATCAATGAGAGCCACTAACACCTCTATGATCGGGAGAGACCCATACCGCGCCCTCACTCCGTTGAAGGGGCAGCCGCTGGCGCAAACGCTTCCCCTTGATCGTTTCCCTGGTTCAGGGGGCAGTATCTGGCAATATGCTCAAACTTTTCACACTTGTAGCACATAGTTCTACCTCTTGGTGGTACTTTGCAATCCCTGAGTTGGTGTGGCCCCTGACATCTGTAGTACCGAATAGTGGATGATGACCCCATTGCATATTTTTCAGTCGGTTCTTTGCTATATGCAACCGCTCCCACCGTCCCGGAATTCTGATCTCGTGTTCTTGTCAACAGTTGGTATAAGATCCACGATCTCCATTTTATTTATGCCGGGCAATTGTTGCAGTCTCATTGATATATTATCCGGAAAACCAGTTACGAAGGCCAATTTCGCTGTTTGGTCCAGCCCTCGTCCTACATATCTGGCTAGTCCTGCCAGCCTCCTGATGCTGTTGGCATACACGTCTACCGACTCCCTGGTCCACTTAAACTTTTGAAGTTTCTCATATGCCTCAAAGGGCCCTTCTGTAAATGCCTCTCTCAGCCTCTTCTCAATCATCCCTTCATCCTGCTGCTCTATTTCACTCATCTCCATGTAGAGAGCAAGTGCATCTCCCTCTAGAAAAAGTGGAATAAAATTTGCCAAGTCAGAGATCTTCAGGAGTTCGGCCATTAGCTTTAGCTTTTTCAGCCATGCCACCAAATCCCCCTCGCCATTAAATGGCTTAATTATTCCCTTCGCCAGTTTATCCATCGCCGAAATAGCTCGTTATCAGATCAGCTCACAATAGCTTGCCTTCTAAATAACAACTGCCGACTGCCAAAAAATTTGGCTTATTTATGACTCCACTCCACTCCTACTAACCCCCTCATTTCCGGTCTGTACTTAAATTTAATTAAATTTTGGGAGCCATTTTCTTCCCAGCCCAAGGTAAGACGAGTTTCATTTTTTTAATCTTAAATTACATAAAGGGAAGAAAGTTCTTAGTTTAGGTCAGACTAGTGACCCGAAGTTTAGTAAGAGTTCAAGTCAACAGCACTGTTCGAGTATGGTATAGCTGTAATTAGTTTAGTTGTGGTTGGTTTGGTTAGGTAACAGCACCGTTCGAGGTATAGCCATAATTAAGTAGTTGTGGGTTGCAAAAAGTTAATCCTGCTAACAGCCTTTTGGCTGTTTGGTATCAAGGGGTGAAGCTTGTCCGAAGTTGCATTTAGTCGTTGGCTCCTTAGTTGTTTTATCCTGGTGGTTAAAAGGTAATTACTATCGGCCTTCAAGGGTCAAAAGATAGTAGTCTCTCAAAGTCCAGAAGCAGGATATGGCTGAATCTGTCTAGGGTTATATTCTATCCATATTCCTAGTTCATAGAAAAAGAGGTGCATAAGCACTTACCTCGTAGACCACGGGGGGTATTATTGGAAATTTTATCTTTTAAAATAAATAAAAAACATTTGTGGTATATTGCATGCCTTTTTTCCCTTTTGGTCTGTCTCTTAATATCTCATTTCGTGTTTTGCTGTGAAGACGAAGGAGGGGGGCTCCTATGGCTGGCGCCTGGTCTGGACCTTTTTTAATCATGTGTCCCCTAAAATCTGCCTCTTGGAAACTGGGAAGCAAGAAGTGAGGACACAACCAGCAGATTGTCTTTTCCTTGCACTGTGACATGAGCCCCTAAGCTGCTTGAATACTGACATTGGCCGGTTTAAAAAAAAAAAACCTTGATTGAGAAAAGGTGGCTAATTGTGGTTGCAACCCTACAGAATTCCTAGAAAGGCTGAGACAGTGGTTTCTTCATTTTCCTTTGGCGAAAAAGGTTGCGGTTCTTTTCTCTCACATTCTTCTCCCCACGGAAGAAACTTTGTTGGAGTGTCCATCCCTTTGAGGAAAAACGGACAGCTACGCGTGAAAAAAAAAGAAGGTACTAATGCAGAGGGGCCAGCCATAATCTACAGCCGGGAGCCTCAGTCCTTGGCGAAAAGGAACGAGAAATTTTAAGAGAACTGTCAGTTCTGTGGAACTGTTTTGTCTCTCCTGCGCGAGAGAAACTCATTTTTAAAGGGTTATTTTATTGTTTAATACCCTTTCTGTTCCTGTAAGTGTAAACCCCTTTTTTATACACTTTTATCCTATTTTTGTATTTTGTATTGTGTTACTCAACCCCTAAATTTTTATTTAGTCGTGCATTGGAAATTTATGCAAATTTGTTTAATCTAAATTGTTTGTATTTCATTTTGCCTCCTTTAGTGGAGAAATTTGTAAAATAAAATTCTATTTCATTATCAAATAAGACTATTATTCATTTCATATTTCCCTACCCTTTTTATTGACGACGTCATTTTGTTTAACGGTCATTATTTTTCCGAACAAGGAAAGATATTCATGACAGTATTGCTGAAAGCTAGCAGTCACCCAAAGGGATGCTGTTGTAAAAATATTTTATATCTGCTAATTTATGAGTCTCTATTTCTATGATTGACAAGGGAAATGAATCCGAGTATATCTGATGATTCATTCTTATTTTGTAATTCCCACATATCCTCAAAATCACCATTTGGTTTTTTATTGCAACAATTGGTAAAACCTAACAACTTTGGGGAACTCTCTCGAGTATGCCTTGTTCAACTATTTTCTTTAGTTTCACCACTACTATGGGTAAAATGTGAAAAGACATTTTTTTGAGATATAAAATAGATGGCATGATTATTTTCTTTGAGATTAATACTCACTTTATATCATTTTAACAGTCCTATATCAAGTGTCTTTAGGCTTTATACATTTATTAATTTCATGGTATCCACTTTTAAAACATCTATTGCAAAGAGTTTATGATTTTTTGTGCATTCTACCAAAATGATGGGAATAATTTCATAATGGGTTTTCGTCTCAAAAATTTCTTCAAAGGTCTCAAGAATTTTGATGAGAGATCCATCAAATTGTTTTAAATTAAAATTACTTTTTCTTAATTTGAGTTTACCCATTTTTTTCTCATAAATTTCTTTGGGATCAGGGTAACATTGCTCCCCGTGTCAACCTGCATGGGAACTTTTATGCCATTCAATTTTATTGTTTCTCTCGATTTTGACTGTGTCTTTAGCGAATATAATTCTGTATTTTCAATATGAGGGTTTATACATTCTACCTTTTTTATACTCTTTTTGTATATGCATTACAGTCTAGAAGTTGTTTCTTCTTTTATAATTCAAACATTTTTCAATCTGTGTAAATACTGCATTAGGGTTTCATTTTTGTTCTATATTCTAGAAACTTTATTCTTTCTGCAATAACCAGCTTCTGCTTTGGATGTTCCTTTTCAGAAGAGTTGAAATTTCCTCATACATTACACCTTCCAGTATTTTGGGGTATACCCTAATTTTCATGGCTTCATATCCCACTGAAACCAAAATTAAATCCGTAATTTCACCCCCACCCCCCTCCAGAGGCTTTTTGGTCTTTCAGCTTCTTCACTCTAGCCAACGCTGCAAAACATCTAATCCAAGTTTTGACATATTTTGGGTCATTTACGAAGCTTAAGATTCCTATCTGTGATACCATATTTTCATGAACTAAAGCAGTTTCGGGAACAGACGTCTTATCAAGAGTTGTAACCGACTACCTTTACTGGGGCAGTACTGCTTTTATACCAGTAACTCATTTACATATGATACTACAATAACAACCCTAACTAAGCAATAATGCAATATATTGGATCTTCAGCTTGAAGAATTATCTTTAATCTTAATTTATAATATTTTATCAAATGGGAATAAATATTTTATTAAGACAAATATTTTTTTTTTTTTTTTGCAGTTTGAAAATTTGAATTATCAATAATTATTTACATCTTGCAGCAACATGGCATTTCTTTTATTATTGTTGCTTTTTATTCCAACACTTTGGATTGATCTGTGATAATTAGATCAAAGATCTAATAAATATTAAAATAGTAAACATCTAAATTTCAAATAAAAAAAATGAAATTGAAAACTGAAAATTTATAAATTTAAAAAAAGAAAAAGGAATAAATACTTGAATTAAAATTAAAATTTTTTAAAAAATCACAATGATTAAAAGGTTTAAATTCAAAAGAAATAGAAAATATGTTGATGACAACAAAAATGAACGATATTACAATTGTGCCTAAAAAAAAAAAGAAATAAGAAATGAATAAAATAAAGATAAATTTGAAGACACTTTCTTCTTTCATAAAAAGAGAAAAATTTACCAACCATGTTGCCACTGACAACTATTGACATCATCATAGATATGAAAAATCATAGGAAACCTAAAATCTTTCTTATTTATACTCATGAACACATCATGTGCATCCATCTTTGCAATCGCATATTTTTCCACACACACACACACACACACACACAAAAAAAAAAAAAAAAACTCATATAAATTTTCTTTTAAACAAAGAATTTTTCACTTAATGAATAAAATGACAAAATATAATAATTTATTGACTTTTTCTTTTGATTCTTTTCTTTCTTTAGTTTAGTTAATGTTAATTTGAAACTTTATAGAATATATGAGAAGAAAAAAACCCGACATCCTAACCATTCTTTTCTATGTGATATAGTTGCCTATTCTGTAAAATATATCTCTAAGATGGAGTTGGATGTATTATCAGTGACATTCTTTAATTCAAGAACATTACTGATTATGCATTCAACTAAATATTCTAGAAAGTCTCAAATAATATTAACTAAATTGCAGAAAGAAATAATAGCAAGAATATGTCTAAAAAAAAAAATTTTTTTTTTTTTTTTTTTACAGTTCAAGGGAGAAAACTCGCTACGATGATCTAAATATTTACATTTTATTTAAAAGATTTTAATTCAATTTCACATACAATAGCATCATCTCATCTCCTAGAAATTGAGATATCATACCTGGCATCCATTTTATTGTTATATTTAATTGACCTTTTAAGACTAGAATTTTTATTTTTTTTACACAAAGAAATATTTTTGAGAAATCATTGTCAGCCAGTTCCAGGTTATTAACTTGATAAATTATTTTGGTCAATATTTGTAGAATTGAACAAGTTGCTCTCTTTCTCCACACACACCATAGCGCTAATACCCTTGGGAAAGGTATGAATCCATATATTCTCCTCCAGCTATGGGTTAAATAGTAGGGCAGACTGGGCCCTTCAGCCTTGGGTAGGTAACCAGTCTAGGAGAGGGATAACTCTGAATTCAAAATTCCCTCCAGCTATGGGTTAAATAGTAGGGCAGACTGGGCCCTTCAGCCTTGGGTAGGTAACCAGTCTAGGAGAGGGATAACTCTGAATTCAAAATTCCTGAGGTCGGTCGTTGATTGGGTTTGTGGCAACCCTTGATGCACCAATTCTTTCCTATCGACTGTGCCAAAAAGTGTGGATGGTCAAACACTAGCCTTCACCACTATAAACAAATCACTGTGTGGATGTTCATTGTGTGTGTGAACCCTCATGCATCGAAAATCGTCGAGAGAGTCCATAATATATATATATATATATATATATATATATATATAAACAAATTTTTAGTACAGCTAAATTTATATATAATTTAAAAAAGTATCATACTTTATTGATCAGCAATTTTAAACGAATAAAAAGAAAAGAGAGCGAAAGAAAAGAGAAACTTAAGGGCCCTTTTGACCATTGCTTTTTCAAAAGTAATGACCAGTAGATCATTTAAAAGTCAAACTGAATATATATATTGGGTAAAAGAGGGGGATGAAACCATGTAAATGTTGGGGCAACATGAACAAAGGAAAAGAAGAAAAAAAAATATATTGTATATTATACCTTCATGTTACCCCAACTTCAGCTGTCACGTCCCCAGCAAAAATTACCAAGGAGTGTTTTAGGTGTTTTTGTCTACACAAGGACGGGCAGTAAAAAAAAATGGTGACTGCCTTGAGGACATGAAGGTGGTGGTTTCTCCTAGCCCTGTATAGAACGGAAAATTGCTGATCACTGTAGTTGATTTTACAACTATATATATATATATATATATATATATATATATATATATATATAAACACATACCCAAGCACAAAACTTAGATGGGGCTCAAATCTTTTGGACCTGATGTTGTATTTTTAAATTTCACTCATATAATATTATAATAAACAGGAAAATCATTTACAGTCAAAATTTAGCTGTTAAATTAAAACAAAAATATATTCCATATCAGCTTCATGCATTTTTAGTAGAAGACAAAAGACTGAATCCAGCAGAAAATCTTATGAGCTAAATTCTGATTCTAGGTAAAGCACACAGATACTACACTCTGATCCTAAACAGAAATACTGATTCATACATAAAGAATCTAATCAATTGATGACAAGTATGGTAACCTAACAAGTACTACCACTCCAAGTCAGAGTGGACTTGGGAATAATGGCAATTAAGGGGTGACACTATACTCCCCAAAATTGTAAAACTAGAGCTTTTTTTTTTTAGGATGGTTGGATCTTATCTCTCTGCAGCGGATACAATAGGCACATTCTAAATCCCACTGACACTGATAAGTGTTGTTTTTGTACTGAATTGACAAAAAGAGCTTCTTTGATTTTATCTATACTATTCACACACACACACACACACACACACACACACACACACTGTAAAAAGTAAGAGTGTATATATGTATTTAAGCATCATGATGGCCTTAAACGCTGTCTAAAGATTATGTAAAATCCGTATTTTACAAAATAAATTTATTTATTCTGTTTGAGAAAAAAAAAGTGAAGCTTGTTTTGTCTGGCATAGCATAAATAAAAGAATTATGTTGTGTCAATCTTCTAAACAAGAAAACTGCTTTCCTTGAAAAATCAGAATTCGATATCCTTGCTTTTATCTGGGCTTGAACACTGATTTCTGGCACAAGTGAGAAATAAATATGCAACTATATCCGGTACTAAACAAGTCTAAACAGTTTCACTGTTATCTTTGTAGATTGTGAAATATTTCATCAAAATACAGGCATATGAATAAATAAATAAGTCAACATGCAGTTTCCTTCCTTATTAAAGGAAAAACTACACACTAGGAATACCCAAAATCCACTGCTAATGTCTGCTAATGTTTTTTTTAAATGAATTAAAATTAATTAAATCGATTATTTATGGTCAAATTTTTGTCTAAATCGATAAGTAGTAACATCAATAAAAAAGCAAAATAATATTACACATTTAATTCATTTTTAATACATTTAAAACGATTTTTTGGTCAATTTCAATCGCGTTCGGCCATAAATGCTCTAGAAAAATGGCGTGTTTACAAAATTAATGCAACATTAGCGATTGTAAAAAATTTACCAAAAATCAGGGAATTATCCGATTTAAATGAAATTTTCAGTATATATTTATCAATTAATGAATTTTATAATGCATCAGTTATTCTATTTCAAAACTTTAAGTATTTCTGCTATGAAAAATTAATATATAAAATTCATTTAAAATATGAAAATCCTGATGTTAAGTTTAAAATGTTATATTTTTAGATTCTAGAAATAAATATCTATTTAATGCAAACCTTATTTTAGGTGCAAAAACTCAATTGAAAATTTAGCCCCCCCCCCTCCTTTTTTAAGCAGGAAAAATATTGATGTATAATTTTTTCTTTTATAAGATAATAGCCAATTAAATAATTATCAAAATAAGTAAAAAAGAAATCTCCAAAAAAATTTTGATTTATTTTTTTTTTTACATTTTATTTTCCGATTTTCGGCACTTATTTTCTCATAGAATATTTCCCTTAAATTTTTTTTTGTTCACAACTTCAGTCTTTTATCTTTGTATTTATACCGTAATTAGTATCGAACACTGACCAACTCGCTGAGATTTTACTCCCCCCCCCAAAAAAAAATAAGGGGTAGGGTCAAAATTAAGTGACCTGAAAAACATCAGAAAGTTTTGAAATAAAATAAATAATGCATTATAAAGTTCATTCATTGATAAATCAACACTGAAAATTTCATTAAAATCCAATAATTCCCTGATTTTTGGTAAATTCATTTTGTCAAAAACGGATTTTAGGTCAATTTTAGGTATGGTATACCATAGGTATAACCAAAACGGTCACGTGATCAGTTTAGGCCATCTTGAATAAAATGGAAATAAATATTTCCGAACTTTATCAAAAATCTTGTTAAAGAAAATTACAAAGAAAAACAGTTAATTCAAAGATCAAATTATTCGATTGGGGAAAATTACATCGTTATCTTAAAAATAAATAAACCTATCTGTATTATATGCGAAAGGGTAATTTTCAGGCCGCAATTTAGACAGAAAAATTACATATTATTTCCCTTTTACGATTATACATCTAAATGTATAGCTGGCTGTATTGGACATAATTTTTTTCTTGTGCATATTCAATATTCATATGTTTAGGGTTAGGGTTTAGGGTTAGGCTTGGGGTTTAGGGTTAGTTTAATGGGAAAATAAATAAATAATTTGGGTTCTGTTTTTTGTGTCATCCTGTAATATGTTTTAATTTTCCGACTGATTTGCAAGTTTAGCCAAAATTTACTATTAAAATTAATAAAATCTTTAAAAACTTTAATATTAAAATTTACTATTAAAATGAATAAAAACTTGAAAAAATTTAATATCAAAATGTCACAGTGAAATTGACTTAAAAAAAAAAATGTCTTCGGTTTTGGTATTAATTTTTAAAATCGAAAATGAAATGAAAATTTGAATATTTTTTCTAAGAGAAAAACTGATAAAATAATCAATATATACTTACTTTTTATTCTAATAGGTAAAAAAAGTTGAAAAATATTTTTTTTATGCTAAGAAAAACAAATAATAGTTACTGAGAAGCGTCTTGTCTCTTTGTATAAAAACAAAACATACGTCAGCTTTGCTCTTCCGTATATTCTAAGAATCACACATTACAATTCAACAATAAAAATTACAAATTCTTTTTAAAAATATTAATATATCGTGGATTGGACAAATTTTTAGTTCACCTGAATTCTAAAATTCATATATTTAAATATCCGTAAAAAATTCGATTTTTTCATGCAAAAAAGATTTTTAAACAATATTAAACATTTTAAAAAAAATCAAATTATTTAAGCCCACAAAAGATTGAAAATCTTTTAAAAATTAATTTCTTTAAAAAAATTTTTGTTTCTTGACAATTTAATAGAATATAGTACATACCAATTAAAAAAGCAAAAAAAGTTTTCAAATGATAATATTATGACATTTTTTTTGCACTTTTTATTTCCGATTTCATTAATTTTTCCTAAAAAAACTACTGCGTTGTAGGTTATACAATTTTTGGGATATAGTTATTCAGACTCTTATCTTTATAGAAAAAAAAGTTAAAAAGCTTTCTGACGGTTCATTTTTTTATATCTCATAAAATAAAATGGGGGGGGGGTAGACCTCGTAAAAAAAAATATTTCCCCTAATATATTTTAGGAAAAAACTATTTCAGATATGTTTTCATCCAAAGATAAATAGTTATGGAAATTTTCGTGAAAATCGGATTATTAATTGATTTTTCATAGAATTTTTTAAAAATCCTCTTATCGTAACTTGTTTTTAGCTACGTTAAATTTCAGTTGATTAAACAGTACAAACATGAAAACATTGTTTAAATCATACTTTTCCGTGAGCTGAAAATTTTTTTTAAATCATCAGGATTTTGTTTAATGTTTCTTCTTTCGAATGCAAAAAAAAAAAAAAATTCAAGATAATATTAATTTTTCTGCAAGTTTCATAGTGTTAAATATAGGGGGGGGGGTAATTTTACAGGGTAAATTGGTGGTACCTAGTATAGTGTAGTAACTACACAGTACACACAGACCAAGAAGCCATACAAGATTATATCACCATTCTGTATCCGCCCAATACTGTGTATGAATATTTCTCAGATGAGGCACCATTTCTCATAAAGCATATGAATAAAAACATTTTCTTTTAATTCTAATCAATTCGTCCATATGGAAAAGTTTCACTATGTAATGGTTTCGTTTCGTGCCGTTTTTTGTTTGTTTTCTTTTTGTAACATAAAATAGATTTAAAAATTCGAACTAAACCAAACGAAACGAAAATATAAACATATGAACATTTGTTGGCAAAACGAAAAGAAGCTATTGATGAAACAAAACAACTAATAAATATATTTCAGTAAACAGAATATAAAGTAAATATTCAATAAAATATATACAAATATATACAAATCGGATATATGATGCATCTGATCAACAAAGTTTTCAAATCGAAAGCGGAAGAAAATAAACTTCGATCAAGGGAGATAACTCTAACAACAAAGTAAAAAATGGCGGCAAACCTAAACAACGTGGTGTGGCCAAACAAATCGGAAATAATAACACGTCAGTTTTGAACAGGTATGGATTATTGTGAAACAGGATTTACTTAATATACAATCGTATATATGCATTTCCTAAAATTAAAAAAAATCACGAGATAATAGTTCGTGTAGAAGTATAAAGAATATAAAATGCATTTTTATGTAGCTGTTAATACCGGTGAACTTTTAATTACGTCAAGTGATGTAATTTTTGTTAAGAATAACAAAAGATATTGTCATAGTAAAAAAAATGGGATAATTCTCAAACATTGTTGTTCTTTCTTTTTGTATACACTGTTTCTATGAAATCCATTAATTAAAAAGATAACTGAAATTAACAACTTCAAAAATGGATTTCACTCTTCTCGAGCTGTTGAAGAATTATAAGGAGACTAACGATGTCAGTCAACTTAGTTTCGCCCTCGTTCATATTGCCAAATCTTTGTACGATGTGGAAACAATTTCCCGTCAACTTGCTGGTAAAGGAGCTTCTGGTTGCCATTTTCTGCTTAAAATCACTTCCCAAATTCTTGACGAATACAAATTCAACCACCAACCGCCGACAGATGGGAATGAAATCAATTCATGTGAAGCATTTATCTACTGGTTTTTAGCCCAGAAGTTACGTTTATTAAGCCACCCTGGTTGCACAGAACTCCACGACAAATGTATCTGTCTACTTGTTCAATTCTTAAAGAGTATGAAACTAAACGAACCTTATTTGTTCAAACGAAGCATTGAGAAAATTATTTACTCTTCTGGCAAACTTGTTATGATTAGCGAAAGTCTGCGGACGAACGTTGAAGATGTTGACAGTTTTGGAGTTACATTTTCGCTTGATGTGTTCAAGACTAACATGGAATTGGTGTGTCAGTGTCTTCCTGAGTCCCAGAAGAAAACGGAGATAATGCCAGCTGCAATAGAAATTGGATTATCTTCTTGTGAGATGTTGCAGATTAATATAACTGAAATTATTGTGCGAATAATGCATTACATGCCAGGAGACTGGTCAGTGCACTCAATGTCTATTTTATGGGGGAGTTTGACGACTCAGGTTGAGCACGGTGACATTCCGCTAAAAGTTGTTTCATTAAAAGTTATTGCTAATCTTTTGTTGTCTTATGGTCTGCCTGGTCCTGACTTACTTGACTATTTTGTAGCTGTGTTTGTTGCTATTCCCACTATGCTCTATTCAGATGATTTTGATATGACTGTAGAGGAAAAAACTAACATGGAAGATGCTACTCATGGAGTTATACAAGCTGTTGTAGAAGCCGATTCTCAAAGTTTAGGGACTCATTTTGATTGTAACAAACTGGAAGTTATTTTAATAAGATTTACAATGACCATTAATCTGCCAGGCTGGATGAGGAATCTAAAAGAAGAAGAACCAAAAGCAATTATTAAAAGTGTTAACCGACTTCTCAATCATATTCTTGTAAAGCTAAATAAGGTAACCAATGTATTTGGTCCTATACACCGGCCATTAGTTTTGTCACTGCAAGAAAACCTGTGCATTATGGTTGGTACAACATGTAATAGTCAATTTCTTGTTCAAAATCTATCAACATTAATCCTGTGGGAGTTGCAGGAATTTTTGAATAACTGTACAAATAATTCTGAAGAAATGCAGAAAAAACTAAGAAAACCTTTCATGCAATCCAAAAAAGGAAAAATTGGTTTGAAAGGTAAACCGATTCTCCAAGAGGACAAAAGTCAACTGTTTAAGAAGATGAAACAGAAACTCCAAGACTTACTTCAATTTTTTGATTCCTTGCAATCTTGTGAAGAATTAGAGAAAATCTTGTGTTCTCTCACTGGAATTCAAGTGATTATTGAAATGTCTGTTTTACTTTTTCATTCTTGGGAAGATATGATAGGAACAGAGAAGACAAGTCAAGAAAATAAAGTTAGCAGTATAACATCTTTGAAATTTACAGAATGGATCACAGAAAAAGAACTGTCAAGAATCTCCTCCTCTTGGAGACATTTTTTGGTAACCTCTTCTTTTAGTTCTGACTTTGAAAGCCAAAAGTGTTTGCTGAATCAAGGCATGAAAATCATTGCCAGATCTGTTGCTGCTTTGCAAATTGTGACTTCATCAACAGTGTTAATGTCCGAATGCCAGATGGAATTTGCAGCCATACTTTCTTTTCCTTGGCTACCTGGTGAGTCTTCATGGGGAGACCTTCATGTGTCTAATGCAAAAAGTTACGCTGAAGTTTCAACTAAACTACACTCTTGTATCAATGTATCAACCAGTTGCTTGTTGATCAGTGTTTTGTCTTTCATTCCTAAAGAGATATGCAGCCAATGGCGGAGTCGAGTTTTCACCTTGGTATTATCTGATTACAACGACAATAAACTCATTTCTCAAGCAATTACTTCTTTGCCAATACTTTTAAATCAAATTGGTAGCAGCTATAATTACCTGGTGAATGACCAAGTTATTTCCCTTTTAAAAATAGATAAACCTGATATTCAGAATTGTTGGCCAAAACTTTTGGAATGTTTGCTTGTGTTATGGCTCGTCAAACAGCATTAGCAAGAATTACCCTGCCTAGCTTAAAGAATTCAAAGGAAGACATTTTGTTGAATTTTAGGTTGGAGTGCAACAAATGTGAAAATACTGCCAACCATAATGGAGGGAAAGGCTTTCAAGTTCAGTTGAATAGATATGACAGTTCAAAACTTTTTGGGCCCTTTTTTCAACTGTTGGAAGTGAATAATCCATTGATACGGAAGCTTTTTTGCCTCAGTTTAAAGCGAGTCTTCTGCCATGTTGAATTGCAAACAACAGAAGAATGGGGATTGTCTATGTTGAATTCTGTTTTTTCTTTTGTTAACGATTCTGACCACCACATCACGGTTTTGTTCAGTGATTGCCTTAAAAATCTGTTGGAAAATTCAGGAAACAAAATTGCAGAGATTGTCTTCACAAAACTCAAAGATGCTTTGATGGATTCAAAATCCAAGAAAAATGTCCGTTTGCAGAGTTCCATAATTATGACGTTGGGTGTTCTAGGAAAGATTTTGGAAGGCGATCTTCTTTTGAACGTGGTGCTTACTC
The DNA here is from genome assembly GCA_023376005.1 of Doryteuthis pealeii. Classification (NCBI taxonomy): domain Eukaryota; kingdom Metazoa; phylum Mollusca; class Cephalopoda; order Myopsida; family Loliginidae; genus Doryteuthis; species Doryteuthis pealeii. Next base: position 101,937,472 of record CM042152.1, read on the forward strand.
TCTTGGAGAATATGTTGTCAGATATTCCAATGGTAAGTGCTGTTGCGTATACACAACTGCTGGAATTGGCAAAGACAAGAAAGACTGGACCCAAACCTTTTAATATCTTCTTGAATTACCGCCAACCAATATGTAAATATCTGGTGAGCATTATGCACGAAGCCCCCTTCCAAGAGTCTGGAAAAAAGCCCGACCAGATGTTACGAGAAGTTAGCAATGTTTTTGAGTATGCTGACATCAGAGCATTTCTGCAGAGCACTGAACGTTTTTTATTACCTCAGCTGGTTGCCATGGCTACCCCAAAGGCATCAACATTAATTAAACTTCTTGCCAATTATCTTCAGGTACCAAGTCGCATGAAGTTATTGATTTCCTGCACGAAATACGTCTTTTCATACCTGATGAGACATCACAGTAAACGAGAAATTGAGAAAGCTCTTCAGTTCCATCTTGCTGAAACTGAAATTGAGCTGAGCAATCTCCTGCGTATTGATTTTCAACGTGTGCACAATGAACTTCTATTGCATTTGAGTGCGAATTACGTTAAAGTGTTCAATGGATTAAAATTGCTAAGCACGTATGATGAAAACTATCAGGGTAATATTGAAACAACTGAAGACATGGCTGATTACCTGCAGCCCCGTTTGCTGGGGGTCCTCGCATTTTTTGACTCCCAACTTCTCATTACGAGCATTCCAATAGAAGAAAAAAAACTCACCCTGGAAAGTTTGACTTCGATCATCCAGTTAATGGGCCCCAAACATGTCACATTTGTACGTTACAAAATCATGAACACGCTCCGAATTGGCCTGCGGTTTAAAGAGAATGGATTTCCAGAAATTTCCTGTCGTGCTTGGAATGCTTTTGTAAGACACGTAGAACTGCCTCCTCTTGGGGATATGCTGTCTACGATTTCTGCAACCTTATTACCCCTCATCCAACAGCTACCTGGCCAGGCGGCAGAGATTTTCAAATTTCTCTTTGTTGAAAATAAAGAAGCTCTTTGCAGCCATTTCCATGAGATTTATTACCTGCCTGACATTCCTGAATTTTCAGAGGTTCAGTTTTGGTTGAAGCAATATGCAAGCGACCTTTCAAGCCAATCCGATCTCAAGACGAAAATTTCTCATTCCCTTCGTGGAATATCACACGAGAGTTTAGATGTTCAGATTCATGCCTTGTCTAAATTAAGAAACTTGCTTCATACAAACCACCAACAGTTGCACCAATATATGCTTGATAGTGAAAATGCGGATGCAATTGTGTCACAGCTGATATCTGTGCTTCTGTCTGTGTGCAGGGTGCCTGACCCAAAGATTCGTTGTCTTGCAGGTGAATGCTTAGGAGAAGTTGGTGCCATTGATCCTGGAAGGTTGGAACTCATGTCAAATAATCCCAAAGAAGAAATGGCCAAATTCCAAGCCAGTACTGAAGATGATAATTTTGTTTTTGGTTTGATAAATGAAATAATCCGTGCGTTTCTTGCATCTACAGAGACACGAGTTCAAGATTGTGCATCTCTGGCGCTACAAGATCTTCTTCAGATTTATAACATTAGTGATAAGTGTGATGAAAGGGAAATCCAAGGATCAAAACTCTGGAAACGTTTTCCCGAACACGTCCAAGAAATCCTCCAACCACTTCTCAGTTCGAAATACGTGTCGTCTTCTGTGTGTTCTTGGGAAAAACTGCAGAAGCCAATTTATGGTAGCGCCAAGGGATTGAAATACAAGGATTGGATTAGCACTTGGACTGCCTATCTTTCGTCGAGGGTTGTTCAAGATCGACCATTTAAAGTCTTTGAGGCATGTGGTCCAATTGCCCGCCATGACACCTCAATTGCACTTTATATCTTGCCGCATATAATTCTGCAGGTTCTCCTTGATGGCACCGAGCCAGACCTACAAGATTTACACAATGAAATCATGGAAGTATTAAACCAAGTTCGGAAATCAGACACACGTCGAGGAAACGTAGCTGATTTTCGGCACATGAGTGCTCAAACCGTTTTTTCGTGTCTTGATTACCTTACAAAATGGAGAACAAACAGAGCTCAAGTGAAAGCATCGGAAATGCCATCTTCTAAGGAACCGGTCTACCTAAAAGACAAAGGATATAATACCATAAACACGTTTCTGAACCAAATTCCTCAGGATATGCTTGCTGAGGCATGTTTTAATTGTGATGCTTATACACGAGCACTGATGCATTTTGAACAATTTATTCGCACCAAAAAGTGTAACATCCAGGATCACTTAGATTTCCTGCAGCGTTTGTATGTTGCTATGGACGAACCTGATGGAGTTGCTGGTGTGGCTGCTATCCGACAGGTACAACCTACTCTGGTACAACAGATTCTAGCTCATCAAAGTGTGGGACAGTATCAAGATGCTGAAGCTTGCTTTGAAAGGGCTGTTCAATTAGAACCGAATGAGATCAGTCATCACCATGGTTGGTTAAGAAGCCTCATAGAACTTGGTCAATTGAATAAGGCGTTGATGCACGCTGATGGGGTATTGGCCAATAACCCCGCTTGGGAATCTCAGCTGAATTCTTATAGAATCGAAGCTGCTTCAAAACTTGGAGATTGGGACAAGCTTGAATCTCATCTGAAATTAGAGACGGATAACCAGAACTGGGCCGTGGGACTCGGACAGATTTTGCTTGCTGTCCGAGACGGTAAAGAAAACATGGTAAAAAAACATTTAAATAATGTCCGCAGTGGACTGATGGGTCCTTTGTCAGCAGCCAGTATGGAGAGTGGTTCATATCTGCGAGGCTATGAATACATTGTCAGGTTGCACATGCTAAATGAAATCGAGCAGGTGCAAAAAGTTCTTTTCAATCTTCCGACCGATGTAGAAAAAATGGATTGCAGTGGAGAATTTGATAAAATGAGCGTCGATGATCTTCTCAACCAATGGGATGCAAGGTTGAAGTTCATGCAGCCTTCGTTCCGTATTCAGGAACCGGTTTTGACATTTAGAAGAACCCTTCTGACTCTTATACCAAATAACAACCAACTGAAAGAACAAATTGGTAAGTGGTTTCTAAGCACAGCTATGGTTGCACGTGAGGCTGGTTACCTTCAGACAGCCTATGGGTCTCTCATCCAAGCTGCCTCGTACAATCTACCCGAGTTTTGCTTGGAAAAAGCCAAATGGTTCTGGGAGAAAGGACAAAATGATCAAGCTCTGTCCTGTCTTCAAAAAGGAATGGCTGAACATTTTCCTGAACAACTCAAATTGAAGAACACAAAAGCAGCCAAAGAGAAATTATTTACCTATGCCCAGGCCCAACTTCTTTATGCCCGCTACTGTGATGAAACCTCCAGCATGGACAGCAACACGATCCTTCGACTGTACAAGGATGTCACCAGTATATGTCGTGAATGGGAAGATGGCTATTTCTACCTTGCCAAATACTATGACAAAATGAAAAATAGTATTCTTGATGATGGTGACAACACAGTTAAACAGGGTGAATTCATTATCTATGTTGTGAAATATTACAGCTTCTCTCTTCAGTTTGGCAACCAGTATATATATCAGTCACTTCCGAGATTACTCAGTCTTTGGCTTGATTATGGCAGTAATGTCGTTCAGTCTGGTTTGAAAGATCAATCATCTTCTGCCCAGAGATTACCATCTCAGAGAACCATTTTGCAGAGTCTGAACAGCGTAATCGACCAACTCAGTCGCAAATTAGCGCCTTATCAGCTGTTTACTGCATTTGCTCAACTAATTTCTCGTATATGTCATGCAAACTCGGATGTTTTTATGCAACTTGTAAAAATTATAGCCAAACTGCTTTATTCCTTTCCAGCTCAAGCTATGTGGATGCTTATGGCTGTTTCAAAATCATCTTACCCCAAACGTGTAAAACGATGCCAAGAAATCTTCGAGCAAGCTAAACTCATGAATGAAGACCTTGGAAAATTCTTAGCGGATGCGACTAAATTAACTGAACGTTTATTGGAATTATCCGAAAGACATTGTGCAAACATTCAGCCATTGAGTCTGTCGCAACACTTTAAACCTCTCAAGCGACTTTTAGATGATAATAACTTTAGTCAAATTATTGTACCATTACAATCATCGATGACAGTCATGTTACCAATGACTAGTACAGGCAATAAAGTGGATCATAATCCTTTCCCTAGTGATCCGGTCTACATCAGCACCTTTGAAGACACTATCGAAATTTTACCCTCATTACAAAAACCCAAGAAGATCACAATTCGAGGAAGTGATGGGCATTTGTACGTGATGATGTGTAAACCGAAGGATGATCTACGAAAAGATTGTCGTCTGATGGAGTTCAACACAATTGTGAATAAGTTTCTTCGCAAGGATCCGGAGGCACGCAAACGTCAGCTGCTGATACGAACATACACAGTGATCCCGCTAAATGAAGAATGTGGAATCATTGAATGGGTTAATAATACAAGCGGACTGCAACATATTCTGCGTAAGTTGTACCGTGAGAAAGGCCTTCAGATAAGTAACCGAGAATTGAAATCCTACATTCCGTCCTTACAGTCCCCGATTGAACGCAAAATGGAACTTTTCAAGCAACTATTGGTGCTTCATCCCAGTGTCTTCTATGAATGGTTTCTTCGAACCTTCCCAGATCCTACCGCTTGGTATAATGCAAGATTAGCTTATGCACGCACATCAGCAGTAATGGACATGGTTGGTTATATGCTTGGTCTTGGAGATCGGCATGGAGAGAACATCCTTATGGATTCTACGACAGGAGATTGTGTTCATGTTGACTTCAACTGTCTCTTCAACAAGGGGGAGACATTTGAGTGGCCAGAACGTGTTCCTTTCCGTTTGACAAACAACATGATTGGAGCCATGGGTCCAATGGGCTATGAAGGGATTTTTCGTCAGGCATGTGAAGTAACCTTGCGGGTCTTGCGCAACCAGATGGATCCCCTCATGAGCATCCTAAAACCCTTTATTTACGATCCCTTAGTCGAGTGGCAAAAAACAAGCAAAATGCAACGATCACATCAGGTAAATTCAGGTGAGATAACTAACGAACAAGCTCTTACCCACGTGCAAATGATTGAGCACCGAATGCGAGGAATTTTAGCCTCAAAGACCAAACCACGAGGTCTTCCACTATCTGTTGAGGGACAAGTCAACTATCTTATCCAAGAAGCCACCAGTGAGAAACTGCTGTGCCAAATGTATATTGGTTGGGCCGCTTATCTATAAGATTTATATTGTTTGAAAAATCACTTCAGCATTAAATAACCCAACAAGGGTTGAAATGCCATAAAACCAACCAACATCTTCATACTTCTGCTTAAAGGCAAATTTGGTTGTGTTTATTTCCATTCTGAACAAATTGAACATTTATTTATTGTTTCTGTGTAACATTGTGAGAGTGTCTTGCTGGCGCTTGATCCTGGATAAGACTTAAAATCTACTGATCATCATTCGTGTCCAGATGATGAAAGAAGTTGATATACTTGCATTTATATTTTTAAGGCAGACTGGGTTCTTTAGCCTTGATTAGACTTTGAATTTAAAACAGCTTTACTATGCTTAAAGCTTGGTGTCACATCCTGCCTGTGATGAAGGGGTTGGGTAAATATATGTATTTATATTTTGGTTCCTATGTTTAATACTTGATATCTTAATTTGATCATGCCAGTCTTTTCTCTCTCTCTCTCTCTCTCTCTCTCTCTCTCTCTCTCTCTCTATATATATATATATATATATATATATATATATATATATATATATATATATAATGGTGCTCTTCCAATATGTAATCTACCGAAGGTTTGTGATCTACTATTGATCTATTCGTGGCATGTGATCTACTAGCAAAAAAGAAGTTAGGGTTAGTTTAATGAGAAAATAATGGGTAGTTAATGTGTAGATCACATATTGAAATGTAAACAACTCGGTATATATATATATATATATATATTGGGAGAATATGTGCTTAATTGAAGTCATACCTAATTTGAAAATTAATTAGTTTGATAATTAATGAATTAGGGGAATATATCTGTTCAAATGTAAGGCGTAAACAAATCGAGATTACGCTTTATATTTGAACAGATATATTCGCCTAATTCATTAATTATCAAACTAATTAATTTTCAAATTAGGTATGACTTCAATTAAGCACATATTCTCCCAAAAATTGTTGGCATAGCCATATCAAACAAACTGTTTGCATACTTTCATATATATATATATATATATGTGGTGTGTGTGTGTGTCTCAACTTTCCAGTTGAATTTGAAGTTGTCATCTCATTAATTAGTTCAAATCTAACATTGAATCACTATTTCATAATTGGGTTTTTGTGCACTAAATTTGCAAGTAATTTTCACGTCCAATTCTATCTGCATCGTTTTGGAGTCTCCTCAAAATCTGACATCATTGAGTTAATGTTTTTTGTTATTGGGTTTATTTATTTTGACTGGAAAGTTTTGAATACAACAAAGGATTACATTACAAAGCTGCATTTTCATCTGGCATTCCCATAATGTGACAATCAATCGGCTGGTCATGTCAAGCCCTAGCACCTATATGATTGTCCCAACCCTATTGCCCTTATGGCAAGCTCCAAACCTTTTTATCATATGTGTGCTATAAGACAGTGACTGACGGTCTTATTGTCCTGTGTATGATGTTAAATTCTATCTGATGGTGAAGTTCCAGTTCTGGAATTCAGGGAAGGTGGAGTACCCCTTCATCACCATTACTCCCAAGTCCACTCTGACCTGGAAGTGGTAGTACTGTTAGGGTCCCATCTATGGGTAAAATAGAACAAAATGAGTTTTAAAAAAGAATGAGTTTTTAAAAAGATTAAGTACCTATCAAGAATGAATAAAACAAAATATCTTTGGCATAAAATGACCCAACAAGGGTTGACATGCCATAAAATCCAAACAACCAACCAAAATGCGACAGAAAAAACAACAGTCTGGCGGTATTTTAAGGTACTGCTAGATTAGTGATAATTATGCTTTGGTGGTGAAACCCTGCCTGACCCCAGAGTCATTACCCGATGAAAGACTTGTTAGCAGCATAATTGTTTGTTTTTTGTTGCATTAGCTTCTGCATGAGTAATATATCATCAAATTACAAAGATAAGTCAGACCATATGACCTTTAGGCACCCCTTTTTGATCTCGATTCAGAAGGACATGTTTTGCATTTACACCGTCAATATCCAGTTGTTTGTTAACAGACGATTTTTAGAGTTTTTTTTTTAATTATAAAAATAACCCCTAACCCTAACCTCTAACAAACAACCGGATATTGACGGTGTAAATGAAAAACATGTCCTTCTGAATCGAGATCAGAAAGGGGTGCCTAAAGGTCATATGGTCCGACAAGTCTTATAAGTATACTTAAATTGTGATCTAAGTGACATCCTTTAATTTTAATCAAATAATTCAACAAGTTTTAGACAACTGGACTTTTAACTCTTTGATTAACAAGCCATGATTGAATTTGTTAATATTGTGGAGATGTTTTTTTTCTTAAGATGATGCAAATTAACATTGAAATATTAACAAAATCATATCCAACTTTTGTTAATGAAATATTAATTTTACCAACAAATATTTTTGGTGGTTACCTTTCTTCGGGCATGCATACCATCAGGTAACAGTTACGTGCATAGAAAATGGAATTGAAATGAATTAAAATTTTCAATTAAGGCTGTTTATACACAGTAAAAAGCTGTTACTACTATACTCAACCTTGACAAGATCCAATCAAACATACACATGTACATTTTTTATCAAAATTTATTTTCCAATAATTTACAGTTGGGAAAATTTCTTTAATTATTTTACTACCCCTGTCCCATAATAGTTCAGACATTTGCATATATATTTTGTACACTAAATGTAACAACTATTATAGGACTGGTAGTGAAATTAAGATTTCTTTATACTAATTCAAATTCAAGGCAATTCATTTCAGATGCTTACATTGTTATTTAATTGAAAGATGTTTTTTTTCTGTTTATATTTTTGTATTTTAAAATAAATAAAATATGTAATAAAATTGCTAAACTTCATTTATTTGTTTGTATTTCATTCTTCATATTGAATGTCTCTAATTGGACACATAGCCTAGTGGATAAAGGAGTTAGGTTAAAACAGTTCTAAGTGACCGTTATCTCTAGACTGCAGGTTCAATCCTGGTCGGGCAGCAGTAACATAGAATAATAATTAACACAGCTTAACGCTTCTACTCCAGGTATGGTTAGCGGGATGAGAACAGGATACCCCCATGGACTGAATAAAGGGTTAGGTTCAATGTTCCATGATGGCTCCAGATTACGACAAGAAGGTTCCTGAGTCCAAAAAGAAGGTTCCCGAGTCCGACAAGAAATACCTGAAGAAGGCCGGAGGGCACATCGGCCAAAACGTATAGATAACAATGAAGATGAGAACAATAGTCTGAATAATGTAGATAATACAAATCTCTTTAAGTTGTCAAAGTGATACTGCAAAAGATATCAATAATTTGTTACCTTAAAATTATTAAACATTTTATATGAGTACAGGTGTGAATGATTTCTTCTTATTGCTATTATATGATGCAGTGATGGAGGTGCGGGGTCTAATGGTTAGAGTCATAGGAAATGGACTCGTCGACCGGAGTTCAATTCCTGGACAAAGCTGTTTGCATTTCACATGGCGCTAATACCCTTGGGAAAGGTATGAATCCAATTCTCCCTCCAACTATGGGTAAATAGCAGGGCAGACTGGGCTCTTAACCATGGCTAGGTAACCAGTCTAGGAAAAGGAAAACTCTTAATTCAAACCTGTTAAACTCCATTTAAGAAATTGACCTTGTGTCGCATCCTGCTCGTTGCGGAGGGGTTGGTAAATATATATATGATGCAGTGATCTTTGAGACATTTACAACTATTAATATACATTTTTGAAAAGAAATGGTATTTATTAATCTTTCTTCATGGAGTAAATATGTCTACGGTTATGACACACAAGATTCGATTCGAGCAAATGAGTGTAGCGGATGGCTACAGAGATTGAACTCACAACCTTCTGATCATGAGTGGTGACTTGTGGTAAGATTCCTGTCACCCCTATTGGCTGGCGACTCAGTCGGGGGTCCAGTGAGCTTCGGCCACTGGATTGGGTTAAGTTGAATTAATAGCGTCGATCCCAGGTGGCTATCCCCCCAGGCAATACCTTCCCCCTTGGGGGCAGGGCTGGATTTATTGCCCAGCGCCTGAGGCGCCCCCCTTGTAAGGGAATGCCAACACTATTGATGCAATTTTTTCCACTAACCACCCATAAGCTTCGGCTTGTGGGTGTGCCCACATAAAAATGTCCTTGTGTCACGCCCTCATAAGTGGGATGAGTCAGTTTCTTTTGTGGGAGAAAGAATGACTATTTTCAGCAGAGAGGGCTGGCTGTCTGTAACAGTCTGACGACACTGCCTACAACGAGTGACAAAAGGATTTCTGGTTTGTTTTTTAAAAATTCCCAATTCATTTTCATGATTCTTATATTTCTACTACCTAGGTAGTAATATATACCGAAAGTGATGTCAATATATGTATAAGAAAGACTTTGACTGCTATAAACAGATTATCAATCATATGAAAATCTGATCTCTCTAAAAGATATAGGTTAAAAGTCTTCCAAGCTGTAGCTGTGTCGGTGTTACTGTATGGCTGCACCACGTAGACTCTAATGAAATGCTTGAAGAAAAAGCAGGATGGAAACTACAAGGATACTGCATGCAAATCCTGGAAGCAACACCCTCCTCCCAAAAAGCAGCTGTACAGCCACTTGCCCCCTATCACGCAAACTATCCAAGTAAGATGAACAAGACATGCTGGACACTACTGGAGAAGCAGGGATGAGCTCATAAGTTATGTTCTCCTGTGGGCACTCAAATGTGGGTCGGCCAGATGATGATGAGAGTCATGGAGACCAATGCTGTCGGCATGACCTAATGATGATGAATGATGATGATGATATTACTTACTAAAAGAAATGCTCCAAAATCAAATATTATTTCCTAAGCTTTTCTTTGGCAAACAGGCCTCAACTTGTTTACAGTACCTGCTATTACAAAGTAGTCACCCATCTCAGAACTTAACAGGTTCATTGTTGCTTAACTTCAAAATGTGAAAGAAAATTGATCTGATGATTTATCACAATTTAATTTAAAGGGAAAAAAATTATCTTCATTTTAAAACTTTCATAAAAATCTGCTTGAAATTATATTTAAAAAAAGATGTTAGTATTATTAACCCTTAAAACCATGAGCACCCCACCCCTACAACACCCTGGACCTATCACTCTTGGGAATTCCAGCCACCCGGGTATATGTACATCCAAGTGGCAGCACAAATCCAGGCTGCTCAGATTCTAAGGGTTCATCTGAAAAGAAAAGATTCATTTAAGATTTTTTCCTGATTCAAAATTTGAAAGATAAAAACAAAAACATTAACTCATAATTTTTTTGATTTAAGACGATATCCAATCATCCAAAATATTCAAGTCAAAATTATTGGACCATATGACCTTCAGGCACCCCTTTTGCGATCTCGTTTCATAAGGACATTTTTTTCATTTACACCGTCAACATCCGGTTGTTTGTTAACAGATGATTTTTAGAGTTTTTTTTTATTATAAAACTAACCCTTAACCCTAACCTTAACCCCTAACAAACAACCGGATTTTGACGGTGTAAATGAAAAAAATGTCCTTATGAAACGAGATCGCAAAAGGGGTCATATGGTCCAAATTATTTTGTAAACTAAAGTGAAAGGAATAAAACTGTTTTTCATTTTATTTTGAAACAATTTTTGTTTAGATGTTTGAAATCAATTTTTTTTAAATTAATATTTTGTGGCACTCAAATAATTTAGTTCTGACTGAATATAGCTGCTTTCATAGACAAAGAAATTTTACTAAATTAAAAAACAAAAACAGATGAATTATGATTCATAATATTCAAAATATAATTAAAATTATGGGCAATAGCGATGTAGAAATAGGTATTCTCCTGCCAGAGTATTTGTACTTTAAGGTAGAGGCACAAATACTAGCTGTTCCAGTTCAAAGGATTAAGTTTGCTTTAAAAATGAAAGACATTTTTCTTAATGTTTTTTTTTTCTTTGAAAAAGATTTCAACGAAAGTTTCATCTTGAAACACCAAACAAAAAATAGTTTATGAATTTTTATTTCTATGGAATTATTTAAAGTACAAGTATGTGGGTGTATGTAGAATAATAATCAGAGATTAACTAAAAAATGCAAAGAGTATGTGAGGAAGAGTAAAGAACTGTTGGGTCAGTAAAATGGTTCTTCCTGTATATAGAGTGAGTGAGGAGAGGCTCTGTGATTGGATATACCAATCACATGATAGCCCAGAGTTTTGGCGCAATATCCAAAAAGTGGTCAGACAGATTCCACCAGCGGTACCACAAGGCAATGAATTCAGGGGCTCAAAGAAACCACTCTAAGATATCTTCTCCAACGCGCCGGTAAGTCCCTTGAATTAAATTTTATATACAGGAAGGACTTTGTATTGTTGTTTGTTGTTTTATGTCTAGCCAATAAATTGTTTGAATTAGAGGAAATATTAAATCCTTTCTTGTTGTTGTTAGTCTTAGAACTGAATGTTATACTAACACAATAGAACAAACAATCTGAAATTAAAATGAAAAATAACATAATGTAGAGTTTGGAAAATACATTAAAATATTAAATGATCTCATAGTTTCAGCCAATATCTTCTAAAAGAAAGATTCTGTATATCTGTCCGTCTATATGTCTGTATGTTTATTTGTACAACACACACCTCTTATCAAGGAAAATTGGTGAAGTCCAGCAAAGACTAAAGTTCCATAAAATCCACACCCTATTTTTGTCCAAGTGGGTGTTAAAATCTTTTTACCCATCATTTTTCGTAAGAAAAGCTAAATAAAAAATATAAGGTATAAATCAATGATATGTTAAAAAATTAATTTAAAAGATGATTGAAAAATAAACCAAATTTATAAAAGATAAAACAATAAAAAGCAAATAAAAGAAAAAATACAAATGAAGAACAATAAAAAATAACTTAAAAACAAGAATATATAAAGAATAAGAATATAAGATAATAAAACAAATATATAGAAAAATGAATTTTATTAAACTATATATAAATATAGATAAAAGATTCATATTTAACCTTTTGAATCCCGGGCAATGCCAGGTAGCTCTGCTAGTTTATGATATTTATTTCTTAAAGTGCCTCAAATCATGTCATGCTTTACTAGCAAACTATATTACTAGCTTTTATTTGTACCTAACTAAACTATCATACTAACTGGTTATTTTGATTTTTTTGAAAACAGAAAAATTGACATTTTATAGAAATCATCTTTTTTGTCCTAATAAAATTAGATATTGTATTTTCTGGGTGGGAACAGAACTGATGCAGTTTAAATTGATTATTGAAGTTACAGTTCAATTTTTATTTTTTCTAAACAATGTCAAATATTTTCAATAATGTAAACTAGATATAAAAGCATTGATAATTAAAAAATGTTTATAGAAAAATTTTACAGAATTTTTAGCATGTTAAAGATTCAAAGTTCCAAATAAATGCCACAAAATTTCTAGTAAATTGAAAAAGAATGTGGTGACTTATGTGCTGACATCAATGAGAACTCCTATCTTGATAGTAAAAAAGCAGTTTTGTATTAGATTCTAAAAAAGGAAAAGTTAAATTGAAAAAAAAAAAAAGTTAAACACATTTTTCTGTGTTACCTTTCATATTTAGATGAATCAATATGTTGATAGCAAGATAGTCACATGTACAGGGATGCTGTTTTTGAAAATATATTACTTTTTATAAATTTATTGATATTTTATTATTATTTAAAATCAGTTCACTTTTATTCTATTTTATTTAATTAGCACAATTATTTTATCGTAGTAGTTTAGTTTCAGGACTTCTTCTCCCCCCTCAAATTGACACAACTTATATTTTATTAAAAAAGTTTCAGGCCTTTTTTTATGTTCAAATTAAAATAAATTAGCTTGCATAAAGGTTAATGCAAAACTAGATATTTCAATGACGTCAGCACATACGACACCACATTTCTATTAGGACTATCACTTTTTAAAAGTACCAATTTTCCATTGGTTGGATTAACCCATTCACTGCCACACGGCACACATGTCCTTTCATTCCACGTAATAGCTACGGCAATGCGCTAAGACTCAGTTTTCTGCTTTGCGGTACTGATTGTAAATATCCATGGTTAAAGGTAGCAGTGAACGTGTTAAAAAAAACAGTTATATGTATGTATTTTTATTCTTTATTTTATTGTTTTATTTCTATTTATTTATTTTCTGCCTCGTTGTTAAGATTTCTCAGTGGTATCAGTTGGGTTGGTGTCTGGATTTTAAATTGCTTTTCTAGAAAGACAGTATATCCCGTCCTATTCTCCCACCTTCTTATTTTGCCTCGTGTCGTACTAAACTTAGAAATAAAAAAAAAATTGATAAAATCTGTGTTGGGGGCATCTTTTTCTTCCCTTTACCCGGTCTCGTTCTAACCGGAAGTATTGATCACGTGTTCCGGCAAGCAAACCCTCTTTGCCGAAGAGGAGGAGGGGGAGGAGGAATTGCTGACGACGACGACGACGACGTGCAAAGAAGTGTCACTCTGTAAAAGAAAGCAAGACTACTTTGCTTCTTCCTCTTCCAAATGTTGACATGTTATCCACGAATTTATTTACCAATACGTGAGCCTACAGGGCTGGAATTTGTTGTAAGATTAACTAACTTTCTTTTGGGAAATAATCTAACCCTCCCCTAAAAAAAACAACAACTAATTAATTTTTTTTCTTTAAGAGCGGGATTCTATTTTTTTACCTCACCTTCAAAATTTATTTTTTAAAAAAGGTGTTACAGTTGTCATTATTTTTATAGAAATTTCTAAGTTTCATTCTGTTTTTAAAATGTAAGATTTCAATCGATTTATTTCTAAAAACGTTTTTAAAGTAAATTTTATTGAATTTTTTTACTCGATATCGAATAATAATAATAATAGTGACATTTTAAAAAAAAAAGTGTAATTACCAAACGAATCCCTTTTTTCTTTTAGTAAAAAAAATAAAAAAATCAATAAATGAATAAAAATAAAATGTACCTTTTATTTTCCTTTCATCACAGTTTATATATTTTTGTGTGAACCTTCTACAGAAGAAAACAAATTATTGTTTGTGATTCCCTGATGAATTCACTTAGTGGATTAAGTTTCTTCATCAAAATGGGTTGTGTTTGTGGAAAAGAAACAATATTTATCAACAATCGACGATTTTACATACGATCAAGTCTAGGAGAAGGGTATGTATAAATATTTGTTAAATAATTTAATTGATATTATTTATTTATCTAAACAAGAAAACAATTACCTTTCTCTAAAGTTGAATTTGAATTTACCTTTTTTTAAATTTTATATGTAAAAGTAATAAAAAATTGAAAATATGAATTGTCGATCTGTCTCGTTGCTTAAAAACTTTCAATTAATTTTATTGACACGTTTTTTTTTAATTTAATTAATTTTCTTTATATTTTATTGCAATCCAATAAATATTTTCATTTTGAATGAATGATCGGTCAGTTTGTTTTTGTTAGAGAAAAAAACAAAGAAGACCGATTTTTACTGTTGATTACATTTATTTACCTTAATGAATAGGAAAAAAAAAATAGATAAAAGAAACGAAACAGATTTAGGTCCAATTTCATTTTTAGTGATTTTTTTAAACATGAAGATTTGTTTAATTTGATAAAAAAGAAATTAGAACACCGAAAATAAATTTAATTTGCCAGTTGCTTAATCACTCAGAAAACACATTTATTATCATTATTATTAATTTTTCATGAGTTTCAGGAATCTCATTAATAAAAAAAATAAACGTCAACAACTCTTTCGCCCATTAATTAAAAATTTTTTTTTATTATTCATTTATTAATGATAACAGCTTGTGACATAAATGAAGTCTTATTCTTAAAGAGCTTTGTAGTTTTAAGAAGAAAAAGAAAAGATATACCGAAAATTAATGTTTGCTTACAAAAGCTTTTATCTAAAAAAATAAAAAAGAAAAAAAAACGCACTTGTTTGTGTGTTTATTTTTTACCATTTAATTTCACCGAGTCCAGCACCTCCCCCTTTTTTCTTTCTCTCTCTTGCTGGGTCTTGATCAAATCTTTTTTGTTTTTTGGGGGGTTATCATGTTAATTGATTTTTAATTACATTAATTTTTTTGTTTCATGTTTGTTTTGTTTGTCATATTTGTTTAGACTAGAATAGTTTATGAATTTTAATGTTTTACAGAAAATGTTAAACAATAAAAACACTGTTAACAAATTCAAACAGGGTCGTAATTAATTCGCAATATTATTTGAAGTTAGAATTTAATAATTTTAAAAGTTCAATTTTTTTTATTTACGGCAAATATAAATTAAGTTTAAGATTATTCAATATCATGTTTTTTCTGTGTTTTTTTTTTTAATTTTAAAAGTATTTTCAACTCTTTTCAACCGGGTGAATAGGATATAATTTACATAGAAATCCAAATCCAATATAATTAACGTCAGTTGAGTTAAAAGTTGGAAATCTTTTTCCGATATTTTTTATTTCTAAAAACGGCCATTAATTAATTAATTTCCACCAAAAATACATGCATATTTATCAATTTTTTTGAGTATGAACTTTTTCTTTTTTTAAGCTAATTAGATAAACATATTTACATGAATGTAGGAAATTCTTTAATTATTTTTGTTATGGTTACACGACGCTTACCATCTTCGAGTGTTGCCTTGTGTTACCATGACAACATATTTTCAATTTATTCCATTCTTCATCCATCTCTTTGTAATGGAAGACTCAGAAAACAATATAGGGTTGGGCAAATTCCATAAAGGGAGGTAATAGAAATTTTAAAATTTTTCAAACAATTACCAAAAATTATCCGATTTTAATGAAATTTCCATTACTTTATTTATCGATGACTTAATTTTATAATGAATAGCTTATTTATAATAAAAACAAATTGAAAATTTTTTTTTTATCAATTCAGAATGTAGGGGGTGCTTTGGTCATTTGAAGAAAAAAAAATTCTGGTCCCTAATTTTTACATTTCTAGAAAGATCAAATCCTAAAGAACTGTCGAAAAAAATGTTTCAACCATGTGGGAGCTTTGGTCATTTGAAGAAAAAAATTTTCTGATCCCTAATTTTTACATTTCTAGAAAGATCAAATCCTGAAGAACTGCCAAAAAAAAAAATGCTTCAACCATGTGGGAGCTTTGGTCATTTGAAAAAAAAAATTTTCTGGTCCCTAATTTTTACATTTCTAGAAAGATCAAATCCTGAAGAATTGTTGAAAAAAATGCTTCAACCATGTGGGAGTGAAAAAAAAAAAAAAAGAAAGAAAAGTGACTATGGCATAGTTTGTGGCTAACAATCCTGGCTCTTTCAAAACAATGCAAGTTTTGCACCCCCTGGCATTATGAAGGGGTTAATTAACAATCTTTTCTCGGGTAACAGTAGTAGTGTCATTCAGTATATCAATCTCAAATGTTCAGGTAACACTGATCATATTCAATATTAAATGATCCTAGATGACTGGTTTGGTAACCATGTACAATATCAAATGATTATTTAATCCCCACTTTGTCATCTCAAGTCTTATTTATATGAAAGGCAGACCTGTGCATTTCTCCTCCCTGTAAAAAGTTATATATTCCGGTAAGGCGCTAATCTTGCCTTTGATATTTCATATTAGACGCAGCTACTCTAGCTGATGTCATCCGTGTGATCTTTTCCACAGAACATATGAAAGAATATTTGAAAATTTAAAAGATATTTTTTTTAAACTCAAACAATAATTTATGTAGTATGTTTTTTTTTTTTCTTTCTTTTTTTGTAGTTTTAAAATCAATATTTGTCTTTGAATTGATGCAAAAAAAAGCATTTTCGCTGATTCACTTAAAAATTTGATCGTGGATTTTAAATGTCTGGAAACATCTATGTCTAAGTCAATATTTTAATCTGAGATAAAGTTCTATTTAATTTACCCAAAAATTTAAGTTAGAATGCGCAATTTTGCACAACATATTTTCCAAGATTTTTATATAAGGTGTGTCATAAAAGTATCAAGATTGAAACTGTATTTACCAAGATAGAAATGAACAATGAATGGAATGTTTTTTTTTTGTTTTTTTTTTCTTCAGAATACAAGGTGTGTCAGAAAGTACAAAAAATCTCAATACTTTTTTGACACACCTTGTATATTTAAAAATTATTTATAATGATAGTTCTTTTTTTTTTTTTTTTTTTACAGTAGACTAAAGGGACATAAGTTATTCTCTTTTTCTTTTTTTTTTTTTAAATATCTGGATTTTTAGTCTGGGGCTTGAACCAAGTGTTCAATTGTGCATATCCTTGTTGTATTGTTATTTTTTTTTTACATGTTTTGGCTACGCTCTGTAACATATTTTGTTGGAAATTTTCACACATCTAGGCTTCCATAACTTTGCAAAATAATAAATTAATTATTGTTATATTATGAAAAAAAAGTATAACTTGGCCTTGAGTTACCTCCCTTTTTACCCATCCCTAGAACAATACAATTTAATTTATTAAGGGTGTCCCATCATGTTGTAATGGTTAGCAAGCTAGTCTCTTGGATACATTACTACTGAATAGCGAGTTCAATTCTTGCTGGATGCCTCATACTTGCGACCCTGCGTCACATCCAACCCGTAACAAACGGGTTGGGTAAATATATACATATCTATTTACTAAAATTCTCATTATGCATGTAACCATAACCCAGAAAAAGAAAAAAAAACACATAACATGTTTTATTATTAATGTATTTAAAATGTTTTTAGATAATAAAGCAATTTCCAGTTCAATTTGTGACTGAGGATATTTTGGTGGGTGGGGTGGGGAATGATGATATTTTGGTGGGTGGGAGGGGATTGAGGATATTTGGTGGGTGGGGAGGGGAATGAGGATATTTTGGTGGGTGGGGTGGTGAATGAGGATATTTTGGTGGGTGGGTGGGGAATGAGGATATTTTTGGTGGTGGGTGGGGATTTCTATATTCTTGATAAATACCATGTACTAAACTCCCAAATTCTAATTTTAATGGTGATAATTATAAAATCTTAATTAAAATCCTTCACTCCTGAGCCCTGTTTGCTGAGTAAGACCCCCACCCCCTATAGGGCCACTTGTTGGTTGTGGGTGGCAACACGTGATGCTTAAGAACGGAATCCTGATGGCTGAGCAGTTCATGACAGGCAACACTCCACTTTGGTCCTTACTTAGGCTAGACAGGCAGTCGAAGAGGCCCCTTCTGATCAGTCAGCTGGTTACATTAAACCCTAGCACCTAAATGATTGTCCCTTATAGCAACCCCCAAACCCTTTTTATCATATATGTGCTAGAAGGTGGTGGCTGAGGTTTTTAATGTCCTGGGTATGATATTAAACTGTATCTGATGGTGAAGTTCCAATTCTGAAGCTCTGGGGAATGTGGAGTACACTTTCATCATCTGACCCGGAGTGGTAGTACCTGTTAGGGTATCATCTATGGGTTAGATAGATAAAAACACTGAGTACTGTAAGTAAAGTAAAACCCACAAATTTTGGCAAAGAATAATCAACTATGACAGCTGTCACAATACAATACAAAGGGAAACCGTTTTAATGAAGTTAGTTTAAATGCCTTTAATGGCATCAATGACAAAACAATAACTTTTTAATTAATCCTATCTTCTACTAATAGTCATGTCAAAAATATAGGTTCCTTTCAGATCACTAAAGTTAAGCAATGATGAGCCTGTTCAGTACTCAGATCGGTGACCACTTAGTAACAGCCTGTGTGTTAGACTAAGTAAAGCTTAGTAAACAACAATCTTATCTTGTATATAATTTTATTTGATTGTTTCCTATGGACTCATCCTCCTTGGCTTATGGGCCGATCTGGATGAAACTTGGCATGTCAATTACCTTCACTTCAAGGATTGTTTTAAAATTATTTGGTAAGGAAAGAGGCAGCCCTCCTACCCCACCCAATCCCCAGAGCACCAGGAACATTTTGACTTTCCTATTGAGGAAGCAAATAAAATTGGCATCTTCAAGAGCAGTACCAGCACCTCAAATTTGTATTAATGAAAGGCTGCTGCTTAAATGCATAATTTACTTGATGAGTTAAACATTTTTAACTTATTTGTTTTAATTTTCTTTCTGCTAATTTTAGTGGATTTTATTTTAGAAGCGTAGTCTCAAAGTGTTAGCATGCCTACTAAAAAATAAACATGCTTGGAGGGAAGGAAATCTTCCAAACTCCTTGTAGAATAAATTATTGTTTAACAAAATGTGCTTATAGATATTATTTTCATCCCTGGCAATTCTTTTAGAGACTGTCGTCTATTTCTTTAAAAAACATTATTTTCAAATTAATTTGAACATTCATATTTAGCCTATTTTTTTCTAAATTAAAATTTTTATTTATATTTCCTAAATATACATTTTTAGATGTATGAAGAAACAACTTGGAAAAATGTGAAAAATATAGATGGAAAGGTGGATAAAATAACAATTGATTCAATTAATATTTCACATTTATTAAAAGACTTCGAAGTCTTTTAATAAATAAAGATGAAATATTAATTGAATCAAATATTTGTGTTGGTTTATCTACCTTTCCATTTATATCTTTTACATATATATATATATGTGAGGGTGTATATATATATGTATAAATTTGAAGGCAATTGACAATGCAATGGAATAGGTGTTGAAAATGATGTTTATTCACCTTTTTATTCCTAAATATTTTCGGGATAAATCCCATCATCAGAGGCCATAGGAGTACTTGTGTTTTTTAGTACTTATCCCACGGCGCTGGCGTAATCGTGTGTTGTTATTAAGTTGAAGGAATGCCAGATATTTGAAATGTTCGGGTCTTTCCGTGATGACATGTCGGCCCGTTTGTACGTGCACTCGTGCAGATTCTTCGAAATTCTTTTAATTTTTTTTTTTTTTTTTTTTTTTTGACTATAAATTAACACTCGCTCAGGCGTAGTGAAATAAGTTTTTTTTTTTTTTTTATAGTTTGTTTGCGAGTCTTAATTTATAGTAAAAAATTAAAAGAATTTCGAAGAATCTGTACGTGCGCTCGTGCAAACGGGCTGACATGTCACAAATTTTATTTTTCTATTTCTTTTATTTTTTGATAGTTTGATTGTCATTTTTATCCAGTAGAAATTCAATTATCTGCAGTTTGTATTTTGGAAGTCTTACAACAAAATTAATTTTGCACAAATGTCAAATGCAAGGATTTTTCCTTTTTTAAACTGAAAAAGGAATGTATTTTCATTGTTATCATGTCATTTGTTAAGGTTTCTATACAATTCACGTGAGAATTTGTGGTTGATTTTTAAGATGTAAACATAAAAAATATCACTAGTCATGTCTGCCATAGAGAAGAAATTAAAAGAATGAGATTCAATTGTTGTTATTCAGAAATACATACATTTAAAAACACATGTTCCCAAGTGGAATGTATTATATTATTATTATTATTATACTAAAGCTGAGCAAATCAACTTTTGGTTTCCTAAGGCTTTTTTCCTATTTAGTTTAATGACACAAAACACATCACAAAGTATTCCTTAGATTTAGGATTAAATTATGTTTGAAAAAAATTCCGTTTTATTTGGTTGTAAATAGTCGTAATTTTCAGTTAAGTCAAAAACTGACTCACTTACTTTTCTACCCTTACTTTTTCCCACCTATCTAATATGTTAATTCTATCTAGGGAGTTAAGAGAGAGAGAAGCTTTTCAGCAGCCAGTAACAACAGCCAATAACATACTAATAGAGAGAGAAGGCCTATCTACCTCCCATACCTCCAATCTTTCTTTCTCTCTTTACGGTCGCAGAGAAGACTAATGTTTTGTTTTACATTTTTAATTCTCCTTTCATATTTATCTTTTTAAAATTTAATTCGCTATGCAAAATAACTTTCTTTCTGATCAGTTTAAAGTTTATTTTGATATTTGTAAATTGAAAGTTTAGTAAAAACAACTTTCAAAATTCAAAGCTCAAAATCTACTCAAAATTTATTGAAGGAGGGGAAACATGAAATAATTGTTTAATTTCTAAAAAAAGATGTAAATAAGATTCCTACACAATGTTTTCTTGGTTGTAAAAAAAAATTAATATTGAATGTCATGTTTTAAAATAGATTTTTTTTAATGACTTTAATTATTAATTTTTAAAGTTTATTGGGTCAAAGGGGTAGACACATCACATAATTGTTAATAAAAATTTAGGAAGATGCTATTTAGCTGGTTTTGGTAAAATATAAAAACCTACTTGCTAGGCACTGCCAAAGTTGCTGCAAAATCCTTATTTTACAAAATGAATTTACCCCCTCTGCCCTGATTGAAAGAAATTTACTAATAATCAGTGAATTATCCGGTTTTAATGTAATTTTCAGTGTTGATTTATCAATAAATGAATTTTATAATGCATCAGTTATTTTATTTCAGGTCACTTAACTTTGAATTTTTGGGGTGCAAAATATCAGTGGGGTTAAATAAAGTTAAAACTAATTACAGTATAAATAAAAAGACAAAAAAACTGAAGGTGTGAATAGAAGAAAAAAAAAAAAAGAGCTATCCTGGTAGAAAGTAAGTACTGAAAATCAGAAAATAAATTTACGATAAAAACTAAAAAATTAATTTTGGGGATTTTTTTTTTACTCTTTTCAACAATTATTTATTAAAATCAGATAATTCCCTGATTTTTGGTAATTTTTTTTCAATTGGAACGGGGAGATAAGTTTATTTTGTAAAATACGGATTTTATGTCATCTTTGGCAGCCATGTTTACGATATATTTGAGCAAAATTGAATGAAAAAATAGTTTAAAATGTATTAGAAATAAATTACATGTAATGTTATTTTGCTTTTTTTAACTGATGCTCATTATGTTACTACTTTTCGACTTAGACAAAAATTTGACCTTGAGTAATCAATTTAATTAATTTAATTCGTTTTTAAAATGAAAAGCAGACAACATTTTGGCAGTGCCTAATTTATGCTTATTTTACTGGCCCTGTAAATATTTTTATTTTGAATTCAAGTAATGTTAAAAATAATAACAGATTTGACACAAAAATTTATTTATATTCATTTATATCTATATTTTGTGAAGAATAAAGATGCAAAAATTCTTCTAAATGAAAAATATAGATACCGTTAATGACTTTGTGATCAAATATGTGAATTTTTACAAAATTTAAGGAAATGATAATGGTAATTTGACTATCATGAATTTTTTCCACTTTCAATTGTTAAAACATAAAATTGTAACCCTAACCCCAAACCCAACCTAACCGTAACAAGATGAAAATCTTGTCAAGTACCATTTTAAGAAATTAGCTTTAAGAAAGATTGTTTTAAAGTTTGTTTGTATCACAGAATTGCACAACTTTTTAAGCAGTTACCTTTTAGATAATCCCAGATTGCTTGTCAACAACCATTTTAATCTTTCAGCTTTTATATAATTTGAAATATACTTAAATATATTTCAAATATATTTGCTGGTAAAATAGCCTGTGGTCTATTTTATTAGGACCAATAAAATAAGCCTCAAAGTAAGTTTATCTATTTTATCGGAACTAGCTAACTAGCCTATTCGAAAAATTAATATAAAATTACAGAATTGAATTGTTTTATTTCTAAATAAATGTAAATAAAATAAAGTAAATAAGAAACTTAATCTTTGTAAATCAAGAGATTTTCAGCCGTATGGTATGGCAGACAAATCTAAGCATCTACACATGCGTAAAACTGACTAGTTCTTCGTACTGGATTGGGTAAGTGTATAGCTGTACTAAAAAAGTACAACCCTCATTTTTGTGTCTGTTCTCAAATAAATTCAACTTATATGGATAGTTTTGGAAAGCTTTAAATTGACAAAATAATATTATCTTGTGATGTTTTTTGCAACAATTTAATCTGAGTTCACTGGGTGACCCAACAGGTCACGTTTTTTCTAGTTTATATATATATATATATATATATATATATATATATATATATATATATATATATACACTTACCCATATGAGTTGTAATAAGGTCATTATTTAAAAAATAAAGGATGTAGTATTAATTTTAGGATAATTATATTTAATAGCTGTTTTATTTGTTTTATCATTTATTTATTATGGGTTGCTTGTTTGTTTACACTAAGTATAATATAGAGAAGATAGATTCAGGTTCATTTGGAGATGTCATCCTTTTACATTTTTTCAGGTCAGTTAACTTTGAACCACATATCTTTGAGGCATAACACAGATTCTCAAAGATATGTGGTATAAAGTTAACTGACCTGAAAAAATGTAGAAGTTTTTAAATAAAATAACTGGTGCATTATATCTTTTATTCATTAATATATCAACACTGAAAATTTCATTTAATTCGGTTAATTCCCTGATTTTTGGTATTTTTTTTTCTTTCAGCAGGGTGAAATATGATGGTGGAATTTAGGTCCATTAAGTTCGATTTAACCAAATATTCATATAAAAATATCTTTATTTTTTAATAAGAATTTGTGATCTGTTTTTTGTCTCTTTTTAAAAATTATTTTTTCTCCTCTCTTTTAATTTAAATGATTCTGTATTGAAATTCTACAGTTTCTCCTAATAATTAATTTTTCAATTATTTTTAGGGGTTTCAGTTATGTTGACCTTATTGAAGATGCCCGAAGTCACAAGACGTATGCTTTGAAGCGTATCAAGTGTCATTCAAAAGAAGATGAAAACATTGCAATGCAAGAAGTGGAAATTATGAGATTGTTTAAGCATCAAAATTTGGTTCCATTAGAACAATTTGTTTTAGTACCGGTTGGCAGATATGCAAAAAACACTGACGTATGCAGTGAGATGCACATTGTGATGCCTTATTATTCAGTAAGTATATTCTACTTTTCAAAAATAAATTTATTTACTTTACCTAATGACACCAAGTCTCTTTCTTCATTGTTGATATACTGTAAATCCTCGAGTATAGTCCGCCCTTGAGTATGATACGCAGGGGATTTTTAGGGGGCTGTACCTCTGTAAAAAATGCGTCTGAATAAACATTGCCGGACAGCAAATAGAGACTCGGACATTGCTTAGAAAATATTTTTCATTTTTAACCTTGTATATAGTACGCATTAGGGATTTTGACCTTTAAATTTTGGGGGAAAAGTGTGGATTATACTTGAGGATTTATGGGACATTTTTCCTATTCTGGAATTCAATTGGAGAAATATAGTGTGCAAGTCCTATAGCCCACTTTCTTCTTTCTCTTTTATCATATCTGACAACCTGGTGGATTTCAGCTATGGGAACAAAGAAGTCGACTGGGGCTAAATTCTGAGAGTATGTGATTTAATTAACCCCTCTGCTACAGGCAGGATGTGACACAAGATCAATTTCTAAGTGGAGTACTGATGGTTTGAATTTTCCTTCTCCTAGATGGATTGCCTTACCAGGACTAGAGAACCCAGTCTGTCCTCCTATTTACCCATAATTGAGGGAATAGATGGATTTATACCTTTTCCAAGGGTATTAGTGCAAAATGAAATACAGCTTTGTCCAGCATTTTAACTTGTGTCACCAATTCCATATGATGATAACCATTATGCTAAGTTCCCCTCCAAATTTGGAGATTGGGGGGGGGGGGTTAAACAATTCCCACGGCCCATTGTGCATTTTCTCAATCTAATCATCATCCATTGATAAGGAAGCTTGTCTAAACTTGGGATCGTCTTTGGGTGATTTGAAATGTTAATGCCATGACATATTACAAACAATCCGCCTCATAGGCCTGTTGCAATATAAGAAGATAAGTATTATTTGGATTATTCGGACTATTGTCCTCATCTTTATTGTTATCTACACAACATTTCAGCTGATGTGCCCTCTGACCTTCTTCAGGTATTTCTTGTTGGACTCAGGAACTTTCTCGAACTCAGGAATCCCCTCCTCAAACTTTTTTTTTTTTTGTAACTTTGACAGAAAAATTTACAAAAATAATACTTGTCCATATTTCTGTTGTTCAGTTATTAGTCATTATCACAGTCAATAAATGCCTTTTTTTCTGTATTGAAAAGTTATTTGTAACCCAGCAAAATTTGATTAGTTATATGTACATCATGTATCTGAAAGAATAGTTAACTCCTGATTTTTATATACAACTTGTCTTTTAGGAACCAAAAAAGACATGTTATGTATCTATCATCTGCAAGTGAAAAAAGAAGAAAAACTTGAAAGTGGAAGATTGCACAGTCCAACTTCACATCTCACAAGTTGGAGTTTGCACTAAATGTTCATATTCAACAACACTTTTCCATGATTTATTACTACAGTGACCGAAAAAAAAAAATAATCTTCTCATTTTAGAGATGAGCAAACCTCTAAATTACCATTGAATTTAAAATTACCAAACGTTTTACAGATAACAATAAAGATGAGGACAATAGACTTTTGTGTGTGTATACACACACACAAAAATTCTTTTGGTTTAAGATTCTTTCTTTTTTTTTCATGTTAAGATAGGACATAACAAACATTGTTATTCACTTCCTTACAAATAAATGTAAAAACTTTTTTGATTAAGATTTTCTTTTCTTTTTTTTTTTTTTTTCTTTTTTCAAGCTGTGATAAGACATAAATATCTTTACTCAATTATTTACACACATACACACCCACACATATATATATGGAGGGGGGGAGTACATCATGTTCTACCAAGAGAATGGATTTCAATCTTATCAAAATATAAGCCCACAAGAAAAATTATACTTATTAAATTTAGAATTTTTTCTGACTTTTTGAAAACCTTTTTTCTCCCTCAGAGAGGATCCCTTCAAGACAGAATTGAGATGTTGCATCGAAAAGGAGAAAAAATCCATGAAGATCGATTATGGGATGTATTCCTTGGCATTTGTGAAGGAGTAAAAGCCATGCATAAGCATGATCCACCCTATTCACACAGGTAAGCATGATCCACCCTATTCACACAGGTAAACATGATCCACCCTATTCACACAGGTAAATAAGATATTTTACCATTCAGTCATCAATTCATTTTAAAATTGATTTGATCTCCTTGTATAGGTTAGTGCAAAAGTCACCATTTTAAAAAGTTAATAATTTTTTTTATTTATAATCTATTTTATTTGAGGGATATCTTATTGCACAATTCCAGGTAATTTAAAAGAGTCATAATGATTATAATTAAAAGATTTTTTCACCTTTTTTTTTATTCAAAAGTTGTCAATTTTGAAAAATGTTTAGTACCTTTTGCGTTACCCTGTATATATCATCCACTCTGTCAGCAAGGCTTCAGCTACACTTGCTGTATCCCTTGCAGAGGGGGTAAGATCCCCCACCCCCAATAAAGGAATATCCTGGGTTTTAACACTAAACTGCATCTAAATTCCATTCTGACCTGGAGTGGTAGTACCTATAGGGGTACCATCAATAGATCAAATAGATGTGTTTGAAAATGATTAGTATTGGATAAGAATATGTTATACCATATAACTGTAAATTATTTGTATTAAGAATACTTGAAGCTATAAAAATTTACTAAGGATTATTATTACTTGAAACCATATAACTGCAAGCATATGATCATCATTAAATCAAACTAATTACTTGAAACCATATAATTGTGTATAGATTATTAGTACTAGCAAATATATGCACCCTCCGTAGGGTGCAAGTATTTATGTTTTAATGTAATGAGATATATTAAATTAGAAAGGTTAATGAAACTAAATAACAATGCAGATAAAGATTTGAAACAGAGGAGGGTATAATCAAAAAATAGAACAACTGAAATTTCCTCTTCCATCACTCCCATCTTTTATTGCTAAATTTTCCTAATTTAACTATTTAGTACTTATCATAACTGTATGCAAAAAACTCCTAAGAAACAACTACACAAAAAATATAAATATGTACAATGATGCCATTGTCCTTAGTGGACGGAAATGATCTAATAAATCTTCATAGCAGATTAATATCAATGCAATATATATAAAAATACTCAAATTTAGTTTCAATATTTGAGTAATTGTTTGCTGAGGAAAATATGAAATTATGAAAGGATGGAATTATGAAGTTGCTTTAAATATGGCAGCAAAGAGTGGGACAAAACTCTAAATCTATTGATCAATAGATTTGATATCAGAAATGAAAACATTGTCTTTGATTATTAATTGAGAAACGAAAGTAAATTTTTGGCAGACCCAATGTAAAAAGATATTTACCCTTTTTATTATAAGACTACTCAACATTGAAAGAGTAGATTACTGAAGTTAAGCAATGATGAGCCTGTTCAATACTCAATTGGGTGACCACTTAAGCAACAGCAAGTACTGTAAGCAACCTGAGTCCTTTGTTTATCAAAATGACTTGATTCAACATTAGATGACCTGGAAAGGTTTGATATGCTGTAAAACAAAACCAACCAACCAACCAACGTTATCAAATTGAAAAAGTCAAAGGTTAATTGATTGAAATATCAACAATAATTATAAACTAATCTTAAGATTTCTCTGAATTTTTTAGATGAAGCTTTATTATTTTATTATTATTTGAATTATTCAGACTATTGTCCTCATCTTTATTGTTATCTGTAAAACATTTCAGCTGATGTGTCCTCCAGCCTTCTTCAGGTATTTCTTGTCGAACTCAGCCGATGTGCAGGTTCACTCCTAGTCAGGGGCAGCAGTAACATAGAATAATGGTTAGTGGAATGAGAACAGGATACCCCCATGGATTGAATAATGGGTTAGGTCCGAGGTTCTGTGAAGGCTTCCGATTATGACAAGAAGGTTCCTGAGTCCAGCAAGAAATACCTTAAGAAGGCCGGATGGCACATCTGCTGAAACGTTTTACAGATAACAATAAAGATGAGGACAATAGTCCGAATAATCTTAATAATACTAATCTTAAGATATTTTATAATATATTTTTTTTGATGCTATAAACCAATTTTTTATTTTAATGTAAATAAATTTGTTTTTTATCTTTTTCCCTTTTAGAGATTTGAAACCAGCGAATATAATGTTTAGTGATGACAATTCTCCACTTATTATGGATCTTGGTTCAGCTGCCCTTGCCCGAGTGGAAATACGAACAATGCAAGAGGCACGTTCTCTGCAAGTAAGTTTCTTATTACTCAATTACTTGGAACTGTGAATATATTTGCTTTTAAAGATTATATAATGCATTTATATATGTATTGAGTTTGTTTTTGTATTGTTATTAAATATTCATAGACTAAAATCAAAACATTAAATAACGTTATTATGTAAATCAATTTTTCAGTAATGAATTTATGGCGGGAAAATGTATAGAATACACTTTTTTTTTTAAATTATTTAATTCTTGATATTAATATTTAATATTCGTGTTAGTTCACTAAAGTATCGTTTTTTATATGATGAAGTTATCTCCCTTGAATTTTCTGTGTAATGAATCAGTTGAACAAGTAAACGTTATGTGTAATGGTTTTCAAGCAACTATTATGATTATTTCCTTATAAAGTGTATATTTATTTTTAAAGGAATTATGTAAGAATCATCTTTAATTTTCCCAAAGATCCAGTAAACAAATTTAAACAAAAATAAGATAAGTAAAAAAAAAACAACACCATTCAAGTTATGAAATCAATAAATATTGATTATCTATATGCATAGATATATATATATATCTTTTAAAATTAAATGGCACAAGGTCGATTTTTGTTTAAACAATTTTTTAATTGATGAAAAATCAATATTTCCTAATTAATTAAAAAAGATGTGTTGATGATTGTTATCATAAATCTTTTTTATTTTTTTTTTTATTTTGTCTTTTTGGATTAAATAAGAAAAGACATTAACTGATTCTTGGAGGATTTTGCAAGTTGATTTGATTCACTAAAGATTTACACAATATTGATTGATTTTTCAGACCATATGACCTTTAGGCACCCCTTTTGCTTTGCTGATTCATAAGTACATTTTTTCAGTTACACTGTCAACATCCGATTGTTTGTTAACAGACGATTTTTAGAGGGTTTTTTTTTTTTTTTTTAATTATAAAACTAACCCTTAACCCTAACAAACAACCGGATGTTGACAGTGTAAATGAAAAAATGTACTTATGAATCAGCAAAGCAAAAGGGGTACCTAAAGGTCATATGGTCTAGTTTTTTCTTTGAAAAAATGTAATTCTTGACAGATGCAGTTTAGAGAATTTTTAATTCTGACGAAAATTTAAAAAAAGGACTGTCTTTGATATGACACTTAACTGCATTTGGTTGCTGCAAGGCTCTAGTATTCTGGGGAGTTTGAAGTACTTCTTTATTGCCATTACTCCCAGATCCACTGTTATAATCTTATCTATGGGCCAAATAGATCAGTTTGAAAATTATTAGTACTAGCAAATATATGCACCCTCCGGGTGCAAGTATTTAAGTTTTAATATAATAAAATATCACATTAAATTAGAAAGGCTAATGAAACTGAATAAGAATGCAGAAAAAAATTGGAACAGAGGGGGTATGATTGAAAAATAGAACAACTTTGAAACTAACTCTTCCATCATTTTCCATTACTCCCGTCTTTCATAGGTAAATTTTCTTAATTTAACTATTTAGTTAAAATAGGAAGTAAAGAATAAAATGACAGTTATTTCTTCTTCTTAATGGATTTCTTTTAAGATTTTCATCGAGATTTTTGCTCATATTCAATAAGATAAAACCAAACAATTAGAAATCAATAATACTAAGCATATATTTATTAAAATCACATTTTTAGGATCAATATGCAAATTAGCCTTTCCATTCACACTGTAATCCGCTATTTTGTTGTATATATAAATACAATTGCATGTTATTAGTATGTAGATATGGGCAACAGTCTTAATGATGTAAAACAATTTTATTAATAATTGAGGTTTAAATAAAATAAAGTCAGGGAGAATGTGATGTCAATAACTAAGTGAATTGTGACTTGAGTAGTAATATAGTTTCGGTTACAGACAGACAAACTCACAATCTCCATTATAATAAGATTAGATAGGAATACTTGATACCATATAACTGTATGCAAATTATTTGTACTAAGAATAGTTACTTGAATCTATAATTGTTTACAAAGGATTATTATTATTATTATTTACTTGAAACCATATAATTACTTAAAATACTGGAAGCCATATATTGTGTGGGAGGAGGTGCTTGTGGCATAACAGTTATTGCTGTAGACAATTGTGATAGTATCCTGGGACGCAGATACCAAATGTGGTCCTATAAGTGCGTGTTGCGCTGCTGAACTCGGCTATCGACAGGGCTTGACTGTTCATGTCGGTGTCTGCGTGGCTGCTGCCTGTCTGTTTTCAAAAAGGTCAATTTTATTTTAAAAGGAATTCTATCTATATCTGTGTCATCGGACTTGGGTGAACTAAGTGCGAAAAGCTCCCAGCCCCCAATGCCACACTTGTGACGGCTAGAGAAACGCGTCATCTCACCTCCAGGTCATCACTGCAACCTTTTCTTAAACAATATGCAAAACCAAAATGTATATGATGTTTTGATTTTTACATCCAGCACCTTAACAAACCCAACTACACTAATACGAATTATTCTACACTTTTCTTTTTCGTTAAAAAGATTAGTTGACGCCAACAATGGACTTGATGACCTGAGTTAAAATCTTTGACAAGTTGGTTAAATTTCACATATTGCTAATGCCCTTGGAGAAGACATGAATGCAACTATTCTCCCCCCCTCCTCCCCACTACAGGTAAATAGTAGGGCGGATTAGGTTCTCAAGCCTTGTCTAGGTAACCAGTCTAAGAAAGGGAAAACTCTGAATTCAAAACAGCTTTATTTCACCTTATGGCACATCCTACCCATGGTGGAGGAGTTGAGTAAATACATATATAATTGTGAGCATATTATTAGTATTAAATCAATCAAATAACCCATATGGGGTTGATATGACATTAACCAAACTACAATCTGATTTTTTTGTATGTATGTTACCAAAACATATCAAAAAATGGTATAGCAGGATTTTTATTCATACAACAAAAGTTTTAAAATATTCCATCTTAGAGAATAAAGTAATTTAAAAGTTAATAATAATTATGTGGCTAATAAATATTGAATACTAATTATGTGGCCAATGAATATTGAATACTAATTTTAAATCTTGTTTTTTTTTTTTTTTTTTTTTGTATGTATGATTTGTAAGTTGGTTGGTTATTTTTATTTAATGGCATATCAAACCCTGTGGGTTATTTAATTCCAAATCTTGTTATTTTATATATATGATTTGTAAGCAAATGTTTTGGTTTGGTTTGATAAGGTGTTAGGAATAATTTTCATTAACTTCATGTATAGTAATAAACTGGTGGTTGACTCTCAGCCACAACCTTTTAGCACCTATATGATAAAAAAAGGTTGGTTGTTTGTTTGCCAAAAGACCAATTTGAAGAATACAGTCGTGACGTAATCATATAGGTTTTAGGACTTGATATGACCAACTGATTAAATCCAGTTTCTCCAACCATCCGTCTAGCCCAAGTAAGGACCAAAGTGGAGGTCACTTGATATAAAAAAACATACCCAGGTCACAGACCACTCAGTTACCAGGAACCCTTCCTCAGGAATTATGGGTCGTCACCCATGGCCAACAGATGGCCTCATTGAGGATGGGGTTTAATCCTCTGCAGAATTGGCGTATTCTACAGCCAAAGCCAAAAGGATGGAATCTCTATTTCGACATGAACAAAATTCATTTATTTTAAATTTTAAAGCCTTCTCTTGATTCCAATAAAAGAGATATAAAAACAAAATTTTATTGGAGGTTTTAAATATTTAAAAGTATTAGGTATAACACTAAACTGCATTCACTGGTGATGCTCCAGTTCTAGAGCTCTGGGGAGTGTAGAGGAAACTATCATTACTATTACATCCAAGTCCACTCTGATCTGAAGTGGTTGTACCTGTCAGAGTCAAATAGATCTGTTTGAAAATTATTATTATTAGATAGGAATGCATGAAATCATAAAAGTGCATGCAAATAAAGATTATTTGCATAAAAAATAGTTAGTTGAAACTATAATTGTTTAGGGAAAAAAAAGACTGACTTTGGCATTACATAACCCAACAAGATTTGGGATGCTTTAAAACCAACCAACCAACCAACCACCATTAAAGATAGTAAAAGATAAATTTTAATATTTGCTCTTTTGTTTTTTTTGTTTTTTTTTTTGTTTAGAGTTTTTTTTTTTTTTTTTTTTTTTGTAAATTTCTTTTTCTTTTTTATTTCAGGATATTGCAGCTGAACGTTGCTCAATGCAGTATCGTGCACCAGAATTATTTAATGTAGAAAATGGTGCACACATTGACGAACGAACAGATATCTGGGTGAGTGATGTCTGTTGATATATATATATATTATATATATATATATATATATATACATACATATTGAGTATAAGCATGTTTGTAGTTTGCCAGGTTAAATGACACTGGCAACGCATGTACATGGGAGTTGTAGTGACCATCATTGCTATATAAGTTGGTTGTTTTATTTGGATAATAGCGTTATATACCCCATTGTCATCGTACCTCAGCTATATAAACAAGAGAGATGACTCCATGATAGGGACAGTCTTCAAGTGATAGTAAGAGAGAAACAGACAGATAGTCGTGATTTACTTGCTTCCATTCTTCTTTCTATCTTCTTTGTCTCTCTATTGGCCGTCGTTGTCTTGTCTCTTCTTTTTCTAAGTTCTTGTCTGGCTGTTTCTAACTAAGGGCTTTTTTTCAAGTCATTCATTAATCAACTACAAGACTTTGTTTTTCTTTGACCAAAGATTTTATGCCCTGATTGACTGTGTCGTTTGAGTTACAATCTCAGTAGAAAACTGGTTACCTAACTAACTCTATCATGTGACTCGCGAGATTCACACCTCTGGTGTCAGTTGGGGTAATAACCGTTACTGGTATTTTTCCATCCCCTGATCTGAAAAACAATGGCTCCTTAGAATTCTTGCTACAGGGCTTGTCAAAAACCCACACCACCACACAATTATGCAACAATAGTAAACTAAGAAAAAAGACTGATGATGACATTACAGAAATAACAATTGGTAGCAGAACTTAGTTTCAATCTTGGTTATAAGTCCAGCTCATTTCCACAGCATCAATCACTTCTGTATAATTTTTAATTGAACTGTTTTACAAAAAAATATCTTGTTTCTGACATAATATAATGATTGTTGGAGAAAATGATTGGTGGTGAGTGAGTGCTTTAGCAAACTACTCCCTATTACTTTCACTCAGGCAGTAATAATAGGAGGGGGGGCTAATCCTTATATATACATATAGATAATATAGTTTGCTATATTTATAAATACTGCTCAATATCAGTAATAGAGCATATATATCTAAGTTATGTTGGTATAGACATAAAATCAATGTCACTTTGTAACTGTCAGTTTCTCGCCTATGCAATTTTCAAACTAAACTTGGTTTGAAAATTGCATAAGCAAGAAACTGACAGTGCCATTGACTTTATGTCTACACTATCCTAATTTGTGTGTGTGCGTGTGTGTATATATGTATATATATATATATATATATATATATATATATATATATATATATAAAGTTAAGAGTAAGGAAATGAATCTGACGGTATGAGTATAGATAAAAGAATATGAAAACACACAATGCTGTTAGTGTTTTCATATCCTTTTATCTATACTTATATATATATATATATATATGTGTGTGTTTATGAATGTGTGTATGTGTAACCCTAAGACGGGTGCCCGGGGTGTTCGCTGCACATTTCGTCTTGTCTGGACTCACACAGTTGTGCTCTGGAATTGAACCACTCCCAGGGGGTTAAACCCCATCAAAGAGAACAGTTAACAAACAAAAATGGTAAGGTGAACATTCAAATGGCCGAGAGATTTATAAGACTCGCATTCATTTTCCTTTTTTTTTCTTACTCGGTCATCTTTCCTATCGCTGCTGCTATGGGTCTGCCAAGCCAAAAGGGGGAAAGTTAAGAAAATAAGATAGGGAGTCCCCATAGTGTAGTGGCTAACGTGCTGAACTGTGATATCATAGTAAGTGAGTTCAAACTTTATGGACTATTATGTTCATTTTTGGACTGATGACTTTGAGAAAAGGTATGAACTCCTTCCTCCCTCTCAGTCATAGATTAAATAGTACTACTACTGTTCTTTTACAAGCTTTGGTATTAAATAACCCACAAAGGTTGATATACCATTAAAACAAAGAAGCGTAACAAAATAAATAATGATCAAAAAGATTTTTATTAGTTGGTCTAATATTTTTGGTAGCAATTTTTAAAAAAAACATAACTTACTTTCAACAAAAATGTCCCTTTATTTTGGATATGTTTTTTCTAAAAAAATTGTAAGTGTTGGACAGATTTTTATTAATAATTTCCTTTGAGAGGGTCTAATCTTGTGTAAGTAGATCTGAGAGATGATGTAAAAAGATTATAAGATTGTTATGGACTAACCTGGCATAAAGAGTGAATGTGCTGGTCCAGGACTATTTATACACAATTGTCTGACAGCATCGAGGTAATTACTGAGACTGTGCAAGGATTATGGAACCATTGCGCAAACCGTCTACCTTGGGTTTTTTGCACTCTGTTGCAAGTTACTATATGTCTGGTGCACATGGAGTTTGAATGTATTAGTATACTGAATACTGTATGATCCAGTATACAACAAAGATTTGCCCAAAAAGAGGAGTTTAAGAAGTGCTTCAACCAATCGGAAACTCACTGGAATAAGTGTATTAAATGGCAAGAAGATTATTTTGAAGTTCATTTCAGTCTTGGTAAATACAACTTTTGTCTCCATATTTTTAAACACATCTTGTGAATGTCTGTCTTTTGTTTGGTCTCCATAAAATTGCAGACCCCCAGCTGATCTGAGGCCAAAGATAATCAGTTCTAGTGTGAATTTATTCATTTCAAAATTATTTGCAACTGAAGACTTTAAATTTTCAAAATGTTTTTTTCTTTCTCCATTGTTGGTTTCAGTCTTTGGGATGTCTGCTGTATGCTTTGGCCTTTCTGGAATCACCATTTGAACAAGATTACCAAAGAGGAAACAGCATTGCTCTTGCTGTGCTCGGAGGAAATGTGAAATACCCGGAGAATTCTGGGTAACTTTTTATTTATTTATTTTTTCTTTTTTTTTTTTTTTTTTTTTTTTCAATTTGCATAAAATTGGCTTCATAAATCTCAATTTGTGAAAGTATAATCAGCCTTTTATTGACAAGATTATATTTTTAATTGTTTTCTAATTGATAGCCAATTTTAATTGCTGTGTTTCTTTCAACTTAATCTTAGAAATTATCTGAAAAAATGTGCCAAGCTGAGCAACTTGTTTAATAGATTGATAATGTCAATATGTCTCTGTATGAATTCTTGATGCTTTTCTTTAGTGAAAAACAACCCCCTCCCCCCTCCCTAGATCTAGCTTCATGTGGTTTGTTCCTTAATTTACTGCTCTTGGCAAGCTGAATTTCAGGACTCTTTAAAGTATATTATTATTATTATATTTGTTTTACAGTAAGAAAAATAAATAGATAGGAATACGTAGGGATAGAGGGGAGGTTCTGAATCACATGATCAAACAGGCTGAGTATATTACAAAATGGAAAGCAATCGATGACCAAGAACTTCCTTTTTCAGTCTCACTTTACCCCACTTACCTACCATCCCAAACACTGACTTGACATCAGGAAATTTTCTTAACTTGACTGTTTTTTCTGTTTGTTTAATTAATTTTTTTAATTTGCATTTGGAAGTCCTACGGTTTCAGACAAATGACTGGTGTTCACTGGCAATCTAGGCAACTGCCTATGTTGACACTACCTTAGGGCAGATTAATTACTGGAATATTGTTGGTAACCCTTTTATCTTGATACATTTTTTAAAAAATTCTTTGTTTTGTTTCTCCAAACAGGTACTCTAAGCAATTGGAAGAGACGATAACAATGATGATGGCTGTGAATCCAATGGAACGTCCTTTCATTGAGCAAGTTATTCAGACCGTAATGTTGGCTAAAGACACACATGAAAACAGAGTATGAATAAAGTAAGAGACAAAAAAAAGAAAAATTATTGTCAAGGAAGATATTTAGTTTTCAGCCACCCTAAATCCATTTTGGCTTTTATTTAAGAAAAACTAACATGGGTGATGGGTGATGATGAAAGTGGGGCAGGAACTGTTTGCAAAAATGAATATAAGACTTCTTTTTTTTTACTATCATTTTTAGATGAGACATTATCATTCCAATTATTTTACTCATTCTTTGAATTGCTTTTATTGTTAGTTACAACCAATCCATTCTACAGCCTTCTTCAACAGCAAGAGAAGTGGGGTGGGGGGATTCTTTTCTACAGAAACAATTGGATGAAAAGAAAAGAATAGTTACTAATATATCAACCGGTTTAATTCATTCTTTGTAATATGAGACACATAGAAAGGGAATTAGTTAAATTGGTTGCTATACAATTCTCCACTTAAAGAAGGCTATAAAATCAACAGGTCAGAATGGAATAACAATAAAATCAATATACCAAATGACTTCAATAGTCCAATCCTTTTCCTATCCATTTTTTTATTGATCAAGAAGAATAAGTGAATATATCATTAAATAGGAAGAAATAAAAGAATCACTCAGAACATTATTGATATAAGTGTTGTAAGTAATTATGGTCTTCCAATTGAATATTTTTTGCCTATTTGCGAAAATTCTTTTATAGAAAAAATAAATTCTCAGAAATTAATTGATATAAAAATATAATTTGAAATTAATATTGTCATCTAATCTGCTAGCAAAAAACAATTATTTTCAATTTTAAAAAAACTTTCCACTTAAAAAAAAGAAAAGAAAAGAGGGTCAAATCTGCCAAGAGATAATTCAAGGGAAGTAACTCAGAATGTGAATTAGTTCAAATCTGACTATTAACTATACTTCAATATTTATTTATTTATTGAACTTGTTTTAAGTCATGCATTTGTTCAATTGAATTAAATACTTCCGGATGTCTACATTTTCTGTAGACTTTGATGACATCATTATAGATTTAATCATTGTTAATGTTTCTCTTGAAGTTTGGAATGTTTGCTAAAACCAGTGATTGGGCTTCCGGGGTTACAAATGATTTGAATCAATATGACATATCAAATATTAGAACTTTAAAAAAAATATTAATATCTATAACTATATTAAGAAAGTCCATAATTTCTTGCTAGGCTGTATTTCGGTTTTGGGAGGTCAAGCAATTGTACAAGTAACTTGATTTGAGGATAAACGTGAGCTAGGTGGTATTGACCTGTGAGAGGTTATCACTTCAATTTTGGATCAAAATTGCTATTTCCAGCCAAATGGAAAAAGATAATGAGTTTTCAATCCAATACGAAAAGATCTTTTGTCATCTCCCAAATGGTGTGTGTGTGTGTGGGGGGAGTATTGGTATTAGTTCTGATCTTGGACGTCACAGGATGCCATACAGAAATGGAATAAAGAAGTGTTTTTAGAAAAATGGAACTTATCACCTCCACCTTACATTAGAAATACAATGGAGCTTTCTGGAACATTACCTGACATTCCATATGAGAAATATTTTGCACCAAGTTAGGCTCCAACCATTTTATCACAAAACATTTATATCTTGATTATCTTCTTTTCTATTCCTGAACAATGCCAGTTAACCTTGCTAGTATTTCAATAATTGTTTAAAAGGAAATCTTATGAAAATAATTTCACAAACTTCATGGTAATACTGGTTGATATTTTTTTTTTTTGATTTTTTTTTATACATATTTGGTGTAAAAATCAATTTTATCATTTTTTATACAAAACATTTGAAGTTATCAAAAACATTGGGTTACAGGGTACAAATAAATGAATCCATATTCAAACAGAAAGAAAAAATTTTTTTTTTAATGTTTAAATTTACAGATTCAAAAAAATATTTACAGCTTGTAGAGGCTCAGAAGAAGAAAAAAGATATGAAACAAAATATTTAAATGTAATAATTCCAAGATAGCAAGATTCTATGCATACAGAAATCTGAACATAAAAAGAGATTGAAATATGAATAAAAAATTTGATTCCTATCTAAGAGCTTATCTGTAAATTCTATTTTTTATTCTTCCATCTTTTTCACTATTTATCATCCAATACATGTCTATCTCACCATTTATCAAAGATTCTATCTCATTCTGTTTGGCCAGAAATGGCATATTTTGACCTTTGATGACCTCCAGTAACCTCAGATTACCTTGGAGGTCAACCCTAAATAATCAAGTCAAAATCCATGCAAAAAGAATCAGGTCCCTGGGACTTTCCATTTGGTTATGATCATTCCTCAGATAAATACGCATATACAAATGTACAAACTTCAGTACAGTAGTATAGATATAGTATTAGATTTTGCATTCTCCTACCATTGTGTGTGTGTGTGTGTATGTGTGCGTGTGAATTTCACTGCTGTCAACAGAGAAGAGGATGAGATTGAATTCTGATTTGATAATTTTATTTTTTTTGTTTCACATTAATTACTTTGTGGGACCACCATCAGCAAGAATGTATAAAGATCGACTAATGTTTAATATTCAAAATTTGGTTATTAATTTTAACAGAAAAAGAAACTTTCACAAGTTGTTGTTTATCCAAATTAACTTTACACCTGACGTTTATGTTTCTGTTAGAAATTTTCAGAGTTGATGAACCTCCTTCTTATGCTAATCCAATGAATATGTATTGTATGGAAAAGAACAAAGAAGAAAACACTGTCTTAAGTTTTGATTTTAAATATTTTCATTATTTTCTACATTTTTTTAGGCTAATATCTTTATCTTTGTTGTTTTTATGAATTGTCAAGAAGATAATTCTTTGATTTTATTTTTTTTTAAATCACACTAATTTAACAAGTTAATGTATTTGATGATGCCAGGATTTTATCCTGACATAAGAATATTTTGGAGAGATTTGGAAAAAATCTAATTGTACCAAGGAATTGGTTTTATATTGACCTTTTAATAAGGACATCCTTAATAACCAGAAATATTTTTTCCTAATCACAAGTTCTCTATTCAGTGTTAAACCTTTTGGTTTATTTATAAATAATCATCTTTTTATATACAACAAAATTGTGCATTTTCTTTTTGACATTTCATTATGTTTCCTTGTTTATTATGTGACACACACACACACACACACACACAAATGAGAAAAGCTGATGAATGTACAAATTGAAAATGTGATAAAGATGTTAGTATGAAAAATGTGTGAAAATGAAGAAAACAATTGTTTTCTCTTGATTATAACTAACATTATTTCCTTGATATAAAGATGTACAGTGGAACCTCATTATATAAGATAAATAGTTTAGAAGACCCTCAAGTTTGTGGAAATTTCACAATATATACTGATCATGTCCTAAAATAAACATTCCCTTATTTTTAAAAAAATTTAAAAATTTTTTAATCTAGCTGCAAACCAGACAAAAACATTTCAATCATCAATGAATTAATTAAAGTTTTTTTTTCCTTCAAGGTCAGATGACTCTTGACTGCTTTTCAAACATTGAAATTGATTTTTTTTTTTTTCAATATAATATAATTAAAGACTTATGTCTGTTTATATTTTACTTATTTGAATTATATTTTCAAAGTCATTTTAATTTACTGAATGTTTTGATATGAAAATTGGGCTGAATGGGCTGTTTAGAGCAACTCCTGTATTTTCTCTTGGTTATATGTTTGTTTTATTTTATTTTTATTTTTGCTGTTATTGATAAAGATGAATATTGAATCAACATCTGTCTTTGTAAATTATATACTTTGTTAAGTGATAATGTCAATTGTATCCACTATGCCTTGTTAAAAGTAATAATATTTATTATATCCACAAACCGATAGAATTTGGATTACATCTGTCCCTCAATCTGTAGTTGGTCTTCTATTTGTACTGTTTTTAGGTATTTGAACTTAAGTTAATTTGGGACTGATTCATAAATTGGCAACTCTTTATGAAGGTGTTTTTTAGTATACTACTTAAGGAAGTGGCCGAATTGAAGGCCCAGTGCTTAGGAGAATGTTAACAGATTGTAGATATAAAATTATTTTTTCAAGGAAAATAATGATATCAAATTATGTCAGTCTACTGTTGGTTTTAATAACAGCAGCTAACTAAGTACAACTCAAGCAGCGTCCAAGACAGCTGGTATAAATAGGAATCAAGAATGATCCATCCATGAATCTGGGTGATTTGGGTGATTCCACTCCATGAGTTCTGATTGGCTGCTTGACTGCTTGATTTGAATGACATTGTGGAGTCTTATATATACTTTGTCATTTTGCAGTGGACTTTGTAGCATTCAAGTTTGTATTTGAGTTACAATCGTTTGTTGCCTTGTCTTCCCAGTTTGACGGTAATTAGAACTTTAATTATTCTTCAATATACACATATAACTTTTTACATGCACACATTTCTTTTTTGTATTAAACTAAAAAAAAATCAGCTGCATGTAAATTAATGTTTGGTAAGAAGTTGAGAATTGACTGCACTGTGTAAAAATATTAAAAAATTCATTTCTTTAAAATAACTGATTTTCAATTTTGGTTGTTTTAACATTTGAGAGTATTAATGACATTTGTATAATCCTCTCAAAGGGTTCAAGAAATGTTGAATATTGAAAACAACAAGTTGTCAAATTTTGGTTAAAGATCTAATCAATTGGGCTTTGGTTATTGTGCTTCTTAAAAGTACTAAAGATATACAGTGTGGTTCAAGAGTAGTTATTTATTTACTTTGGCACAAGGCCAGAAATATGGGTTATTCTGTGAGGATTGAACTCACTAGATCTAATTCACTAACCATAATAACATGTCAGATATTGATGTGAACTATGAGTAATAGGATTATTGATAACATATTGACTGCTGAAATTGTATATTGAATTCAAATTAGGTGTTTATTTCTTGGAAGTGCTGAATAGAATTATAAATATTTGGTCTATAAAACCTTCAATTTATATTAGGATTTGTGTTATGCATATCAGCCAACAAATGTTCACATGAAAACTGAGATTTCAATTCTTCTTCAGTAGGAACGGACAAATTTAATAAATGGAAAAAAAAATCTCAAAACCTTCAAATCTTTGTATATAATTGAAATGCAGTTCTCTGTGTGTTTTATAAAATTATATTTTTTTATGTTCAGTTAATTTCCTTTCTGTAGAATCAGTCATGCTTATAAAAATGAATGACCCATCTATTATATTATACATAAATGTTGGATGCACACACAAACACCCCCACAACCAGGTGTACAGACTGAAAAATTCTAAACTGCATCCTTTGCAATTTAGAACATGAGAAACAACATGATGTTTTAAATTTCTATTGATACACTTGTAATTTCATTGAAGGCTGGTCCGCCAAACATCTATCATCAATTTTTATTTTAATAACTAGCAAATATATGCACCCTCCGGGTGCAAGTATTTAAGTTTTAATATAATAAAAAATCATATTAAATTAGAAAGGCTAATGAAACTGAATAAGAATGCAGATAAAAAGATTTGGAACAGATGGGGTATGATTGAAAAATAGATTCAAAAAACTTTGAAACTAACTCTTCCACCATTTTCCATTACTCCCGTCTTTCATTGGTAAATTTTCCTAATTTAACTATTTAGTTAAAATAGGAAGTAAATTATAATATTACAGTTATTTCTTTTTGTTAATGGATTTCTTTTAAGATTTATCCCCGAGATTTTTGCTCATATTCAATAAGATAAAACCAAACAATTAGAAATCAATAATACTAAGCATATATTTATTAAAATCAAATTTTAAATATCAATATGCAAATTAGCCTTCCCGTTCACACTGTAAACCGCTATTTTGTTGTATATATAAATACAATTGCATGTTATTAGTATGTAGATATTGTCAATAGTATTAATAATGTAAAACAATTTTATTAATAATTGAGGTTTGAATAAAAATATAAAACATGAAGAATGTAGCATAAATAACTAAGACAGTTGTGACTTGAGTAGTAATATAGTTTCGGTTACAGACAGAAAAACACACAATCTCCATTATAATAAGATGTGGGAAGATAAGTTAAGACCCTATTTGTTGGTTTAGGTGTATATTTCATGATCAAACTAAGACTTTAAAGCTGATATCTTATAAACTAAACTGAGCTTAGTATATATATATATATATATATATATAGTCTTCTCCATTAGGTAAAAGGAACAAGCTTGGATTTCCTTTGGTTATAATGACAATAAAAAACAATCTTGATATTAATATTCCCAGGTGAACTAAGTGTTGTTTCTGTTAGAGTAAAATTATGCCACACATCTGCAAATATCCAGTTGTATCACATAACTTGACTCATGAAAAGTTCTAACATTTTTGTGA
Source organism: Doryteuthis pealeii (assembly GCA_023376005.1). Taxonomy (NCBI): domain Eukaryota; kingdom Metazoa; phylum Mollusca; class Cephalopoda; order Myopsida; family Loliginidae; genus Doryteuthis; species Doryteuthis pealeii. Next base: position 101,980,110 of record CM042152.1, read on the forward strand.
AAAATCATTGTAGGTGAAGTTAACTTTTTTTTTTTTCTTACAAAACTGTTTTAAACATTACCTATATAGGTATTTCTTCAACATATAATCAGATATATAAGTACATCACATCATTGTTTTATTAGGACAACCCAGACAAAAAAAAACTTTTTTTAAAAAATATCTTAACTAACTTGAATATTTCTTTATAAAACTCAAATTTTTCAGTCATATTAACACCATGATATAAAAATATAATTATAAAATATTAAAAAATATAATATATAATATATATATATATACATACACACACACACACACACACACATATACAGTGTACTTATCATTAAAATGTACATCCCTAATTGAAACCCCCAAAACAAAGGAATATTATGTTCTATGAAGGTTAACTATTGCTCACTATTCATGAAATCTGTGTTGGATTTGGTAGAGTAAATCTGTCTGTTTTGACATCAAAAAATTTAACTTTCTCAAAGTTTTAATGCTTTGAAAATATAAATTGGGCATAATTAATGGGTCAAAGCTAGATTATTATGTGATGCTCAATTGGTCTGACAAAATGGATAATTTGGCAGTTTTTGAACTAAGAGTATGGAGAAATTGATGGTGTACCTGTAATAGTGTGTTTATTTACCTATATATATACATATACTAGCCATAATACATATGCTTCACTGTCTTTTTTTTTTCTTCTTTTTTTTTTTTTTTTTTTTTTCTTCAAGATATGGTTTCAATTTGCAATTAAGACCCAAAAAAGACCCAAATTCATTTCGTTTTCAGATGTTTGTATACAAATACCACTCCACCACCATCACCGCTGCTGCCGAAATAGAACCTGAAAATGAAAACCATTATCATATTTTTGTGGATGTTTGTTTTCCTTTTGTCTTTGTTTACTCGTGATGGGCAATATGTAGGCATATTATTTTCAACATTAATGAACATTGCAAATTACACCTCTTCATTAAAACTTAATAAAATTAAAATAACTTTTTTGCTCCTTTATAAAAGTTATAGATAAAAATATTGCTTATATATATATATGAAAATAAAATTAGAAAAATACCACAATACAATTATTTATTAAAAGCTGCTTTTTTAAATCATTGTGTAACTTATATATCCTATGACTGTGATAAATACCATTTGTTAGAACATATAATACACATTACATGTTGATCATGTATATTAATGATTTGATATAATGTAGAGGTGTTAGCAGAGGTGTGAAAAACTGACATTTATTCATAAGAGTGGCTTATACACTAGTATATATTTTATGTATATGAATACACACACACGCATACCTACATACACCATTTAATACTACTTAGATGTTGCTGTATTTTTTTCTTTCTTTTTCAAATAGTCATTTTAGATTTTTATAGAATTCACCAAAAGTGAATAGGAATTAAAAATCAGAAGAAAAAGTTTGGACTAAAAAGATAGTTACAAAAAATATGAAATTATGTGGAAATCAGGTGAATATTTCTAGGTTATCTGAACCCAACATAAAATTTTATTTGGGGATTAATTTGTCAATTGATAATTCTATTTACAGTTTTTCTGATAGTTTCCTATGTGATTAGAGGAATCAGCCAGGATGGAATCAGCCCTGACCTGTATTTGTGTGTGTGTGTGTGTGTGTGTAGTACAAAAGTTTTTTTATCTGAATGAGGTGTACAAAATGTTTAGATATTTTTGAATTTGTTCTTTGAATATATATTTGCATTAAACCAAGAGAATTTCAACCACTTATATTCAGTAATGAGTTTAAAAATACATCAGAGCACTATATGGAATATAAAAAAATCACTACTTTATTTTTAAGATACATCCCATGATATTTATTCAAGGTTGAAAATAAAGCACTGAATTTTGGAAATTTCTTACAAGAAAATGTTTAATTCTCTCTAATGGTGAACAGTGTCTGCAACTTTGTGTTAAAAGGTTCATTCGTCTTTTCTTTTTATTGTATATTTCCTGGTATCCAGATTTAATCAGAGCTAAAAGTATTTTCATTATGATTTTTTTTAAAATGTGGAAGTAATGAGAACTTATGAAAAGTTATGAACTTCCAGTGTTTTTGTATGAATTTCTGAGATGAGGAATTATCATTTATTTGTGCAACTGATCTACTGGAATTAGTGTCCTCATTTTGGATGTTATTATAGTCACAAATGATTGTAGGATATTTGACCAAGTGGATAAAACACATTGTTTAATCAGGAGTTCAATCCTTGGGTCAGGTATTGCAATATACACTAGTTCAATTGAAGAAACATCACAAAGATGAATTAATTCACAAAAATTGTGGATTGAATAAAGTGTGGTTTAAAATAAAATTCTCAGGTTACCAACTATGACTAATAAAAATCCAGAAAGTAGATACAATGGTCAAAATGTGACCAAAACAATCAAGATGAGGATCCTAGTCCAAGTATATTAGTATAACATTCCTATGCTTTTTTTTCCTTCTTGCTTTAAGCACTCTTCAATACAAAGAGTTAATAAAAGCAAATATTTTAACTCTTGCAATAAAAAGTATTTTATGTAAAAACAATGTACTGAACTGAAATTGTTGGGAAAGCAAATTATTTTCTTTCTTTTATCCAAGAAAAAAAAAAAGTATTTTTGGTTTTGACATTAACATATTTTATTTATACAGTAAACTCTCATTCTAACGGCAATATTTAATAATTATATATATATATATATATATATATAATGTTTGAAGAGCATTTTTTTTTTTTTTTTTAATATATTTTTGCAAGTCTAGTTGTTTGCAGCAACAGCATATTTTTTTAAAACTTCTGCCTAAAGTAATACATATCTAAAAAAGAAATCCAAAATGAAAGTCTATCAATTGATAAGCTTGAAATAATTAAAATCAAATAATTAGAAATGCAAGATTTAAAAAAAAAATGTAACTTCACTATGATATAAAAAAAATTATATTTTTTTCCCTTAAATTTTTGATTGTCAAAAGATATTTTCTAAGAATTTACTAATAAAAACAATTCCATATGATTAGCATAATTACTTTGGTTCATTTATTTTATTTACAGACTTAACACCAAATATCAGACAATAGACTAAAGAATAAAAAGTAATGTTTGTCTGCACTTTTTGGTAAGATCCACCGATTATAATAAGAGTTTACTGTTCTTGTTTCCAAAAAATAATATTGTAAATTGCATTCCACATTTATAAACTAAGTATGTATACAATTATTTGTGGCTTTTATTTTAATGTATGTTCCTGCAATTTCCCAGATTAACCAACTGTGAATTTTGTTACAATAATCAAATCAGATGATTGAGTTTAGTGTTATTCCTTTGTTGTTTCAGTGAATGGAATAATTCTAGACTTGAGTTTAAATTTAGCAGGTTTTTAGCCTTTCTCTATATTTGAAAGTAAATAAAGTTCAGCAATAATTGTATATAATTTTCCATTCTGCTTTATACGGAAAGCAAGATGGAGTCAAACATGATAAAACAGTCTAGTAAATACGTGGTTATCTGCCCTTGTTCAAGAAATTGTCATGAAATAAAAACATTTTTTGGGGAACAAAATCTGTTTTTGTCTTGTTTGTTTAGAAGAAAAAGACACTTTTTATAAACAAAAAAACTTTTTTATCATGTGTATAAAATGTACATATATATATGCACTATAACAACTGTTATATCTGTAGACTATGATTGTTTTTTTTTTAAAGCTAATTATCTAAAGAAGCAGATGTGAAGTCGTAATCCTAAAAAAAAAAAAAATAAATAAATAAAATACTTAATTGATTAACTATAAGCACAAAATTTTCGTTTGAATTTCTTAGATTTTTATTATGCATTTATGCAACCCCTCTACAAAGTCAACTTTTAAGCTGAATTTAACAGGTTTGAATTCAAAGTTTTTCCTTCTAGACTGGTTGCCATATCAAAGTTAAAGAACCCAGTCTGCCCTACTATTTACTCATGGCTGGAGGGAGAATAGTTGGATTCATACTTTTCTCAAGGGCATTAGTGCTATGTGAAATGCAAACAGTCCTGTCTAGGATTTGAACTTGGTTCACCATGTCCATTTCCTATGATGATAATCATTATACAATAAACACCTTTTGCTCTTTTTACTATTATACACAGATAAGTGTAAATAAGCACAGAAGATGAAAGTCTCTTATTTTAATCTTGCTTGAAAATTTACTCATATAAAATTGTTTTGTTTTTAATGTTTCCTTACTGCTGAATTCACAATATCTAAAAAGACAACCACAGAACCTATCTGAGTGAGACGGACAAGGCATGCTGGAGGAGCAAGGACGAGCTCATAAGCGACGTTCTCCTGTGGAAGCCAATACATGGATGTGCTAGTGTGGTCTGCCCACCAAGGACCTACATTGACCAACTTTACAAAGATACCGGATGCTGTGCAGAGGACCTACCTTGGACAATGAATGATAGATAAGGTTGGCGAGAGATTGTCATGGATATCCGTGCTGCTTGCATGACATGATGATGATAATGATGACTGCTGAATTCCGAATTCCTTCTTTGCAGCCGCCTTCTTCAAATAACAAAATGTAACAACAGACACTAAAAGGAAGGCTGAAAGATTACACAAGTCAAAATGATGAAATAAAGAAACGGGTCTGACTAATAAAATATGCTAACAAACTCCACAACACAAATTTGTTTTAAAATGTATAAAAATGCATGAATAGTCAGTTGGGAACATCTGGCCATTTTCAATTGGCAATGAATTAAAAGTGGATCTTACTGCATATGCATACACTCTCCCATAGAGTTACGCAGTCAGAAGTGAGACACCATTGAGTGTGCCTGTGTAGTCTTACCAGTGTGTTCATGCAGTGTTACAATTTTCATAAAACTTCTTTGGAAGTAACGTCCATCACAGACAATGTCTGTAGGACAACAGTCAAAACAATAGTATCGGGGCGTGATAAAAAAATCTGATGCAATATTTTTAGAGGCCAAACAAATTTCATCATACACCCCAAAAATAGATTCATATTACTGCACACAACTGAAAACGACCTAATCCGAGGAAAAAAGGTAGAAATCAATTACACCCTGTCACTCCAATGGGTTTAAAACTGACCATATGCTGAAAGAAAGGAAAGTAAACTAGTTGTTTCAATTAATTTGCACAAGGATGTAAGAATTAACATCCCTCCCCCCCCTCCTGCAATTAGTAACAGATATTATAATAGAGACAATTGTGTAATCAGTAAAATAAACTATGCTTATAATACAACACTGGTTTATATTTTGTCCTTAGCTGTGAATCCAAAATTTAATGTGAGAGAATGAGGTAAGCAACAATAATGAAACTCTAGTTGTGAGAGAATGTGGTAAGCAACAATAATGAAACTCTAGTTGTGAGAGAATGAGGTAAGCAACAATAATGAAACTCTAGTTGTGAGAGAATGAGGTAAGCAACAATAATGAAACTCTAGTTGTGAGAGAATGAGGTAAGCAACAATAATGAAACTCTAGTTGTGAGAGAATGAGGTAAGCAACAATAATGAAATTCTAGTTGTCATCTTAAAAGAAAATAAGTAACATGGCCAAAGTAGGCAATGGCTGTTGATGCTGAGACAAGGTAGAGACTTTTACAAAGTAAATTTAAATTTTCTTTTCTTATTTTTAAGAAAAGAAAGTCTTAAATATGGAAATTTAATGCCATTTTTATTATGCACTAGCAGTGGCTACCCGGCATCACCTGGGTAGAGGGGATTTTTTTAAGTTAATCCCGCAGATCCATTATTACTGAATCGTGATTCGAATCCTCATGGGATGCCCCATTTAAATCCCTATGTAAAAAAATAAACCTTGCATTGATCCAGCTACTCTGAAATAAAATATTAATATCTATCTAAAATATTAAATGAAAAAAAAGTTATTTAAATTTTATTTTTTAATTATCTTCACGAATATAAATCAAATCTCTATTATTTTTGCTCAAAAACCAAGCCCTGGTGATATTTAATGCAAATATCTATTTACTTTGTCGTAAATTGTTTTATTTTCAAAGTTTCCTCCTGACAAAAATTAATGCAAATTCCTTTATATATATATAGAATAGATGATCAATATTTTTCTATATTTCTTACATTCACACTTAAGTGAATTGAAAACAAAAAGATGGAAACATTTTGATCTTGTTATTAATTTTTTTTCTTTTTAAACCTACAAATGTACCGTTGTTCATTCAAGGGTTAAAAATCCACCTTGCAAGATTTTCTTTAGATTTCTAATAAACTTCTTAGAAATTTAGTCATTTGGATAAATTATTGTAGTAATTCCATTTCTTTTACATCACACTAACATTTCAAAAGTAAATCATTTTTCTACTAAATTATTCCTTATAACAAAATCTTTATTTTAATTTTTCCTATAATCTGCTTATACATCTATTTGTTTATTTTTCTTTATTAACTAATTAAATATATTTTTATATTATAAATGGATATTTACCTTTCAAATATTTCCTCTTCATGTGTTTTTCGTTAATCTGAACATTAGCTACATAAATGAGAGTAACCTCCCCTTGTTTCTTTCACTTTGAAGAAGCTGTCTGTTTTGCTTGGCTATTTTCATTTCACCCTAAATCTACACTGAAAATACGAATTTGTTCCATTCAATACAACTGAATGTTTTAACACGAAAATATCGTAAAATGTGTTCTTAATTGTGCTAGTGCATTATTTGAAATTAACTTAGTTATTAAGAACACATTTTATGATATTTTTGTGTTAAAACATACACTTGTATTGATTACGGTAAAATGAAAATGGCCAAGCAAAACAGACAGCTTCCTCAAAGTGAAAGAAACAAGGGGGGGGTTACTCTCATTTATGTAGCTAATGTTCAGATTACCTGTTTTTCTATGATATTTTAAAATGGCAATTACACGTTTGAAAATACATGACAACTTAATACAATAGATCAAATACTGCAAATATCTAATTCATAAAATAATCCTGACTGACAACTTGGTGACAGTGTTCTTGTGCCAGACTTGGATATGTAGACATTTCATCAGAGACTAATATAATAATGGTGACTGAAAAAAATTGCAGGAATAAAAGTTATGAAATAAAGATTATAACTTTGATTTCTACCAAGAATTTTTTCATTTGGTTAAACAAAAAGATAAAAATTTGGTTTAGCTAACCTGAAAAAGAGTTTAGATAAGCATTATGCTTTTAAATATTTTAATAATTTGGAAATTTTCAAAAACTAATCTGCTAAAAACGTTTCCAACTTCTTGGAGTATGTATTTACCCAACTCCTCAACTACAGACAGGCTGTGACTTGTGCTCAATTTTTAAGTGGAAAACAGGTGGTTTGAATTCAGTCTTTCCTTTTCCTACATTAGTTGCCTATTATTTACCCATGGCTGGGGGAAGATATTGTTTCATGCCTTTACCAAGTGCATTAATGCAAATTAAATCTAAATAGCTTCTACCTTCGCTGCCTTAGATGTATACTGGGCATCACCTGGAGGGACAGGATCACTAACACAACAGTTCTAGAGAGAGCTCAACTTTCCCAGCTTGTGTTCTCTACTGAGACAGTGTCGTCTGGGCCATGTCCATTGGATGGATGATGGACGAATCCTGAAGGATATCCTCTATGCAGAGCTTTCATCTGGTAAGATTGGTCGCCCCCAACTGCGTTTCAAAGATGTCTGCAAGAATGATCTGAGGTGCTTTGGTATTACCCCTTCTAGCTGAGAAAATTTGGCTCAGGACCACCATGGTGGCGGCAGGCTCTCCGTAGTGGACTGTTCATGTCTGAAGTCACCCTGGCGCAACACCATGAAGCCAAGAGGTCCAGAAGAATGCAGCGGCAACAAAGCACCGGCACATCAACATCTTCAGGGACAGGCTTCACATGCAACATCTGGGGTCAAGAATGTTTTTCGAACATTGGACTTCACAGTCAAAGGAGAGCTGTAACTTCAGGGACACAAAAACTATATTATAATCTTTTGAGATTGAAAATGCCAATGGAATTGTGTCCTCATATTTCTATTATCCATTATTTTAGCATTTATCTAGGAAATAAAAATAATTTAAGATATAAATCATTGCATTTTGTTTTTTAGGTTTAACATAAAATAAATTCATTATTGGAAGAATATTTACACAAAAATTCTTCAGGGGAATATTCTGGACAAATCCCTTATTAAAAATTAATACATTAATTCCAAATAAAAACTTGTGTATAATCAGAATCAACATGGTTAATTATTTGATAATGTGAAAATATTTTTGAAAATTAAGAATCAATAATTTTTCTTTTTTTAGAGGGGACTGCTTATTCCCAAACTCTGTTAATCAGCCTTTATTGAATTTTTAAAAATAAATTTCGTTTATTGGACATTCCGAGACAGAATTGCCAATGAAATGAAATATAATGCAAAGTAAAATGCAAAAAGCCTTGTCCAGGATTTGAACTTGATTCATCAATTTCTTTTCCTCTAACAATAACCATTACACCACCACCACCACACATGACTTCTAGGAATAACTGATGAAGAATTGGTGATGATAATTGAGATATTCAGAAAGAGACAAACAAACAAAAGATTAAATTTCCTTATATATAACCAACATTTTTCAGTATTTCTTGTCTTCATTCATTTTTATTTTTGCCAAGAGACAACAAATACTAAAATTATAGGACTTACATATTAATAATAGCGAGTTCAATCCTCACTGACAGCTTTTGCTGAACTTGAATATTTAGATCTTTCATCAGAGAGACTAACATATTAATCATTGGGAAAAAAATAAACAACAAAAGACACATGGAAATGAAAATATTTTTATAAATTCCAAATTTGTTCAATATTATTTAAAATGGCTTCTGAATCCGTTTTATGAAGCATAAAATAACCTTGAAGTTGTGCTGCGCTGACATTTTTGCCAGAGGATAAAATTTTGTTGCATAAAAGTTCAGCTCTGCTTTCTGTCTCATGGGGGTAGAAACGTAGAAACATAGTCATTATTTGGTAACTGGTGGCAAAATCAATCTTCTCTTTCACGTCTACACGACCTGGTCGTATAAGTGCAGAATCAAGTCTGAAATTTAAAAAGAATATTTTTTAAAAAAAACTGAAAGTGGGCAAGAGAATTTCCAAATTAAACATTTAATATTAGATTCAAATCAATAAAATAAAATCAAGCCGAAGCTCATGGGTGGGAAAGAACAAAAATTGCGTCAATCCCTTCAGCATTCCCCCTCAGGGAGGACGCCTCAGGATTGACGCTATTAATTGTACTTTACCGGTCCAGTGGCCGAAGCACACTGGACCCCCGTAAGTGTCCACAGGAAAATGAATTTGTCTTTGTTTCTCCAGGAGTGTCCAGCATATCTTGTTCATCTTACTTGGATGTTTTTTTTTGTCAGCTTTTCCAATCCAATAATATAGTGTAGGTTTTTCATCAAGGGAGACAACTATCAACTAATTATAGAGTACTTTCCCTAATTCATTTATTTGCAAATAATTATAACATAAATTCTGAATTTTGAGACTTACCTTTCTAAATAATTTGTAGTCATAAATACAATTCGTCCTTCAGCAGATGCGACACCATCAAGTGCATTAAGCACGCCACTAAGAGTCAATCGACCAAATCCTTGATATGCAGTTGGGTCTAAAGGAAAAAGAAAAATATACAAAAAGTTACCTGAATGAAAAAGAGACACCCCCCACACCTTCACAAACACACCTTATTAGGATTTATTTTACTTTTCGACCCCCCATCCTGTTATAAATAAATGAACTGAATCACATATTTTACAAGTCACCAGCTGAACAATTTTTTAGACTTAGAGTGAAAAATTCAGAAAAGTTGTAAAGAATTTATTTTTTGTCATAATTTTTGTGCTATTAGAAAAAAGATGAGAAAAATAATTTGGATTTAAAAATAGTGTCCATTTTATAGAATTGTTGTTAACTACTGAGAATATTCAAGAGATCAAGTGAAGACAGTGTCAGTTGAAGACTTCCAACATTGTATTCAGGTGTGAAAACAACATTTTCAGGTAATCTGAACATTAGCTACATAAATGAGAGTAACTCTCCCTTGTTTATTTCACTTTGAGGAAGCCGCTATGTTTTGGTTGTCCATTTTCATTTCACCGTAAATCTACACTGAAAATACAAATTTGTTCAAATCAATACAACTGCATGTTTTAACACGAAAATATCATAAAATGAGTTTTTAATTACAATTATGTTCATTTCAAATAATGCACAAGCACAACTAAGAACACATTTTATGATATTTTCATGTTAAAACATGCAATTGTATTGATTCGAACAAATTCATATTTTCAGTGTAGATTTACAGCGAAATTAAAATGGCTGACCAAAACAAACGGCTTCCTCAAAGTGAAACAAACAAGGGGAGATTACTCTCATTTATGTAACTAATATTCAGATTACCCATTTTCATTGGTGTGTGGCTCTTTTAAAGGAGTTAAAGTTGATTTGTAATTAAGTCTCATTACTTTCTAGACATACATCATAATAATGCATAGACAAAACATTTGAGGCATTTTGTTACTATTGTCTAGGAATATACATCAGTTATCATGTATATAAGAACTCATACAAAATGACACAGAATTGATTGGACACCAATTTAAATGCAAAATAAAGAATTGCTTTATCACATTTGGGCAATTTAGTGTTGGAGACATTAGATCGCAAAGTTCTTCTCAAAACTTATTTACTAGTGTAAATATTTCGGTGTATCAAAAATATTTTTGTTTTTACAAAACTTTACCCCAAAATTGTATAAAATTTGATTTTTGTCATCATAATCTTTGGGCCATTATTTACAAGAAAGATTCTATGAATAATAGAATAAAATTTAATTTAAAATTCTGAGCTGTGTTTGGGAAGTTGGAGAAGGAAAAAAGTCTGAGCTTTTTAGTTATTTAGAGGTTTTTTTAAAAATTGCAGCTGAACCACAGAAACAGACAGATGTAATTTGAGGATCTTCACATTTAGAATTTGTCTCTTTTTAGGGACTTTAAAAGATGAATTTAAAAGTTGCCCCCTAGGAATTTCAAAAGATGAAGATGATGAGGGTCTTAACATTTAGAAGTTGACCATCTTTAGGGAATTCAAAAGATGAAAATGATGAAAAGAGTTTCTCCTCCCTATGAAACAATGGTTGCCAACCTATAGACAAGATTGGCCATATCTAATGAAAACATCAAAAAAATAAACATAAATGTTTTAAACAAATAAATAAAGATAAACTTACTTTCTGCTGCTAAGTCTCGGCTCACAAAAGCTGCATCAATATCTTCCAATAAAATGATGCTTTGCTCTGGAGCAACAGTCAAAAGATGGTTAAGACGATCGTCAGTCAAGCTACGTTCACTCAGGTTCATCACACAAATATGGTAGTCGAGTTCACCTGAGAAAATACACAAATAGCTGTAATAGTGTCAGTGCTACTGTATGGCTGAAAAAAAAAGCTAGATGGAAACTACACAAGGATACTGTGTGCTGTCCTGAAAAAATCTTGGAGGCAGCACCCCACAAAACAGCAGCTGTACGGCCACTTGCCTCCTATTACACAAACCATCCAAGTAAGATGAACAAGATATTCTGGACATTGTTGAAGAAGTAAGGATGAACTCATGACATTCTCCTGTGGACACCTACACATGGACACACCAGTGTTCACAAAAATTTATCTGTATGGACACTGGGTGACATGCCAAGAGCAATGAGTGATAGGGATGGGTGGGCAAGTCATGAGAATCCGTGCTGTCAGCATGGCTTTATGATGGTTATATATATATATATGAATATGATATAATGAAAAAACAAAAGATGTTTACAACTGCATGGGCTCATCAGGAGAGAAGTGTGCAAACCGTTTCGGGGCCTATATCTCGACGGTTTAAAAAGCAACACCGGCCCATCCTCACTGATATGACGACCCTTCGCAATATAATGCATCGACTGCACGTGGGTCGGTCATCAACAAAAATAAGACGGGAAAAATGACCGTTTGTTTTTACTAACGGTCATTTTCCCGTCTTATTTTTGTTGATGACCGACCCACTTGCGGTCGATGCATTATAATGCGAAAGGGTCCTCATATTAGTGAGGATGGGCCGGTGTTGCTTTTTAAACCGTCGAGAGATAGGCCCCGAAACGGTTTGCACACTTCTCTCCTGATGAGCCCATGCAGTTGTAAACATCTTTTGTTTTTTCATTATATCATATTCATACTGTCGGATTAATTTCCATTTTATTTTCACATATATATATATATATATATATATATATATATACACATGTGTGTGTGTGTGTGTTCCAATCATGTCTTGACTTTCGTTTTCACATGTACCAATCACGTCATGAACATTCAATTTGAATGCTAATCAATGAACGGTTATTGAACGTTTTCTACATATTTCCAACTCAACTCATTCAAGAACATTCATCACCTTTTGAACAACAAAAATCTTTTTCTCTTCTTTCTTTCATATTGTCCTGAAGAAGGTTTTATACAAACTGAAACATTTAAATGTCAACAATACCACCAGTAATAAACTTCCATCCAGTGTTTGTCTACATTTCTCCACATACTGTTGGGTTGATATCCTCATTTTACTCCTATATATATATATATATATATATATGTGTATATATATATATATATATATATATATATACACACACACACACACACAAAAGTCAAACACATTGAGATTAATATTATTCCTTTGTTATTTTATTGAATGAATTAAGTCAAGACCTAATTTTATAAAGATTAATTATATATATATATATATATATATATATATACATATATATATATATATATGTGTGTGTGTGTGTGTGTGTGGATACAGATCAGCGATAATCATAAATATAATAACCTTATGTTCTAAGTAATGCTTGTTTTAATTCCTGACCACTGACAATCCCTTCTTGATTTTCAATCTATTTCCAGTGTAAAATCATTTGCAGTGTATTTTCATTATAAATGATGATAGTCCTATTCAGTGATTCTTGCAATAATTCCTGACCATTGACAATCCCTTTCTTCCTGATTTTCAATATATAACAGTAGTGAAATCATTAGTATTGCATTTACAGTCACTTTTTATCCAATATATCTACTGGCATCCCATCATGTAATGGTTAGCCAGTAAGCCTCACTAATCTGACTAGTGATGTCAATTCTCACTGGGTGCCTTCATACTTTTGACCTTGTGCCAAACCTAAGCTATGCTTAGTTTTTCAAACAACACATCCTGTGGTGTAATGGTGTGATGATTGGTTGCTTTGTTTTATAACATGCAAACTTTTATGCCAAAATCAGTTTAACAATTGATATATAGTCTGCAATTATAAATGATACAAAAAAGCATCTTCACATATCTAAATGGTATTAGGGTTATGTGAAATACAAACAGCCTTGTCCAGGATTTGGTTCATCATGTCTGTACTAATAACCCACCTTTAATTACCTCCCCTTGGAAATCTGAAATCTATAAATGTAGCACTCTGAAACGTCCGTCAGATCGTAGTCAGAGTAAAGCGTAATAAAGTAAGTAAAGTTGTCGGGGTGGCCTAAAGTCGGTATCAGCCAATCAGTGAGGGAGTCTATCCCCTTTTCACTAGCACTAGACCAAGAAGATTGTTTTTGAGTCTGAGGTGGAGCGCCACACCTACCATCAGCACCTTAGTTTACCGCACAGATCCCTGTGCTACTCCTATGCTGAGTTGCGAGGGCCGGTATTGAACTAGGAACCTTGTGGTCTCTAGCCGAACGCTCTACCGATTGAGCTTTCCTAAAACTCTAAGCACTGATTCTGTTTTTATTACAACGTCTATTTTCTGTGACAATACCCATTATCCCCCCCCCCCACAATCACCTGCTTACATATCAACAAAATGTTTGTTTTTGACATATGATTATAAAGAAAGAATTTGTTTTAAGAAAAGAAAAGAATTCCATACCTGCAAGTGCAACAATATAACTGCTCTTTCCACAGCCAGGTGGACCAAACAGTAGATATCCCCTCCTATAGGGAATACCCCTTTCTGTATACCATTTCACATTTCCTATGAATTCTTTAACATCTGTCATTATCCTGTCAGAAATTCCAGTATCTAAAACCACAGAACTCAGTGGGCGTTTTTTCTTTGGATACCCAAATTGGCGCCATTCTGACCCCATTGCTGTATACATGACTGTCTTTCCCTCTTGTTCTAGTAATGCAATTGATCGAGCTTCTTCAAGAATATCAAAAAATAATTCTCGATTCTGTCCAATGGCTGTAAGAGACACCGTTTCAAAAGGTGTCCCCGTTGTGAAATCTCCCATTGTCTTCTCACGATTTCTCTCAACTTTGATCCACGTTTTATTATGTTTAAAAAAATGATCACCAGGACTCGGCATAAAATCAAACTTTGTGTAAATACGACCCGTATCCGACTGCTCAAATTTTGTGTGAACGCTGAGATGTTGTGAACGCATCGCTCGATGGGAAATCCAATGCAGAAGCCAATGGTAACTTTTATCCGAACTTGGGATTTCCAAACTGATCAGGTAATTCCGTCTTAGGAGGATTGAACTATACTGGGCAAATTTCCGAAGTGCAGCCATTCCCGTTCCAACTCCGACAAGTCCAAAACCAGCACCAAAATATGGATTGCTTCCCAATGAAGCAACAAGTTCGGCAATTGTCATTTTGCTCGATCAGTGACTGAAAAAAAAAATAAACAAATATTTAAAAAAAAAAATAAGGTGACAATTTCGAATAGATAATTCAATGGATTATTTATTCAAAGTATTTAATCGCTCAATGGATTATCCTGAGTATTTAATCCCTCAAATTAGTCCAAGTATAGACATTTTTGATATTACTAGTTTACCTCGGTGACAAAAATGTGTTCTTAATTGTGCTTGCGCATTATTTGAAATGAACTTAATTGTTTTTAAGAACACATTTTATGATATTTTTGTATTAAAACATGCAGTTGTATTGATTCTAACAAATTCGTATTTTCAGTGTAGATTTACGGTGAAATGAAAATGGCCGACCAAAACATACGGCTTCCTCAAAATGAAACAAACAAGGGGAGGATACTCTCATTTATGTAACTAATGTTCAGATTACCGTTTTTCATTAGTCAAAGCATCTCTGAAACATCTTTGATATTGTGTGAAGCTCTGCAATCATATTTCTTTTAATGTTTTCCACATTCTCAAATCCTGCACTTTAGATAAGTTTTCCAGTTTAAAAAATAAGAAAAGGTCACATGGTGCGAGGTCAGGTGTTGCACTTGTATAAACCTGTGTTTCACCAAGAACATATCCTTCCAAAAAAAAAAAAAATAAAAACTGGCTTAATCATTCTTTTTCAAATTGGCAATCACTTGTCTAGATGCCTAAATGACATCACTATTTTCATTTTTTTTTTATTTTAATTTTAAAAATCTCAAGCTTCAGTTTTGATACTAGTTCATCATAGCATCTCATCGAAAGTTTTTTTTTTCCACCACAAAATTGACAATATTAATTTTCCCAACATTTTTGACTAACATCTAAAAATTCAATATTATTCAGTTGTAACTTATTTTCAACTCATATTCCCTTCTTGTTTTTAGTATTTTACTGTATCCTCGTATTTCTATTATCCATTATTTTAGCATTTATCTAGGAAATAAAAATAATTGAGGATATAAATCATTTTGTTTTTAAGTTTAACATAAAATAAATTCATCATTGGAAGAATATTTACACAGAAATTCTTCAAGGAAATATTCTGGACAAATTCGTTATTAAAAATTAATAATATAAGTTAATTCCAAATAAAAACTTGCATATAATCAGAATCAACATGGTTCATTATTTGATGTGAAAATATTTTTGAAAATTAAGAATCAATAATATTTTTTTAGAGAGGACTGCTTATTCCCAAACTCTGTTAATCAGCCTTTATGGAATTAAAAAAAATAAATTTCGTTTATTATATTGGACATTGTTACACATTTGTTGTATTTACCAACCCATTCACCACGGGTATGATGTGCCACAAGGTCGAAAGCATAGGGCATCCAGCGAGGATCGAGCTCTTACGCATTTTATTGTAAACAATGAGTGTGCTGAGAATTTTTGCACACAAATTTAATCGATTAAGTGAGAGTAGTCTCCTTTAATTTACAGATATTACGAAAAGACTAAAAAGAAAATAGTAAGTTTCAATATTTATCGCATAACTTAAATGATCAAAATTTAAGTGTTACCGTGTCGTTCAAAACGTTTAAAATATTAAGTCCAATTGAGGAAAACAAAAATAAAACCCAAAAAACAAAATAAACATTTCTTGTAAATTCCCAACCAACAAAAGTCTGTTGTGAACGGAACGAACGTAGTCTACTTTAAATTCTTGGTGTCTAAAAATGTCATAATTTTGGATTTCAACGAAGAAATAATGAAAAAGGGTCTATAAGTTTTTACTAAATTTTAAATGACAAACAAAATATTGTTTTTAAAAAAATCAACATTAACAAAATCAATTATGGTGTTTTTCTTTTAATGTAGTAGCAACGAACAACAACAATGTCGATAGATCCCTGTCTTCTACATTAAAGTAAATCAAATGTATTTTGCTTTATTATTACAAATATTAATTAATCAATACATCTAATAAATTAATTTAATAGTTGTACAATAAATTATTGACGAAAAAGATGGATTGAAAGAAGAAGAGGAGAGAACATTTAATTTTTAAACACCTCAAGAAAAAAGGAAATATATTTGAACTGGGACAAGTTATAACGATAACATGTGAATTGTTTTGAGTTAATAGATTCTAATAAAAAATATTTTAAGAAATGAAAATTCATACCTTGTTCCTTATGACATGACTTTCAACATGTGATCATTCGGCAATGTGCTTGTTATATCGATTAGTTATGTCTGGCAATACGTTCAAGGTGAACCGGAAATTTCATTTTGGGATGTTTCAAACAATTTCTTCATAATGATAATAATATCCTTTTCAGCTAGTATATTAGGTATGAGACCTTTCAGCTGTTCCTTATAAACATTCATCTTAATTCCACAGAATATTTATAATGAATCTTTTCACAGATTATCTAACCTTGCCTTAAAGGAGTTCAGAAATGGAGCATTCACTACTACTGACGATGGTAGTTTATTCCATGTATTCACAATCCTGTTACTAAAATAATTTTGTCGTGCATTTGCTTTACAATTTTTTTTATTATTTTTTTTTTTTTTTGTGTGTGAAGGGGTTGGACGAAATAAATTTTCTTCTTTTCAAAAATCTTTGGCATTTTCACACTTTATTATATGCATGCAAAAGGGGGGGGGGGACAATACTTTTTACTGACATTTCCCATCGAAACATCTTTTTTTTTTTTTTTTTTAAATATATTATGATAAAATTCGTTTCCAGGAAACGAATGCTTCGAATCCGAAGAAAAAAAAACGTAAACAATTAGACAAAACTAATCGAAAGAAACAAATAAAACCGGAATACAAAATAATGGTGGGAATTAAAGCAATAAAAATGATTCACTGATTAATTATGTGCACATCATTTAAAGCAGATATTCATAGAAAAAAATTATGATAAATGTCTGATATTAAAAAGTAATTTTTTTATTTAAATGAAAAATATACGGTAAAGTTACAGACCGACAAAAACCGGTCAAAGGGAGATAATTCTGTATGAAATAACTTAAAATATTTAAAACGATTTGATTTTAAATGCTTGACTCTCAAGCTGTTAATAATGTTTTTGTACAACACTTTATGGTAAGTATGGGCACTTTGGATCGGGGGGGGGGGTGAATTTTTAAATATATTTCTTTAAAATCTACATCAGGGAATTGTCCAATTTTCATGAAATTTTCAACACTTTATTCATTAAAGAATTAATTCTATAATGTAGGCACCAACAATTTGAGTGCCGATTTTTACTTAAAAACGAATTAAAATTAATTAAATCGATTATTTTTACATTTTATAATGGTTTTAAAATTTCCTATTTTCATAACAAAATTTTACTTTTCATTTTTTCTCTCTCTTATTTTTTTCTTTCTTTTGTTCCTTGACATTATTTAGATTCATCAACTTTTATATCATTCTTTTCTCCTGATGTGATTTTCTTGGTTTTTCTTTAATAAACTATGGTCACCTTTTTAATTTTCAATTTCTTTTCAGTTTCCTCTTTGTGAAGTTTCACTCATTTTAGTGTTAAAAATCTTTCTAAAAAAATTCAAAAATTTTATATTGCATGCATCAAATATAGTTGATCAGAATATTTGATATGGAATTATCCAGGGTCGATAATCAATACCTCTAACTTTTCCATAACTGACTTAATTCTTTTCCATGGAGTGTAAAAGGCACACATTTCCAATGACTCCCAACACATGAAACTCGACAACAGTTAGATCTTCCTGAAAGTTTCATTGCAGACCCCCAATCATCTGTTTCTGTAGTATAAACCACCTAGATGGAAAATAATGTGAAGTTAATTACCGCGGAATTGAGGAATATTACCTGTTAACTATCGTCCAGTCAGTCTTACTAGTTGCATTGCCAAGCTGATGGAGTCCTGCATCAGGGAAGGACTTTGGAATTTCTGGAACTCTCACAATCTTATCCGACCCTCCCAGTTTGGATTTATCCCAAACTCTAGTTGCTGTGATCAACTTGTGGAGTTCCTAGAAGACATCACTCAGATCACTGATGGTGGCTCATGGGTGAATGGTGTCTACCTTGACTTTGCTAAGGCCTTCAACTCTGTGCCGCACAAAAGACTTTTGGCAAAACTCTCTGCAATGGGGTGTAAAGGATAATCTTCTTAACTGGTTAAAGTCCTTCATTCTCAACCAGAGAGAGAGGTAGTTACAGTTCTTGGGCAACACTTCTCACCATATGAGATGTCATCTGGGGTACCACAGAGATCTGTTCTTGGTCCCCTTTTGTTTGTTGCATATATCAATGATATAGATGCTAATCAGGGAGATTTTAAAGCCGCATATCTCTGCCAATTCTTTGAATTGAGTACTTTCTTTGCATCATTGTAATCTAAGCATTAGCCAACTGCTCCTCATTTTTTACCCAGTTTACGTATATTTCATTTAGATTCAGCATTTCTCTGATCCTTGCCACATCAATCCTAAGTCGGGTATCTTGAATGACGTGATGACTTGAGAAAGTCTGTTAGGGAGTGATTGTTAGTGAAACATTCTACTGTTGGACGAACTGAGAGTGAGAAGATTTCTTGAATGATTGCAGCTATAAAATATTCAGCATCTACTGCTTCTGCTTAAGTGCTTTTTGTAACTATTTAACAAAAAAGCTAAATAGAGTTACAAAAAGCAGAAGCAGTAGATTGTCACATAATTGAGGCAACTTTATCATTGCTTGCAAACAAAATCACCAAGGCTCCATGTGAAGCTCCTGATGGATGATTTGCATAAATAGAATTAGAATATGATAGAATTTTGATTCTATCAACTTCTTCCAGGTTTGAAAAGATCAGTCAAACATTATTTGATTGGACTTTCCTTACTGCCTTTTTGTTATGAAAATGTTTTCAAATGATGATTCTTTGCCCTAATTACTGACAATACATTCATCATGAGCAATATTGGGTCAAGTCTGTGTTGAGGCCAATAAGAGTTGTTCACTTTAAGAATGAAATTTTGATTTTATCTCAGTTGTTAGTTTGTTATCCGGTTAAAATTGCAAATCGTTATCAAAATTAAAACAGAAAAATTTGGTTTGGGTATAGATTTTAATAAATTTAATTATTACAAAGGACATGATTTCTGTTATTTTTTACTTAAATTTTAACCATTAGTTGTGTTTTTAACCGTTTTTCATTGGATGTTATTTTATAGAGGGCCGCGAGTGAACTAATTTTTAAGGGAGATAAATATTTTCCAAGAATTTATTAACATAAAAATTATGGATTTTTTGGTCATCCATACTTAAGAAAAGCAAGCGTCGCCTGTAATATTGAAATAGAAAGTACATTTTTGTTTGTACATGTTTATTAATTCTGACTAGTCTTATCATTCATCTGTTTTATTTTATCTATTTTTTTTCTCCTTAAACACAACTAACAGTTAAAATTTAAGTTAAATATAACATAAATTGTGTCCTTAGTAATGATTAAATTCATTAAAATCTATGCCCAAGCCAAATTATCCCGTTTTAATTTTGACAACGATTTGCAATTTTAACCTGCTATTCTTGTGTTTTCTATGATTTGCTGATAAAAGAATCAGTTTCAGATTCTGAATATTTGTTGATCAACTTGAACCTCTGTTTCAATTTGCACAACATTCAAACCAACATATTTAAATAAACCTTGAGGAGAAGGTTACAAGTATTTGATAATCACATCACACCTATCTTAAAGAGATTACAGAATGCCAATGTTCTGACA
Organism: Doryteuthis pealeii; assembly: GCA_023376005.1. Taxonomy (NCBI): domain Eukaryota; kingdom Metazoa; phylum Mollusca; class Cephalopoda; order Myopsida; family Loliginidae; genus Doryteuthis; species Doryteuthis pealeii. The sequence continues at coordinate 102,000,623 of CM042152.1, forward strand.
ATATCTTAGATTGATATAAGGTTTGAGTGTAAAATTGAGTCATACCAACTGATTGGATTCTGCCTAAAAAAAAAAAAAGATTTTGGCCAAAGCTCTTTTAACTGGATAGAATGTAACTTGAGTTCTATATTAACGATGGCCTTGTGGTTGTGCTGACTAATGTATAGAAATGGTGGTAATTGTGGTTGTAGCTGTTGTTTGAAATGAATCACATTGGTTTGACCGTATGTTTTATAACCTATTGATCATATGAATAAACACAAAACTGAGTTGTCTTCATTTAAAATATTTATTTTATTTCTTCAAAATTGTCAAGGGAAGTGTGTGTGGCTGGGAGTTGAGGTTAGCATTCCTAATTTTCTACTTCAATAACTGCTGTTACATTATTGTGCAATGGAAGAGGAAGCTTCCGGCAAAAAGACAAAGAGAAAGATAAAAATATATTTTTAAAAAAAGGGAAAACGGAAGAGAGGTCAAGAAGCAGGGAAGATGAAGAAATAGATGAAGAAAAATGAAGAAATAGATGAAGAAATAGATAAAAAGAAAACGGAAGCCAAATCTTCTGGTAAAGATAAAGAAATATATTATATCTGTTATCAAATCAAAAGATAAAATGCATAGGCATATTTATTGTATATAAAGGCCTAGCGGATGAAGAGTGAAGTCAGTCCTCAGTGAGCGTAAGCTCGTTGCCTCCTGCCGTATCAAACACCCTCAGGCATTTCCATTGTGAACACTCGTCGCTGCCCTCACCAACTACTCGGAAGTTTATTGGGAACACTCGTTGCCCCTCACCACCCACACACTGACGAAAATAAAGACAGGTCATATTTTTATATATACATGTCTGTGGTTTCATTGAAGTCCAGTCAAGCGGCTATATAACACTGGGTCTTCTCTTCATTTAGTGGTGGTATCTCATATCATGCCCTTTATTTGGAAATTCCATAACCAATTATCTCCCCCTGCCGCTAGGGGGCGGGTCGACAACATCGTATGTTGGCGCCAAAAATCAAAAACTTTACTTATCGCAAGGCAGTTACTGGAGGAGAGACATAAAAATAAACGTTCTCTGACTTAGCCCAAAAACAGGGCCTACTTATCAAGGAGCATCCACTGAGGGTAGTCGCGTAAATAGTGGTCCCTACACTTCATTCATCACTTAGCCCAAAAACAGGGCTTACTTATCGGAAAGCAGTATTGGAGGAGATACATAAAAACACCAAGTTCTCATTACCAAACCCAAACCAGGGCCCACTTATCACAGAACTCTACAACCAGTTCCCTTCTAAGGTATTGTATCTGCATACGTTAAAAGGCAGTACAATTGCACAATTACTGAAGGACGAGAAACTACCGAGACGAAGCGTCTTATCAACATTTCCTACCGACGAAAAGAATACCCTGTTATTACCATTACTCCAAGAAAATTACTAACTCAGATAAGTCTTGTAGCAAATACCATTAAAATTTGCAACAATTCTATGTAATTTTTGTCAATACAAGTGTCTGCATTTACTTTCGTGTTTGTTCCTTCTTTGTCCAACAATTTGCCTACATCTATGGAGAAATAAGAGCTCCTTTGAAACCTGTAAATACTCTTACTTTGTTTGCTGATCCCTTATTCATTACTGCCTGGACCCTACTGCGTCCTTATCTATCCAACCTTCTAGAGTCTCATCCCACCGCTGGGTTTGTGCCAAAAAATCTCAACTCTCCTCTTGAAGTCATTTTTACCACCCAACCCCATTTTGATTGGCTCAGTCTTTGACCGTCAAGAATCTGGGAGCCTCCTGCATCTCCTACTCACTTGAACAGTCCAAACTGGGGCACCCCAAATTCAACTTGGCTGGTATTTAATTTTGCCCCTAATTACAGCCAGTAAACAAAAGTTCCCTTGATCTTCCAGACTCAGACTCTGGGTTAACAAGATCAGTCTCCTCCTTTGCCATGTCCAATCTGGGGCATTCAAATTAATGTTACATAATTATTAGATACCTAATATTTATGGCAATAGTGTAGAAATCAAAATGGCCGTTATAAACTACAGCCCATAGCCTTGAAGGATGAGTGACAAGGCTTGACCACAGTCCTAACATTCCAGTGGATACCGTGAGAACCGGTAGAGAGGACCCTCTCTTCCGGTTTAGATAGTAAGTAAGTTTCAGTCAGTTAGAAGGTAGGAGCCGAGCTCGTAGGATGTAAGCCTCACCTGCGCAGATGTCTGGGTTGGGGATTGAAAATAAAGAAACATCCATGTAAATCGAAGTCTTGTGTTTATTACCTAAAAACTAACAATGACACAGGGCTTCTGATAAGGAGAAACCCCTAACAGAAACCAGACCCGAAGTCCCCAAGAAAGTCCAGACCTTAGAAGAGACCAGACCAAGATAGATGAAGAAATAGCAAAGCCGGCCAGAAGAAAATACGACCAGAAGTAAGAAGTAAGAAAAGGGTATACAACATTAACTCAGGTTGGTGTTAAATCTTTATTAGACCGGCAATCACACCCGGATAATTAAATAAATAAAAGATTCCTTGATCTTCCAGACTTGTCAGAAGGAGTTTTTTTCTTTTCTTCTTAGGCCTCTTCAGACAGGGGTCCACCATTTTTTTCTTTTTAAGAATTATAATCCAACTCATCCTACCACAGTTACTGATTAAGTTACACAAGCTTCCATTACCATATTGCACTTTCTTTTTAGGACATTTCTATGTTGACAAACTACAGAACTAATTATATTCAAACACTGACCATTTTTTCTTAAGAAAATACAAATCCCTTTTTTATTTCTTCATCAAAAATTAAAGCTTAAGAAATGGTTCTTATAAAGGGAACGCATTTTAAATCCATTCTTAATACACTGATTGATATGAATTTAACATTTTGAAAAAACAATTAGTAATTATTATCTGCTGACAGAATCTGTTTCGACGCCTTAGTAGAAGGGTCATCATCAACGAGCAAAAAAATATATGAAAGGAAGAAGGGATAAAAAACCGTTGGAAGAGAATAGGGGGTACAAACACACGCTGGAATGCTTGAATTTTTTAAAATGCGCATATAATAATTACTAATTGTTTTTTCAAAATGTTAAATTCATTCTGTCGGATTAATTTCCATTTATTTACACTGATATATATATATATATATATATGTATATATATATATATATATATATATATATATATAATATAGTATGGTATATTTGTAAGTAAATAGTGCTCAATATCATTGATAAAGCATATATATATATATAAGTTAAGGTATCATGGACATAAAATCAATGGTGATTGGTAACTGTCAATAACCAAGTGCAGTTGACTTCATGTCCATACCACTCTAACTTATAAATATATTAATGATTAGTTTAACATGAACACTGAAGTCATCACAACAGTGGATGACTATAGTAAAAGTAAAATAGTCATATGAAGATACATTATCGGAATTTTATCCCGAAAACTTCTCAGAATAAAATAAGTGACCCTGTATTGTAACAGGGCCCTGACTTTATAACAAAAAACAAAATAAAATAAAATAAATAGTCACTCAAAAAATAACAAATTCTGCTGTATGCGTAAAAGAATGAAACAATTTATTGGCTAAGAGAACCCTTGCAAGATAATTTCCTCTTGCAGAAGTTCAAAGACTTCTAATTAACAAAATAACAAAATTACAAATAAATGGAAAAAAAAAAAAAAACACTTAAAAACAAAAAAAGGAAAACACAAAAAATAGAAGTAAAAAATATAAATCACTTTTTCCTTTCTTAAATTTTTTCTCTTTTTCACCCTTTTTCTTTTTACAATTTGTCCAGTCACCTGACTGAATTTATAGCCTCAAGGCTACCAAAAGGTTCTTGGAAAAGATTGATAATTCTAAGGGAGAAAGTCTTCTTACAGCAACCCGTTCACTGGCAAACTCTTAGAAGACCAAAATTCTTTTTCTTCCTTTTTCTTCAATAAAAACTGAGTCTCTCTGAGGCTCAAAACTCTGCTCTTTTGTGGAAGAGACTTTTTTTGACAGGAAACTGGAAGGTCCGATGAAATTTCTCGGAAGTACAAATTCTTTTTTTAAATTCTTCTTTGAAGAAAACCAATAGTCTCAATGGGACGTAAAACCCTCTGCAATTCGGTTGAAGATATTTTTCTTTGAGAGGAATCTTTTAAACTCCCTTTTTCCGAAGACAGGATCTTTGCGGGGGTCACAATATGGAATGCAGCAGCGGCAAATCAAAAGGGTGCAAACTACACTACCACCGGTCCTGGTACAAAGAGAACTGTAGAAGGATTAACCTGGTCTTAAATACCCTTCCTTTCCATCAGCAGCAGCATAGGGTCCAAAGGCTCCAAGGGAAGCAATTCACACTATCTTTATCCCTCAAAAATTCTCAAAACATCTATGTTTGAGATGTCTTCAGATGATGTGAGTATATTTGTTGGTATAAAAATTCATTTTTGGACATTCAGATAAATTTTTAATGTAATATACTTATACATTTTTGGTTGTAAGAAAAAAACAAAAGTGACCACGATAGTATTCGATCTCAAATCAGGAAAAAAGGTTTAAACACTATTTTATTGGAAAAATTATAGTTGAATTATCTCCCCCTGCCGCCAGGTGGTGAATCACCAATATACAATATTGGCGCCGAAATTAAATCCCTTATTAAGGGGCCGTCAACCAGGCGAGTCGCTTTATCAAGCGATCCCTTCACCCTCAGCACTTATTGTGTTGACAGTCAACCAGCGAGTGGAATAATAATTCTAGCGCTCACCTTTACCTTATCAACCAGCAAGTGGTTTCATCCAGCGCAACCTTTACCTTACCCGCAAGATAAATCTGGCCAGCAAATGCAACTAAATTTGCAACCCCTTTTTGTACCTTTTGAATATATGGTGTTTTTTTAATTTTCAACTGTTGATTTTGTCCGAAATGACTTGCTTACCACCGAGAGATTCTAAGAGTTCCGAATATCTCTTAATTTGTAATTAGTCCAAATAGTCAACGGCATATCATACCTCTGCACCAACAACGTAGTCATTGGAAATGTGGGCATTTTTTGCAGTAATGAAGGTAATATTTCTGACGGAATGTAATGTAAAATGAGACACAACTTACGATATAGTCAATGGTATTCGAATCTGAGTTAATTGACAGAAAAAACATACGACTGTGCCGTTTGTAAATGACAATCAATTTATGCCGTTAAGAGGTTCTGAAATTAAAAGTTTACTCAGCATTAGAACTATTAAACTTATGAGTTAAGAAATTAACATTTTAATGTAATGGACTCCGTGGCGCAGTGGCACTGATATCATATGATATATACGTGTTATGAATTAGCCTCTTACGTTCTGAGTTCGAGTTGTATTAATTTCGTCTCAGACTGATTTATTTTGCTTAGCGCCAGAAATGTTTAATCTATTTCAACAGAAAATAGAAAGTCCAAATGGCAGTGGAACATAATGCAGGAAATTACGTTTTATTTGCAGTTGTCACCTCAGGTTACGGGATCGAATTTTAAAAAGTCCATTTTTATCTGATTGATTTATCTGAGTATCAGAAATTCTAAATAAATAACCTTTAAAATATCTGAAGCGAGAGCGGCTTGTCTGGTGGGTCTGAGGTACAAGTCGTTGTTGAGTGTTGGAATTAGACTAGAGCTCCCATAGCATTAGAAAGTTCTGCGATCGAATCGTCGTGGCCTCTCACAAAACTTCATATAATCATGTTGATGAATGTGAAGTGTGGTTGGATAGAGTTACTAGAAGAGATTGCCAGCTTCCTTGATCGAGGACTGATTCATTTTATGTTGCCGAAAACAAAGATGGTTCGTATAAAAATGAATAAAACCAAAGCACAAATGTCATACTATTACCAACATGCCCGAATTCATTTGGTGGTAAGTAAAACAGACTACAGTTGATGTCATTCGAACTCGCTATTCGAGAAACACTATGCCATAAGACCTCATACACCTGCGCTACCAACATCGAGAAACTCACTTAATTAGATTTCTAATGTAATAAACTTATGCATTTGTGGCTATAAGTATATTAAAACCGACCACGAGAGTATTCGATCACAAAACAGGAAAAATGCTTAAGCTCATTTTGTAGTCCAACCGAACAGTCAACCGTTGATCATAACTCTGCACCAACAACACGACCTTTGGTGATGTGTACATTTTATGTAGTAATAAAGATAACATTTCTGACGGAATCAAATGTAAAATGAGACACTGTTAACAAAAGATTCAATATATTCGAACCTCGAATTCGGAAATTAAATCCGTCAGATTTACTTGATTGAAGAGACCATACCACTGCGCTAAACACACCGAATATAATGTCTAATCAATTTATGCCATACGAAGTTCTGGGTTGTAAAGTTTACTTAGCATCAGAAATATTAAACTAATTAGTTAAGAAATGTACGTTTCATTGTGATTGGCTCCGTGGCGCAGTGGCACTAATATCCTATGTTTATATCTACTCCCCATTTGCCTCTTGCGTTCTGAGTTCGATTTCTATTAACACAATGTGGCATTGATTTATTTTGCTTAGCACCAGAAAAGTTTAATATATTACTACAGAAAGTAGGTTACCAATCTGGCTACGCTCTTAGCACAGTGGTACAGTATGGAGAAAAATATATTTTATTTGCAGTTATTATATCAGGTTACGAGATCGAATTGTAAAAACTTTATTTGTATCTGATTAATTTATCTGAGTATCAGAAATTCTAAATATATAACCATCAAAAATGTCTAAAGCGAGAGCGGCTTGTCTGGTGGGTCTGAGGTACAAGTCGTTGTTGGGTGTTGGGATTAGACTAGAGCTAACATAGAATTAGAAAGTTCTGCGATCGAATCATCGTGGTCTTCGCACAAAGCTTGATGTAATTATGTTGGCGTATAGAGAAGAGTGGTTGGATAGAGTTACTAGATGAGGTTGTCCACTTCCTTGATCGAGGACTGATTCATTTTAAGTTGCCTAAAACAAAGATGTTTACAGTAGAAATGAATAAAAACAAAGTACGAATGTCATACTTTTACCGAAATTCATCTGGTGGTAAGTAAAACTGGCTACATTTGACGTCATTCGAACTCGCTACCCGAGGAACAGCATGTTCTCAATATTTCACTTTGCCCGACGAAAGCTGATACAACTTCATTATCAGCATCGAGTGATGCACTTGATTAAATTTCTAATGTAATAAACTTATGTATTTGTGGCTATAAGCAAATTAAAACTGACTACGATGGTATTTGATCTCAAAACAGGGAAAATGATTATGCTCTCTTTGTAGTCTGACCGAAGAGTAAATCGGTGATTATACCTCTGCACCAACGCTACAACCGTTTAAATCGTGTACATTTTCTGTAGTAATAAAGATAACATTTCTGATGGAATGAAATGTAAACTGAGACACTGTTCATTATAGATTCAATGCATTCGACCCTGGAATTAGAAAACTAAATCCGTCAGAAAAATAATACTGAAGAGACATCCCACTGCGCCAAACACACCGATCATAAATGCAACTCAATTTATGCTATAAGAGGTTTTGGGGTTTACTTGGCATCCGAAATATTAAACTTATTAGTTAATAAATGTACGGTCTACTGTGATTGGATAAGTGGCACAGAGGGACTGATATCATATTGTTATAACTACTCTCTCATTCCGTTTTGAGTTCGATTTCTATTATCTCTTCCTGGAACCAATTTATTTTGCTTAGCAACAGAAATGTTTAATCTACTGAACATACATAGCACGCCTGACTACGTTTGTGGCGCTGTGGTAACGAATACAGAAGTCTCTTATTTGCAGTTATGATCTCGGGTTTACGAGATCGAATTGTAAAAACTCCATTTCTATCTGATTAATTTAACTGAGCATCAGAAATTGTAAATATATAACCATTGATGCTGTCTGGTGGGTCTAGAGGTACAAATAGTCGTTGTAGTTGGGTTTAGGCAGTGATCCCATAGCATCAAAACTTTCGGTGATCGAATTGTCCTGGTCTCTACAAAACTTGATGCAATTATGTTGGTAAATGTGAAGTATGGTTAGTGGTTGGATAGAGTTGCTAGAAGAGATTGCCAGTTTCTTTGATCGAGAACTTTTATTTTATGTTGCCTAAAACAAAGATGTTTACTTTAGAAATGGATAAAAACAAGACACAAATGTCATACTATTACAATTATGCCCAATTTCATTGGTGGTAAGTAAAACAGGCTACAGTTTTGATGTCATTTGAACACGCTATCCAAGAAATAATGTTCTTTACACCTGACTATGCCCGAAAAGACCTCATGCACCTTCGCTACCAACATTGACTTACTTATTTTGGTAAATTTCTATTGTAATAACCTTGTGCATTCGTGCACCCGCCATCCCATGAACTTCGGTTTGTGGGTGGATCCCACGTTAATAGGGCCTTTGTGCCTGACCCGGTACGAGTGGGGTACTGGGAAAATACAAACCTTGTGCATTCGTGGCTATAAGTAAATTAAAACCGACAACGACAGTATTCGATTTCAAAACAGGAAAAAAAGCTTAATCTCTCTTTGTAGTCTCAACCGAATATTCCACCAACGAAACAAAATTTAAATTATAAACATTTTCTGTAATAATAAAGATAACATTTCTGACGGAATGAAATGTAAAATGAGACACTGTTCACGATAGATTCAATATATTCGAACTCGAAAGTTAAATCCATCAGAGTTACTTGACTAAAGAGACATACCACTGCGCTAAATACGTCGAATATAAATGCTAATCAATTTATGCCATACAAAGTTCTGGGCTGTAAAGTTTACTTAACTAATAAGTTTAACATTTCTGATGCTAAGAAATTAACCATTTATTGTGCAGGAGTCCGTGGCCCAAATATGTTTATACCTACTCTCCATTTGCCTCTAGCGTTCTGAGTTCTATTAATTCCATCGGGCACAAATTTATTTTGATCAGCACCAGAAATATTGATGGTGTGTCTTGCCTGTTGGTATGAAACTAGTGTGATTCTAAATGCGAAAAACACAATTTCGGAGTGGCACGTGGCTTGAATCAGTGGCCCGGATGCAGACCAAAAGCAAATGCTGGCAAAAGGTACCAATCCTACAGATTCAGAAGGAGATATGTTGTAGAGAAAGCAGAGTGAAAAGAAAAGATGTTTTTGCTGGTTTAGTTAAAAAGAAATATTCTGCTTTGCAGTTGGTAGACTCATCTACCCTGATAAAGTACAATGTCTAATTTATTTAGGTAAATATATTATATTAGTTAGTATTTCTTTTTAAAATGGACTCTTCCATAAATGCCATTGGTTTAGAAAAAGTAGAAAAAAGAAAGGTATCTTCAACTTTAAATAAATAAAATCGGTTACGAGTGTGAAATATTACATAATTTAATAATTATCTATGTATTTTTTAATTGTTTATTATTTGGAAAACTTTTAAATGAAAGCTAAGGATGTATGGTTGAATAGAAAGTAAAAAAATGTACTGGACAGGGACTGAACTCGCAACTTTCAGGTTATGAATAATGTATTTTCATAAATATGTCAAAGGTGGGGTAGGTTTTTTTTTGAAACCTCTTAATATGTAAGTAATGATAAAATTAATTAGGTGATACCAGAGAGCATAGCTCCTCACATTAAGAAGTCCTTGTGTCAATCACTCTGTCGGATTTCTGGAAAAGAAGCCACGGCTTCTTAACTCTTGAATGAGGTAAAAATAATTGTTTTCTCAGGTTTGGTTTTATTAACTAGAGCCTGAGGTGCCCCAAAATGTGGCAGCTGCCGTGACTATACATTTTTTTTCTCTCTTTTTTTTTTTTTTTTTTTTTTTTTTTTTTAACTGGTGAGCGCTTGAGTTTCATATTTTTTGCGTGATTACCCACGTAAAAATACCATGTGTTAACCAGTCCATTGAGAGTTCAGGAAAATAACTATTTTTTTTCTGTCGTATGGAGAACGTTTGCAACTCCACTTTAAACTGTCCACCCTCAATTTTTTCAAGGTTTTTACCAGTTAACGAGAAAGTCGTGCAGATTTCATTGGGTTTGGTTTGGTTTGGGTTTTACGGCATATCAACCTCGGTGGGTCATTTAATGCCGACAAAGTTTTGAAATAAATTCATTCTTAATGGATAATCAAATTTTGTTTATAAACTCATGTTTTTCTATTTCACCCATAGATGGGACCCTAACAGGTACAACCACTCCGGGTCAGAGTAGACCTGAGAGCAATGGTGATGAAGTGGTGCTCCACATTCCCCAAACCTCCAAAACTGGAACCTCACCATCAGAGAGTTTAATGTCATTCCCAGGACATGTAGACCATCAGCCACCGCCTTCTAGCACCCATATGATAAAAAAGGTTGGGGCTTGCCATAAGGACAATAGGGTTGGGAAAATCATATAGGTGCTAGGGCTTGACGTGACCAGCCGATTGATCGGAGGGGGACTCTCCGACCGCCAGTCTAGCCCAAGAAAGGGCCAAAGTGGAGTATTGCAAGTCATGGACTGCTCAAACACCTAGGTTCTATCCTTAAGCATCACGGGTCACCACCCACGGCCAACAGGTGGCCCCATTGAGGGAGTCTTAGCCCTCTACAGAGATGCAGTCGGTGCATTCTAACGCACTAGCCGACAGGGTGGATTTCATTGGGCGGGGGAGTATTCCTTAATTTAAATTACAGAATGAAATTGTGATATTTTGGTATGTATAACCGTATTACTTTTTATACCAAGAATCAGTGTAGTATATGCATAAGGTCTGTATATTTTTCTGGGGTTTAATCAGTTATCTGGTATTAAAAGTTTATTAGTATATTTAAGGGCCAAGAGAAGAGTGTCAAAAGATGATTAGACAATAAGTGTCAACTGAAAGAAAGGAACTGAGAATAGGCATTTTATGCATTTATATCTGAACAGATAAAATTTTTCAATGTATCTATACTAAATGTGATTGAAAGACAAAAGAAATGTGTGTAAAGAATAAAACCATAACAACAGGTAGAGAAAAACGAGGGGGTAGATAATTAAGTATCACTAAATGTTTCCTTCATATATAGATTTAATTTCCTATACATTGTGTATGATGTAAAATTGTGTGTATTTTCTTTTACCATTCTCTTTGTCTATTAATTGTTATCAAATATAAATGTATTTAATTTTCTTTTAATTCTTAATGCATCATTCACCTAACATTATGATATTATCACCTAATAAATAGAAAATACATATATCTAAAATTTGATTTTTTGTCCATTTCAAACTGATTAAAATCAAGAATTGGAGAAGTGTATTGTGTTAGGTGTTTAAAAAGTAAAAGCTTTTGGGTTGGGACAGGGTTAGTATAGTGGATGATCAGCGTTACGTTTAGCAGATTTAGGTCCATTGTCAGGGGTGGCTGGGCTGGGTTGTTTTGGAGAGTTAGTGTTAAGAATTAAATTGAAAAAAAAATCTGATTTGTTGGTGATTTGAGGCACTATCAGTTTTTTTAAGGCTCATATCTCCATCAATTCTTCGAATTGAGCGCTCTCTTTTGTATCAATGCAATCTACGCATCGAAATCTATCAGAAAAACCTAAAATAGGTGCTTTTTAAGGCATAATCAGGGGACCCTTGAACCCTTATATCCCGTCAATACCCGAAATTGAGCAATATCTTTGATATCATTTTAATCTACGCATTTGTTTCCAATAGAAATGAATAAAAATAAGGCACAAATGTCATACTATTATTATCATGTCCAAATTCATTAATTAAAACTGGATACAATTGATGTCATTCGAACTCGCTACCCGAGAAACAGAATGTTCTCAACATCTGACTTTGCTGATAGAGAACCCATACATCTGCGCTATCAACATCGAGTTACTCATTAAGGTAAATTTCTAATGTAATAAACTCATGCCTTTGTGGCTATAAGCAAATTAAAAGCGACCACGTGACCCATCCTATCAGTGGAGAACAATTTGGGTAAATACCAAGTCTGCTTTCAGTAACCCTAAGCCAATTTTGTCAAGTACAATATACACGATGAGTTCTTTTGCTGACGTCAACTAATTTTTAACGAAAGAGTAAAGTGTAGAAGTTATTTTTTAGTTAACGTTTTTGGTTTTGTTAAAATGCAAAAATCAAAATATCATATAAATTCTGATTTTACTTTGTGTTTATAGATAGAAGTAAAGGTTACTGTAGTGAACTAAAAATGAGATGCTTACTGGGGCTGTCAAATCAGATGATATGTTTATCGAAGTATCAGAAGCGTAGCCTTAGTTTTGGGGGCTAGAGTTTAGCACTTGTTGACTGAATTCCGATGACAAAAATAGCTACAATTCTTTTATAAAACACTCACTCTGAATTGTAAACTTTTAGTCGGAGGCTGGATCACCAAAAACGAAGTTTAACACAGGGTCACAGGGAATTCAGGATTGCTGAAATAAGAAAATTGCCACTAGGAGAAATAGAACTTGCCGCCAAAAATAATTCCATAAAGAATTAAATCCTCGTAAAACAAAACGCCAGATAAAGCTCCTCATCGTGTTTTTTCTATCCGACCTAATGTGCAAAACGTACTCATTCATTATATATGAATAAAATCGTTTTTATTGTTAACGGTGTGTGATCTTATTTCCACTAATTTCTCAACCCGTCACAAAGACACTTCGACAAAGTTGCATTGATCCCAGTTCTGTGGGTTAAAGGGACATAGCGTGGGCACAGAGGACATCGAAAGAGCAGCTGGCAGGAGACACATGTGGTAGCCATGGAAATAATTCATACCGTGACTGGCGTATTTAAATATAACACACATTCCATGGGTAAAATTTCAATATGATCCTTTTTCGAAAATTTTCTGTTTGAATAGTTTTAGTACTAAAAGTTATCTACTGCTGACCCAGATCGGTGAATACACGATAAAATTTTATTTTAGGGTCTTCCATAAATTCTTACCTGTTTACACCTAAAAATCAAAACATTTGAATGATTACAAGTTCATCTCTTGTGTACCGGAAAAGGCCTGTCCCCATATATATATATATATATAATATATATATATATATATATTGAGAAAATTGAAGGTGGAATCGAAAAATACTCCGACAATATGAGAAGAATGAATTGGATAATATGAATTTAATCAATATCATTTACACATGTGTTCGATCAGTGTGTGAAAATATTCCTTCGACCTTCATCAGAGTGAAATTTTATTTGAATGAAAAAATTCGTTGGGAAAAACGGAGATTTTTTAGAAATGTTCGAAGAGAATTTTTTTTTTACCATACACAAAATATTTTAAATTTTTTTCACACAGATGAACTGACCTAAGTGATATTAATTAAATCATCTTTTATTACCATTCTGTTCTTTCTTTTCTTTATTCATTCTTCCTCATATATATATATATATATATATATATATAAATTTACCAACCCCTCCGCACGTGCTCGTGCGGAGGGGTGTGACATTGTTAATTTCTTAAGTGGAGTTTAATAGGTTTGAATTCAGAGTTTACCTTCTTCTAGACTGGTTGCCTAATCAAGTTTAAAGATCCAGTCTGTCCTACTATTTAGCCATAGCTGGAGGGATCCTAGTTGGATTCATACCTTTCCCATGGGTATTAGCTCTATGCAAACAGCCTCGTTCAAGGTTTTAACTCGGGTTGACGAGTCCATTTCCTATGACACTAAATATTACACCACGCGATCCATTTTTCATATAAGGTTGTTGAAATTTCAGACCAAGTACTTCGGGTTAATGGAAGTTAATTGCTGCAGCCCATCTCCTCTTTTTTGATTAAAGCTCAATTAAATATTTTTATTTATTTACAGCAGACGTATTAATCTGATAACAGAGGTATAAGTAGGTTGGAAAATTTATTTCAGTATTTACTGATTCCATTTCCTACGATGATAATCGTTACGCTAACTCCCCCCCGAATTATCACTGTATTAGTTTTTCGGAGAGACAATCTATATATCAATAGTCTTGTTCATTAATCTTCCGACCATTATCATCTTGCAACACCCTCTGGTTAAAAATGAGACCGTCCAAATCGTCCAAGATCAAAATGTAAATTCCTGAGTATCTAGTGTCGCTTATCCACCGAATATTATTTATTATCAGTGTTGTCACATCAGCTAGATAATGGACCATTCCGTTTTTATTATAAAGAAAGAAAGGGAAGAAAAAGTACATGCTACAGAGAAAAAATATAATAAGAAAGAAAAGGAGTAGTAGGGGAAAGATAAAGAGAAGCGTGAGAGTGCGGAATTGATAACGCTGATCTGTTTCCATCGAATATAATGAAAAGATTAAAAGAAGAAAAGAAAGAAAAAAAGAATGAGAGAGAGTTAAATAAGATTATTATAATTTTTACATATTGAACTATTTTGCAATAGCTCTTAATTAAACCTATGAAACGTTGTAATAATTAGATTATCATACTGTGGCATATTCACTGGTTCTGTTAGTTTTTACATAAAACTAAGAATCATTTTTTTTCCATTTAACAACTGAACTTAATTATTTTTACAACTAGAAAAATCTTCGAATATATTCTCAACTTATTTCCTTAAAGATTATGATTTTAAAATCCAAGGGAGATAACATTTGCAAAAAATTGAGTTATCTTTTCTTTAATTGATGTACGTGCTTTAAAAAAAAAAAGCAAGTTACATCTTTATTGTAATTCAGTTATATTTCGAATAATTATAACACTGACAGCACATGTGAATATAACCACAGTGTGATAATTTAATTATTACAGCATTTTATATATTTACTTAAGAGCTATTGTAAAATACTTAAATATGTAAAAAGTATAATAATCTTGATTTAACTCTCTCTCACACTTTCTTTCTTTCATTGCTTCTTTTCATTCTACGGAATGGTCCATTATTTCGCAGAGATGACGACACTCATAAGAAATAAGAATTCGGTGGATAAGCAACATCAGATAATCAGGATTTATATTTTTTGCAATGCATCTTGGACGATTTAGACGGTCTCATTTTTAAACAAGAGGGTGTTGCAGGAAGATAACGGACAGAAGATTTAGGAACAAACGTATTAATATATAGATTTTATTAAATAGAAAAGAAGTTCATACAAACACTGTCATCTATTTACCATGTGTATAATCAATAGGTACCACCAAAATAGGTCACGTGATCAGTTTAGGCCATATTGAAGGAAGAAACATAAATATTTTTGAACTTTTTAAAAAATTTCGCAAAAAAGAAATAAACATAAAGAAACAAACATAAAGAGTTGTTACAAAGAAAAAAAGTAATTCAAAGATAAAATTATCCGACTGGGGAAAATTAATCACCGTTATCTTGAAAAATAAGTAAAACAGTCCGTTTTTTTACGACACGGGCAGTTTATTGATATTTTTTAGCTGAATTTTATATTCATGGTTCTTTTACTAAAAAAAACCTCTGGCATTGAAACTTATAAAATCTTTTAATATAATTATTCAGTCTCTTATCTTTATAGAAAAAAAGTAAAAATCGTTTGTCTGTTCATTTTTTATATTCATAAAATAAAATACGGGGAGGGTAACCTCGTAAAAAATATATATTTCCCCAATATATTTGACAAAAAAACTATTTCAGACATATTTTCATCAAAAGCTATGTAATTCTGGAAATTTTCGTAAAAATCGGACCATTAATTGATTTTTCATAGAATTTTTAAAAAAGCCTCTCGCCATAACTTGTTTTTGGCTACGTTAAATTTCAATTGATTTAATGGTGCAAAAATGTAAACATTGTTTTTCGTTTATAATTTTCATTATTTCCGCAAGCTGAATTTAAAAAAAAAAATCATCATGAGTTGTTGAATGCTTCTTCTTTTGAATGGACAAACAATTTTGAAGATAATATTAACATTTATGCAAGTTTCATCGTGTTAAATATAGGGGGGTAAATAATGCCTAATAATCCGTTTGATTATTTGAATACCTCGCAAAATGAAAATAGACAAGTTATGAAACAGTTTAGTATGTGTTTTAAATGATGTATCTATTAATAGGCTTGTTCATTAATCTTCCGACCTTTTCATCTTGCAGCAGCCTATGATTAAAAATGACACTGTTCAAGACGAAATGCAAAAATATAAAACCTGATTATCTGGAGTTGCTTATCCGCCGAATTCTTATTTAATTCTTTTCAACCCATATCTAGTGGACGAGGAGATTCATACTTCCCCATATTCGTCCGAAAGTGAACGTAATTGCGCGACTAGAGTTTGAACTCGCTCACTATCATATCGAGTCCAGCACATTAACCACAACGCCAGGAGACTTTCCCTTTCTTCTTTTATGTTATGCACACCTCCAATTTGATTACTTTCATTTATTACTTTGATCAATCCCTTAGATCCATATTGATCGTTCCTAGAGTAAATCTACCCCCACCCCCACCCCGGCAACAAATTATGGAATTATCACACTTAGAACTTTTTATTTATTCACCAATAAATTAACTAATAACGGATAAAATACAAACACACTAATATTTACGGCTCACATGTCACATAAGCAGGTAGAATTCTAACAGGCCAATTCGTTTTATAGTCAATTTATGACTGTTTCGAAACATAATATATGGCACATACATTGACAAGATAATGATAAAGGTAACAGGTAAGGAAAACAGGACACAAGGCTTTTAGACAAAACAGTGTATTCAACAACAAAACATCAACGTGCAATATACAAATATCTAACGTGTGATATACAAAAGGTGTGTGTGTGGTATACAAATGTGTTATCAGCATGCAAAGTGGAGTTATACAAAGTGTAGAGTGTAGGCTGCAAAATAATGTGCTTGCGTAACTTATCTTATCACTTATATAGAAGAGGTGAGCGTCACTTGCTTAGCTTGATTTAAGTTTGACTTTAACGTTGTCATCGGCCGTTGTTGTAGCTGGCTTCAAAAACACGTCCGATAGTGACGGCCGTAGCAGCGAAAGAAGATTGATTCCTTCAATCTTCGAAATTTGGCGGCCAAGCTAAGCCTAATGATATGTGTGTTGATTAGTCGCCGACAATAGCCTTTAACTAATCACACAAGATCTCTTATCAGGCGATGGTTAAGGGGTGGTAACTGTGTAAGGTCATATTATTTCTTTTACTCTCCCACAGAGATTAAAAAAACACGCAATGGTACATTGTGTGTTATCTATTTAATACTTATATACTTGTATTGGTGTTCTTCATTGTGATACTTGAATATTCTGGTGTGGATGTATGGTAATGTGGAAAATTAATTTGATAATTTGTTGTTTAATAGAAGCATATACAGGCAGACTCCCCTAATGCTTCTGGCTTGATTCTGGCCATTCTACAATGTATATGTGCATGTCTTAATAGTATATGTATGCAGGATTAGGCCTTGATTTCTTTGTTCTTTTAGGTCTATTACTGATTATTTTATCCGGAGATTTTGTTTGAAGATTTTCTTGGTGGTGGGGGGGTGAAATGTTTTCTTCTTCTTCAGCTGGGTTGTCAGGAAAATATCTTTGTGTGAGAGAAAGTTCAAGTGGGTGGAGGTGTTTGAGGCTATAACTGTCAATTATGACATCCCTCTTTTAATCCAAGCTGAACGAACTCTGTTGTCACCACCTCTGAACAATTATATCACTCTCCCCAGCTTCCAAAATGGTCTGGGTTTGGTTGGATGTTTGATGATAATTATATCATCTTCTTTGATTCTATTGTGGAACTCAGTCTCATGCAAACCATTGCAAATTTCCCTTAGACTAAGCAAATATTCTTCAAACCACAGGGTCTTGAATTTTTCAACATCTTTTCTCTGGCTTCCAAGGTGTGTATCATTGTTGCCCTAGCAATAGGTTCTGATTCAAAAACATTTGGAGTATCTGCTTGAAATGATAGTTCACAATTTACATTAGGCTGTATAAAACAACCAGGTGTTAAAGGGGTGATGTCTTCATCCGTGAAGCATCTGTACGTCAGTGGTCTGGAATTCACTGCCCTTTGAATGTCAGATAACAATGTCAGAAGATGAAAATAGTCTGTCTTCGCCCTACCTAATGTCTTGTACAGTCAGGCCTTTATCACTCTTATCAATCTTTTCCAAGTGCTTCCAAACCATGGCGAGTACAACGGTATTTTTATGTGTTTAATGTGAACTCATCACTGTCCACATGGTGTTTAATTATATCACCACCTAAAGCCGTTTTAAAGGAACGTGCATTGTCACTATAAATGCGCGTGGGTGCACCATGAACATTACAGAATCTAACCAGGACTTGAATGAAGGCTCGTGTACTCATATCTGGAAACAGCTCTATGGGAATAGCCCAAACGTTCATGCAAGTGAAAATCAGCAAATACATCTTGCTTGATTTTCCATTTTCTTGTACCCATATATGAGCAGTATAGTCGATTCCTGTGTGCTGGAATGGTTTTATGAATTTGACTCTGCGTTCTGGTAAATTGGTTAGTTTTGGGTACTTGAAGGCTAGTGAGTTGAACCTTTTGCAGGTATGACATTTGGATATAACAGTTTTCACTGATTGTATTGCCTGAGGGATCCAGTATCCTGAAAATCTTAACTTTGTAACAGTATTTCCTATGCCTAAATGCTTACATTTGTTATGACAGATGTTTATAATAAGAGTTGAAAGTGGGTGATTCTTAGCAATCAGAATTGGATATATCAAATCATATTCATTTGTGGCCTTGGCAATCCTGCCATCCACTCTTAGAATTCCATCTGGATCCAAAAAAAGGTTGAAATTCTTCACAAATGTGGGAATTTCTTTGTTAGTTGGACTCTGCACGTATGCAATCTCTTTGCAGAGTGCTTGCTGTTGCATAATTTTAATTAGATATTTTTTAGCTGATGTCTTGTAAACAACTTGCTCCCCTAATCGTCTGCATTTGCCTATAAATTTGAAAATGAAGGCTGTAGCATTACGTAATTTATTGAATTCGGAGAACCCATCAAAGGAAATCATTGGCTCTTTAAAATTGCTGGTCAATGTATTATAGAAAGCATTGTCCACGTGACACTTATTCTCAGGGCTCAGACAATCTAAACTACTAGTTGGCCATTTGTCAACTTCCGCCAACCAATTAGATCCATATGTCCAATAATTAAGTTTTTGCTGGAATTTTCCCAAGTTATACCACGAGTAAGCAGATCAGCTGGACTATCTTCAGAGGGAACGTATTTGAATTTAATATTCCTCTGCTTCCCGGTTAACGCCGGGGGTCCAGTGAGCTTCGGTCGCTGGACCTGCCAGAGGTTTTTAAATTAATAGCGTCGATCCCAGGGGGCTACCCCCCAGGCAATACCTACCCCCTTGATTTAAAGGGGCAGGGCTTGGTTTATTGCCCAGTGCCTGAGGCGCACCGCTTGAGGGGGAATGCCAAAGGGATCGACGCAATTTTTTTCCACCTGCCACCCATGAGTCTCGGCTTGTGGGTGGTCCCATGTAAAAACGAGACTTTGTGTCCAACCCATACAAGTGGGGTATGAGGTAAATATCTCCACTGCAAATTCTTTGTGCAATTGTTTCTCATTTCTTGAATGTCTTTTAATCTGTTCCTTGTGAACAAACTTTTTGCCTTTATGTTTTTGGTGAGTAACCACGACAAAACGACTTTTGCATCCACCAAGACGCAGACGCTTTCAAAATAGATATTGGAATAGGATTTTAACAGAGCTGCTAGTGACTTGATAGCAAAATACATTGCAAGTAGCTCCATCATAGGCAATGTTGTTGGTTTCATGGGAGCCACTTTTACCTTTGAAAATATTATGCGTGTTTTCCCATTCTGTATGTCATAGACAGCAAATCCATAGGCTTGTGAGGACGCATCACAACATAAATATAATTTCACTGTTCACTGCATGTGTTGGAAAGGATATATTATGCAGACCCGCGAGGTCTTCCGCTATGTCTGACCAGAGGTTCTTCATTTCATCTGGTATTTTCCTCATCTCAATTCAGTCTTAATGACCCTAACTTGCGAAGAAGTATTTTTGTGTTAACCATGACCGGAGAACACAGTGATAATGGATCAAATATTTTGGCTGTCTGGGCCAAAACTTCTATTTGGAAAATACTTTCATTTTTACAGACGTGTTTGCAATGCTTATATTGTCAGATTCTGGGTAGTAATTGTAGCCCAAAATCTTCTCATATTCACATCCATGTTGTACAATGTTACCTTCTTCCTTCATTATGGATTTCAAAGACTCACAATTGGAATTACATGATCTCAACTGAAAGTTTCCTTCCTGAAGTCGAGGTACGGCTTCTGTGTATAAGATGATCAGTTCCTCGAGGGTATTACCAGTCATGCATAAATTGTCCACATAGAATCTGTTTTTCAACATCCGACTGCAACTTCATCTGGATATCTATTTATGTGATGTTTAATGACAAAGTTCAGGATGCACGGACAGCATTGAATCCAAATATCAATGTTGTATATCGGTAACATAGCAACTTGTTACCATCCTTCATGAAGAAACAACATCTGTTCTTGTCTTTCTCCGACTTGAGCTTCATCATCAAGAAAGCTTTGCGGATGTCTCCTAATAGCACATATTTATTGCTGACGAATAATATCACAATTTAAACATGTCATTCATCAAGTTAACTCCTGGATACAAGGCCTTATTTAGTGAATAAGCACCCCCTGTTTTCCGGGAACAGTTGAAAACTGGCCTTATTTTGGTAGTTGATTGCTGGTCAGTCTTGAATACTAGCCGGTGTGTATCCATATATATTTATTGAACTCCTGAGATGCAAGTTATATCCTTTCAATAACTCCTTCTGCTTCTTGCTGGCAAAGGATGTCGAGGTAAGTGCCATCCAATTTTTTACTCTCTAATGAATGTATAGTTCTGTCCAGTACTTTCAGTGCCACTCGATAATTGGAAGGTACAGCTTTGATTTTGTCCTCGAGCCAGGGAAATTCTATATAGTAGGCGTTATTTCTGAACTCGATTGCTTCTTCAAATTCTTTAATTTTGTTTTTATCATACTCGCTGATATGATCTTCCTCAAGGGAGAAAACTGCCGCATCAACAGCGAACATCCTTTCCAGATTTCACATTGGAGAATTCAAATATATCAGGAAACATTTTCGGATAGGTTGGTTCGGGATTTAATATTTTTTTCAACATTTGTTCTGGACAAATCAAAGGGACTCTATGTAAAAGCGGACTTAGACTTAGCAGAAAGAAATTCTTGTATTCGAACTTCGATGGATTTATTCTGCTAAAGGTTGCGCACTGAAGTTTATGGCTAGGAATCTCAGGAATGCTGACAGTTTCATTTCTGAGAGGGTTGGCGGTAACACAAAGCAAATTTTCAATTACTTCAATCCGGTTGTTGGTATTTTCTTCGAAGAAAATGCAACATTTTGGGAGATAATGGTGTTGTAATTATCCATTGCATTATCGGATTTAGTTTCAACTGATAAAACTTGATGGTCATACAGGAAATGCTGCACATCACTGAAAGGAGAGATTCTATTTAAAGTCAACCAAGCTGAGCTGTTCATACATTTAACAATTCTAACTTGTGTCATATGTTGGAGAATATCCACTCCTAACATTCCTTGTATTTTTATTTGATTGTTTGATTCTTCCTTATGGAATGCCATTTTATAATTTCATTTGGTTAAATTATTTGTGATAGCACTAAAATGATCAAACTCAAATTTGATGTCAAATTCATCATCCAGCAGAATTGACCTGTTAATAAGTTTCTTCCCTCCCAAGTCGACTTTCATTTCAACTTGTTCTAACTGTTTGGTAGATGTTCCTAAATAAGTTTTCACTTGGAAGTCGACTGGGTTAGAAATCTTATGACATTTCAATTCCTTAAGTATGTTCTTAGAAAAATAGGACCGTTGGCTGTGTCTAATAAACAATTGACCAGGAGTTTTCTCCCTTTGTGAACCAACGTGACTGATGATATCGGCAACATGTAGTTACACTCACTTACTCGATTGGTCCATTTGTGTGAGAATAAGGAAACTCCCTTCAATTGAGTTTTAAATAGGGGTGTCACATGTGAATTTGAAGAACAGTGTTTACAGTGATATCTTAATTTATTTTGTATTCCTAGGCACCTTTCGGATTTGTGTCTTCCGCTACTACAGTGGATGTACAAATTCAACTCTAGGCACCTCTGTATTCTAGCAGTGTATGTGATGAACTTATCACATCTGCTCATATTGTGACCACGTGCATCGCATAGCCTGCATTGCACTTCTTGTGTGGAGGTGGTAAAATTCTGTAAGGCTGCTTCATCCTTTTCATGATATCCGACATTTTGTACATCAGCCTAAGCTTTTCTGTGGGATCTGTTTTGTATTGTATATATTTTTGTAGCTATTGTCAACGCCCCAATAGCGTTGCTGTAATTCTCGAAAATTTGACTTAAGTTAGGGTGATTATTGCCAACTCCGTGGCTAATCTCTCTTCTTACAGTCACATGAAGTTTATCCAGTATAATATGGCTTACTATCATAAACCCTGGAGTATTTTCTTCGAAGAAATCTAATCCGTAGGAAGTTCTTAACTCCGACAAATCTGCGAGGTAGCGTTTCACCGACGAAAATCCACTATCATATTTAGTTGTAGTATTCGAGATTTGTTTGAATATCTCGTCTATTATGAACGGAAGATCCAAAAATCTCCTGTTTAGCATACTTATGGCAACATCATAATTACCTTCTTCAAGAGAAAGATGAGAGACCAGTTGTAAAGCAGAGCCAGTTACATAGCTTCTTAGTAAAGCTAATTTATACTTTTGACACTTCACTGTTCCAGTGCAACTCTCAAACTGCGCCAAAAAATTCTTGTATTCAAACTTCGATGGATTTATTCCGCTAAAGGTTGCGCACTGAAGTTTATGGCTAGGAATCTCAAGAATGCTGACAGCTTCATTTCTAGGAGGGTTGGCGGTAACACAAAGAAAATTTTCAATTACTTTAATGCGGTTGTTGGTATCCGTCCGGAAGGAAATTTGATTTGTTTTGTTCGCAAGAAAACCACTTTCTACTAGGTCTAAGTCCGCTTTCACATAGAGTCCCTTTGTTTTTATCATTCAAAGTCCTAATTTCCTTCTGTGTTTCTCGCAAAATAGCAATTTATTGGTCGAATGTGCCTTTCTTCATCTTTTTGTTCAGTTGCTCCATCACTTTTATTATTAAATCAATTTCTCCCATTAAATCATCTCAGGGGCCGATTAAAGTTTTGACACCTTTCAATTATGTAAAACTACCCATAGTGATAAATGTAAATAAAAAAATTTCGGGTGGGGGGATAGAATAATAATAATTCTTAAAGGGTTGTATATCCTTCCGTTTAATTCTGTATTAGGAGTTCCGAAAAAAAAAAATTTCTTCAAAATGGCGGCTCGTTTTTAGTTTTTTTTTCCACGTGTTATACAAATTTTTTTCCACGTGTTATACATTTTTTTTCACGTGTTATACAAATTTTTCCAAAGAAATATAACCACCAGGTTTTGTCGTTTCTTTTTCTTCTTTTTTTTCAAAGAGTTCAAAGGCAGCAGTACCTGAAAAAGGAAAGTTTTTTTTCTTTTAAAGAGTTCAAGAGGCATTTATTAATGCTTGTTTTCTTTTGAAGTGGAAGTCAAGTATTTTCTCTCTTTTTTTTCTTTTCGGTGTCAAGTGACAACCTCTGAACAGTCAAATTTACAATCCTTTCTTGTATCGTGACTGCACTTTTACCAATTCCCAAATTTGTATGATTATTTTGCAAATTATGGCAAATACATTGACAAGATAATAATAAAGGCAACAGGTCAGGAAAACAGGACACAAGACTTTTAGACAAAACAGTGTATTCAACAACAAGAACATCAACGTGCAATATACAAATATCTAACGTCTGATATACAAAATGTTTGTGTGTGTGGTATACAAATGTATTATCAGCATGTAAAGTGGAGTTATACAAAGTGTAGAGTGTAGGCTGCAAAATAATGTGCTTGCGTAACTTATCTTGTCACTTATATAGAAGAGGTAAGCGTCACTTGCTTAGCTTAAGTTAAGTTTGACTTTAACGTTGTTGCCGGCCGTTGTTGTAGCTGTCTTCAAAAACACGTCCGATAGTGACGGCCGTTGCAGCGAAAGAAGATTGATTCCTTCAATCTTCGAAATTTGGCGGCCAAGCTAAGCCTAATGATATGTGTTTTGATTGGTCGCCGACAATGGTCTTTAACCAATCACACAAGATCTCTTATCAGGCGATGGTTAAGGGGCGGTAACTGTGTAAGGTCATATTATTTCTTTTAGATAAAACTCTACAAAAATACACAAACTGGTTGTCTTTTTTTAAACATTTTTTCTTCAGAAATATAATAAAAGATTGTAAACAAACTAACAAAAAATATAGTTTTCAAAAAATTATACAGTTTATATATATATATATATATATATATATATAACCCCAAAAATAGTAGTAGAAAAATACCAACAATTTCTCTAAGATTTCAGGTTATATCACAAAAAAATTAAACATTTTCAATGTGAAATGTATTCCTTGGTAGTGATGATCCTACAGAGAATCAGTATTTCTCGAAGATGACTTACGGTTCCATCAAACCAAATGTTCGTGCATGTTTTGCTATATTTGATTATAAAGATAAATTTATTGCAAATCATAATGAATCCACTATAAGAGAGTTTGCTGAAATAATTTTGTAAACTTATTCTCCAAAAAATATTCCTACTTGAGAACAACACTGAAAAAGGACTTAAATTTGCAGGAAAAATTGTTGTGAATATATTTCACAACAAAATTTTTTTGCATCGAATGAAGTTCGAAAACATACGGTAAAATGTTTAAAAAAAGGCTACGGTCAAAAGAAATTTTATTTATAAAGATCAATGTATTACTGCATATTTTTTAATAACTACATTTTGTTTATTTACAAACTTTTATTGTTACATTTCTAACAAAAACCAACAAAAAACCCAACCAGTTTGTGTATTTTTGTAGAGATTTAACATTTTTTGAAACATACATAGATTGACGGGTAATACTTTTTTGGTACGGCGCACGATTACTCGATTGAGTACAGCAAACTACGTCAGCTGACGTCAGCTTTGGACACGCCCAGAAATGTGCGCCGTACCAAAACAGTACCAAAAAAGTACAACCGATGATTTTTTATTGATGCAAAAAAGATGAGGATAAACGTAAATAAAAGAATTGTATAAAGGAGAAATAATAATGAAGAGAGAGAGAGAAAGAGAGAGAGAGAGAGAGAGAGAGAGAGAGAGAGAGAGAGAGATGGGGGGGTGATATAGAACATATTAGTGATAGAATCATTGTTGCTTTGGAACAATAAAAATATGAATGTGAGTTTTTTTTTTTTTTTTTTCAAGAATGGAAAAAAACTGTGTGAAAGAAAACGTGCGGAGAAAGAAAGAAAAGAGAAATAAGAAAAAAAAAATCTGTGTAGGTAGATCGGAAAAAGTTTAGTATCGCAAGCCATTGTCACTGAGTTTGATCCTCATTGGCACTCTAACAATTTTGGCCATGTGCCAGACCAAGTTTAGTATTTCCATCTTTAGATAAAATAAAGAAAAGAAAAGAAAAAAATATCAAAATTACACATGTTGAAGAGAGAGAGAGAGAGGAGAGAGAGAGAGAGAGAGAGAGAGAGAGAGAGAGAGAGAGAGAGAGAGATATTTTAGTGTAGGAGGTTGATTTCCGACACAGACACAAATGTCGTTGCAAATCGGTGGGAGCGGAAAGGAGACGACCTAAATTCCAACTTAGGTCATTCAAACTCCACACCTTCATTAACTTCTAACATATACAAACGATTATAAAAACACTGGTTAGTGTTTGAGAAATCGGGTTTTTTATTTTATTTGTTGTTTCTTTTATTATTACAAATGGCCCTGGGTTACAAGTGTATTTTTGTCTTTTTTAAAATAGAGTGGAAAAATACAGCACTGTATGACTCATCTTAGGTTTTATGTGTAGAAATCTGGATCACTGTGTAGGTGGTTAGTCACTGCTTGACTTGGTTGAATTCTAGTTTCTCATAAATGTTATGGTGAAGTTAACTGGCCAAAGAAAAAAGTAAATTTACTTTTAAAAAATTAGTTCAAAATGACGACACTCTTACAAAGCATATTGCACTAAAGCAAAGTTTATCTATGCAAATAAAACCTTCAATATATATATATATATATATATATCGCAGTTACCATTAAATCCACCAAGCAAATAAGTATACAGTCTTATTTACTTCGGGATTTTTTCACTAAAATCAATTAAAAAATGCTCACTATAAAGAGTTTAATAGACAATTAAAATCGAATGGTTTAAAAACTAGGTAGTCTTTAAACCATTCGATTTTTATATATATATATATATATATATATATATATATATATTTATTGCAATATGCTTAAGTGTCGTCATTTTGAACCGATTTATGTATGTGCACATGCGCATGCATATATGTATATATGTGTGGGTGTGGGTGTGGTGAATGTATACACATATGTGGATACATGCACGTGTGTATGTATATTATGTATGTGTGGATATACACAGGTATATGTATGTGTATGGTTAAGGGGATGTATATAAGTATACAGTCTAGGGTGGCCCAAAATTAGCCGAAAATGCTTTTTTGACAAAATGAATTTAGCCCCCCCCCCTACAGAAAATAATTTACCAAAAATCAGGGAATTATCGGATTTTAATGAATTTTCAGTGTTTATATATCAATAAATGATCTTTATAATGCATTATTCATTTTATTTCAAAACTTTCTCATTTTTTCAGGTCACTTATGTTGGGGGCGTAACATTTTTTTGGTCTTATGCTGTACTAATTACAGTATAAATAATGAGATAAAAGACCGAAGTTATGAATAGAAACAACAACATTTTTACGGTGGCTTTTCTATGAGAAAATATGTACCGAAAATCGAAAAATGAAATGTAAAAAAAGAATAAATAATTAATTTTTGGAGATTTCTTTTTTACTCATTTCGATAATTATTTAATTGGCTATTATCTTATAAAAGAAAATATTATTCATCGATATTTTTTCTGCTTTACGTTTTCAATAGAGTTTTTCTTCAAAACGTATACTTTAAATGACTAGAATAAGGTTTGCATTAAATAGATATTTATTTCTAGAATCTAAAAATATAACATTTTAAACTTAACATCAGGCTTTCCCTATCTTAAATAAATTTTACATATTAATTTTTCATAGCAAAAATACTAAATTAAAGTTTTGAAATAAAATAACTGATGCATTATAAAATTCATTAATTGATAAAATCAATACTGAAAATTTCATTAAAATCGGATAATTACCTGATTTTTGGTAAATTTTTTTTTTTGCAATCGCGAATGTTACATTAAAATTGTAAACAAGCGCTTTAAAACCATTGAAAAAGAGACAGAATGGCGGATCGCGTCGAAATTGATCAAAACAAATCCTTTTAAATGTATTAAAAATAAATTGCATATGTAATGATATTTTTCTTTTTTTAATGATGGTCATTATGTTATTACTTATCGATTTAGACAAAAGTTTGACCTTAAATAATAGATTTAATTAATTTTAATTCGTTTTTAAAAACGAAGCAAACGATTTTTTTGGCCACGCTAGTATACACTGTACGTGTGCATGCGAGTGCGCTGGACAAGTGTGGTTGACTTTCATACATATGGGTATGTGATGTGAGCATATGTAGATATATGTGTGTGTACTTATATGGATGGGTTATGCGTAAGTACATAAATGTATGGGATGGTGATATATGTATAGATATGGTTGAATACAAGTTCTGGATGTATATGTGTATATACGTGTACGTTTCTGTATATGTGTGCATACATGTATATGTATATATGTATATGTGTGTGGGTTTGTATGTATGTATGTGTATACATGTTGTACAGATATATGTGCATGGGTAGTATGCATATATACATGTATGGATGTGTACTGTTGTATATATATATATATATATATATAATATATGCGAGTGTAATATATATGTATATGTATATATAAGTATAATAATATATATATAAATGTATATATGTATACATATTTACCAATCTCTCCGCACGAGCAGGATGCGACATAAGGTCAATTTCTTAAGCGGAGTTTAACAGGTTTGAATTCAGAGTTTTCCTTCTCCTAGAATGATGCCCAGCCATGGTTAAAGAGTCCAGTCTGCCCTGCTATTTACCCATAGCTGGAGGGAGAATTAGATTCATACATTTCCCAATGGTATTAGCACTATGTGAAATGCAAACAGCCTCGTCCAGGAATTGAACTTGGGGTGATGAGTAACTATTAGACCACGCGCCTATATATATATATATATATATATATATATATACAAAGGGTTCGAGTCACACGCTAGGCGGTCCTCGTATCTATAACTCTGCTGATGAGACCTAATAGGTCGAAATATATATTCAGAGATTGATTTTTCTCGATTTGTTTAGCCTCACATTTAAGTAGTTTAAATCCCGACTAATTAAACATAAATGAATTAACTTTCAAAAATTAGGTCTGACTAAAATTAAAAAGCACATATTCTCCCAAATATACTGTCGGCTGAAAATAGCTAAAAGTTGTTTACATATATATATATATATACATATATATAATGTGTGTGTGTGTGTGTGTGTGTGTGTGTGTGTGTATGTCAGTATGTATCTATGTGTATGTATGAGTATATATGTATAATGTGGGTGTGAATGAACATGCATATATATACGTAGCATGCGTAAATATTTGGGTAGTGTATATATTGTGTATGTGAATGTTTATATGGAATTACTGGAAATGGAAAAATGATCATCAACCGACATCTTTAATTATGGGGTTAGCCATCTTTCTGAGATTGATGATACCAGTATAGAATAGAAACACGAGGTAAAGCCATTATGTGCCACACACACACACACACACACACACACACATTTAAGGAATGTAAACCCAATAAAACCTAGATAAATAATCAGGACCATTGTAAAAGAATCATGACTCCACAAATGCCCAAAAGAAGAGACGACCCATCCTTTTAGCATGGAATGACAGACCCCCCCCCCTGTGAACTTTTATCTGAATATTGAAATTTGATTTGCTTTTTTCTGTATCTGTATTATGTCTATTTCCCAACTTAGATGTTAAGCCGCCCCCAGATGATTAACTACGCATATAACTAACATATACCCTATCCCTCACTCCACTCACCTCATCCAAACTGACTAATCCCGCCTCGACTACCCTCCCAAACTAAGACCCCCACCCACCAAGATTTAGAAATTTAAATCCTTGTATTCTGGGCAATTCCTTCATTAATAACCATGTTATTGCTCATGATTATGTGATTACGCAGTTGAAATAAATTATTACAATGAAACAAATTTAAAGTTATTTCCTTAATTTATTCTATATATTGCTCTGTCCGTCCACTTCCTGGCAGTTGGTTGGTTGGTTGGTTGATTGGTTTTACGGCATGTCAACCCCTTGGGTCATTTTATGCCGAATACTTCTTTTGGTAAAAAAAATGTTTAATGCTGACAATGTTTTGAAATAATTTCATTTTTAATGGATAATCAAATTTTGTTTATAAACGCATGTTTTCTATCTAACCCATAGATGGGACCCTAACAGGTACTACCACTCCGGGTCAGAGTGGACCAGGGAGCAATGGTGATAAAGGTGTGCTTCACATTCCCCAAACCTCCAAAACTAGAATCTCACCATCAGATAGAGTTTAACGTAATTCCCAGTACATGTAGACCCTCAGTCCCCGCCTTCTAGCACCCATATGATAAAAAGGGTTGGGGATTGCCATAAGGGCAATAGGGTTGGGAAAATCATATAGGTGCTAGGGTTTGACGTGACCAGCCGATTGATCGGAGGGGGCCTCTCCGACCGCCCGTCTAGCCCAAGATAGGGCCAAAGTGGAGTATTGCACGTCATGAACTGCTCATCCACCTGGGTTCTATCCTTAAGCATCACGGGTCGCCACCCACGGCCAACAGATGGCCCCATTGAGGGATTCTTACCCCTCTGCAGAGGTGCTGTCGGGGCATTCTAACGCCCCAGCCGACAGGGCGGCCTGGCAGTTGGCACATCGAGCTCTCACTGTAGTTAACCTGTATCACTACGGTTAATCTACGCATGGAATGATCCCCATTAGCACAAAGCTCAGACAAACTGCGATCAAAGATTGAGAACCCATCATGAGGTGAAACCAATTCCAATGCCAAGATCGAGTCTGGAAGAAGATCTACAAACAACGGACAGAATCATACGGGAATTTCCCGACGTATTCGATTCCACTGGCTGTTTGCCTGGTAAATACACCATTCATGTAGACCCAACAATATCACGTCGTGCACCCATCCCGACGAATCCGAATAGCCCCCAGGGAGACATTCATATCAGAGTTGGACTCCCTAGTAAATCAAGGTATCATATTTTCAATGACAGAAACAACGCACTGGGTTCATTAATTTGTATGAGTGATTACGACCACCAGTTCAGTCAGATTCTGCTTGGACCCTAGAGACCTTAACAAAGTGGTGCTCAGACCGCATTTTGTCACCCCCAACATTTGAGGATATCATATCTCAACTTTATAGTGCCAGATAGTTCACAATTCTTGGCACTAAGGATACTGGCATTTGAAAAATGGATAAACAGTGTAGAAAACTCATAACCTTTATAACTCCATTTGGAAGGTTAATGTTCAACTGGTTTCCCATGGGGATAGAGGGCCGGGTTAGCTCAGTCGGTAGAGCGTTCGGCTAGAAACCACAAGGTTTATAGCTCGATACCGGCCCTCGCCAACTCAGCATATGAGTAGCACAGGGATCTGTGCGGTAAAGTAAGGAGCTGATGGTAGGTGTGGCGCTCCCCCTCAGAGGCAAACACAATCTTCTTGGTCTAGCGCTAGTGAAAAGAAGATAGAATCCCTCGCTGATTGGCTGATACTGACTTCAGGCCACCCCGATGACTTTACATATGGAAGAGAATGTCGGCGATATAAAAAAAAGTCCTTTCCATCGGGATGATCATATATGGATTGAAAGAAGACGGCATTGAAAGAAGGACGACAGTAGACATCTACTACTTGAAGTATGGAAAAGAAATTGCAGATTCAAACCCGAGAAGTTTGTAATAAAATCATCTAAAATATCTTTCTTCGACCAAAAAGAATGGTATCAAATCAGATCCAAAAAAGCAGTGGCAATTGTACAAATGCAACCCGGGTGGATGTAAAGTAATTCGCCAGTTTTCTACAACTGGTCAATTACTTAGACGAATTATCACCACGCTTCGCAACTTTGACCAAACACGTGACTTATCTAAAAGTAATGATTTCGCATGATCATCAACAACAACAAACATTTGAAGAAGTTAAGGAAGAGATTCAGAAAACCACAATACTCAGATACTTTGGCCCAAAAGATCCAATTGTGATACAAGTCGACAAATCGACATCAGGTGTTGGTGCAGTTTTTATTCAAAATCAGATGCCAGTTTCGTTTGCGAGTAAGACACTGGAACTCGATATTTAAATATAGAAAGAGTAATTTTGGCCATTGTCTTCGGCCTGGAGAGATTTCACCATTATGCATTGGGTGTTACGGTTACGACCAAACATGTCACAGGTCTTTTGCACTAAAGAATATAGTACGAGTGCTCCTAAGATTTGCAAGAATGTGGTTCTCAAGCGGGGTCCATATGGACCCCCGGGACCATATAACATTTTTTGAGACCCAGGCAAGTAAAATGTATTTAACTATGAAAAATACAATGGGATTTTTTAAACAACGAATGGCTAGGAGGGGGGGGTCCACCAGAGTAAAATCGGATTAAAAGGGGGTCAATAGGTAAAAAAAAGGTTGAGAACCATTGGTATAGAGCGACACCGCTGTCAGCTAACCTGGGAGCTCCAGCAGAAATGCTCAATGAGAGACACATACGGATACCACTCGTATCAAAACAGCAGCCCGATGATGAACAGATCAGACTGGTGATACTGCAGTATGAGGAAAATTCAGCAGATCACTACGACAAACCGAAAGAAGGCGGCATGAGTAGCGCAGACGAGTGTTCTCTGCTGTAGATAAGAACCGGTGGCCTAGTTTTGGTAGTGTTAGCGAGTTGTGGGAAGGTATGTTTGTTGATCGAGTGGCGGTCACCCGCTTCTCTTGTCCGTGCTGTGACGGGTCTCTTCTGTTCTTATCCCAAATCTGGGATGAACTGTAAGAAGATAACGACTTCGCGTCTCTTGCACTGCATGTGGTTAAGTAGGTAGAGGGGTATGGCTGTATGTGACAGAATTGACTGTTAGGAAAGTTTAATGAGCTGCACTGGTGTGGTGAATAATGATGTAACGTCCCTGGCACTGCACGTTGTGGTCACGTGGAAAGAAAGGGTATGGCTGTATGTGATGGAATTGAACCATCGTGGGTAGGTTGACTCGCTGTATCTACTTGCATGTGGGGGCGAACAAGTCGTGAAGTTCAGAATAGCCGCATGCAGGAATCACTGTGCTACAGGAGGGTTTCCATGAGTGCTTAAATCATTTTATCTAAGCAAAAATTGTATAGAAGATTATTTAAAAAAAAATGATTACGCGATTAAACACTAAAAAGAATTGAACGTATAGTAATTACTACATTCTTTGCCAAAAATCGCGTATATGTCATGTAGAACTAATGAATTTTCCTTGTATTTAAAAGTAAATATTAATTTTTTGTTGATTTCATGTAATTGACGATTAAATAAAATATTTTTGCTTCTAAATAGTTTCTATGTAGATTAATTGAATTTTGGGAGATTTTTTAAAGTCGGAGATCGTGTTTTGTTTTTTTTTTTAACTGGTGATTAAAAATGGCCGATTTTTTTTTTTTTTCAAAATATGCCTCTTTATTTTAAATTTTAGAAAAGTATTTAAACTTTTATATCTGGTTTGAATGGAAAAATATACATTTTTTTTCTTAATTGTGATTAATTTTATGTTTTTATCTAGCAATTGAAGCTATGTTTATTATTTCATGAAAGAATCTATCTAAATATTTTTAACCATTTTAAAATTGAAGGTAAGGTATAATAAAAAAAACGCATCCCTGTTGGACCTCCCTACTTAAATAGAATATTGTAGTCGCACTGAAATAGAGGAAGAAACTTTAATTTTAGTTTAATCCAACAAGTATGTTTTTTTTATAAAGAAAATAAATAAAAACAAAGAATTTGAGAAATTAAGACAAAAAGATTAATTCTTATTCATACAAATCTGCTTGTGTAGTTTGGAATATGGGAATGTTGTTGTTGTTAATAGACAAAGTTGTTCTAATTAAGCTCATCTTAGCTATAATTTTTTTTTTTTTGTGACCAGAATTCTGTAAGAAAAAAATATGGAGGAGTTACAATCTACCATTGCAATGATATTAAGGTCCCAAGCGGAGCAACAGAAAAAAAAAAAATGAAAAATTACAACAATTGATGGAATTACTTATCTTAAAAACGCAAGAGACAAAACATGATGGATTTTTCTCTTGATTCAGTGGCGAATTCTATTGGATAATTTTCCTATAATCCTGGATAAAGAATTACGTTCGCAGCTTATTTCAGCAGGTATGAAGATGTGTTCAGAAAAGCATGGGGTGAGCCGAAAGTAAAAAGTTCGTCTCCTTTAAAAAGTATGCTCGACAAGCCGCCATGACTGGTACTGCAATTTCATTTTGCTAAAGAAACCCAGTGAAGTATTTGATAATACAATTAAATCCTAACGAACATTTTTGGCGAAAGATCTCTTTAGCATTTGTTGGAAATGTTTAAATTAAACCAAGAAAGGGGAGGAAGATTTATTTATTTAATATATATATATATATATATATATATATATATATATATATATATACGCTGGTGTAGTGAACAGGGAATGCGAAAAATTTAAACTGGAAGATTTGTCACCTGATCATTTTAAATCTCATTTTTGTGCAAATCTTGATTTCGAGTAGAAATGCAGAGGTAAGATCAAAAATCCTCCCAAGATTGGAGCAGGGCTCAAAATTAAGCATTACAAGCAGTGGTGAACGAATGTAACCGAATTGTAAGCATTCGACATGATTCTGCAAACATTAAGGAAAAAGAAATATCCCACATACATTACGTTAAACCAAAGACGGTTTGGAAAAAAGATAAACGGATTGGCAGAACAAATCCATGCTATTCGTGTTCAGGTTTACATTTAAATTAAAGATTGCCTATTCAGAAGTAAAATTTGTTATTTCTGTGGAAAATTAGGGTTCATAAGTCTGCAGTGTAAAATCAGAAAAAGGTCCGACGCGACTAAAAAAACAATACGTAAATGTAGGGATATCCAAAAAAACAAAACGGTGATTTGCAAAAAAGAAAATTCACTGATATTAAAATAAATAAGAACAACATTCGTTTGGAACTCGACACCGGTAGTGATCTGTCCATTACACTTCAAGAAAAAAATTGGCAAGACAAAATTAACACACATCAAAAAAGTTGCAAGAGGTGTATCTGGCAAAAAATGACATTTTATTGGTGAATTAATTTGTAATGTGTCTTTTGGTGGAAAAACAGCGAAAGCTTACGTGTTAAAAAAATACTTCATACTTATTTGGTACTGATTGGATGGCATTATTTGACTTATGGGATTTACCAATTCTTTCTGTAACAAA
Organism: Doryteuthis pealeii; assembly: GCA_023376005.1. NCBI lineage: Eukaryota > Metazoa > Mollusca > Cephalopoda > Myopsida > Loliginidae > Doryteuthis > Doryteuthis pealeii. Next base: position 102,035,415 of record CM042152.1, read on the forward strand.
GTAAATTCACCCGCACTCCCTCCAACGCAAGCACGAGACTAGAAAAATTAAAAGAACTAAAAACAAAGAATTTCCAGATATTTTTTCGGAAGACTTGGGCAAATGTACCATAAGAAAGGTTAAGCCTGTGTTCAAACCGAAAACTTATGCGGCAATGGATTCGATAAACGAGGAATTAGACAGACTCGAAAAAAAAATGGGTGTCATTTCAAAAGTACAATATTCAGAATGAGCTGCACCTACGGTGTATATCAAGAAGAAAAACAAGCGTATACGTGTATGCGCAGATTTCTCGACAGGTTTGAATGAATGTCTGAAATCTTATGAATATCCATTACCAATTGCTGAAGACATTTTCGCAAAGCTGAACGGCGGTAAAGTATTTTCAAAACTAGACTTGTCGGACACTTACCTACAAGTTCAAATGGACGAAGAAAGTGCAAAGCTGCTCGCGATAAATACGCATAGGAGTCTTTATTGTTTTAACCGTTTACCGTTCGGATACAAAGCAGCGCCGAGTGTATTCCGAAAAATAATGGATAATATGTAAGCTGAACTGAATTTCGCTATGGCGAATTTAGACGACATACTTATAAACAGTTAGTCAAAAGAACAACATGAGCTACATGTGAAACACGTGGTTAAGAAAATTGGCTAATTTAGGTTTAAATTCGGTGTAAATAAATGCGAATTTTTATGCCAAAAATTAAGTACTTAGGGCAAATTATCGATGCAAAAGGTCGAAAGCCCGACCCGGAAAGATCAAATGTGATTTAGAATATTCCAGACCCTACAAACGATGCAGAATTTACAAGCGTTCTTAGGCCTTGTAAATTATTACCAAGTGTATATAAATAATATGCATGATTTGCGTGACCCCCTTATTGAAAAAAAGAGAAAAAAACATGGAATTGGTCTGAAAAGTGCCAGGATACATTTCAAAAGATAAAAGAAGTTTTGACGTCAGAACTATTCCTTATACATTTTGACTCAAAAGCAGAAATAATTCTAGCGACTGATGCGAGCTAAGTTGGCATTGGAGTGGTTTTACCACGTAGAGAAAATTCAGGGAGCATAAAGACTATTGCGCACGCGAGCAGAGGATTAATTGCAGCTGAAAAAATTACAGTCAGATCGAAAAAGAGTTTGGTGATAATATTTGGAATTAAGAAATTTCATAAATTTATTCATGGTCGACGTTTATTACAAACATATCATCGTCTACTTATAAAAATCTTTGGATCTAAAAAAGTAATACCAGCCCACACAGCAAATAGATTGCAGCGTTGGGACACTATTTTGATGAATTATGATTTTCAGATGGAATATATAATTTCTAAAAACTTAGGCCACGCAGACGGTCTTTCGAAGCTAATACTACGAGCCATTAGAAGATACGGTGATTGCGGCACGGAAGGCCGAAAATGAAATAAAAAAAAAGTTTTGGTAAATCCAGTTCGAGAATTGCCAGTGACATCGGAAGAAATAAAAATAAAGTCAGAAACAGACGATTTTATAAATAAAATGAAAAGCCAAGTAGGATTAAAAGATAAGAAAAAAAAAACAAATCCACCTGGATGCAATTATTACTCCATTTGCGACGGGATGTACACAGAACGCGTGGTTATCCCCTTTTCACTGCTAAAAAGAATGTTAAGTGAATTCCATTCGGGACATCCAGGGATGTTTAGAATGAAATCACTCATGGGATCTGATGTGCTTTGGCCGGGTATGGACAAAGACATAGAAAAGACTGAGAAGTTGTAAAAGTTGTGCTCTGGCAGCAAAGTTACCCCCCCCCCGATAAAATCAGACACGTGGCCAAAAACAGATACTTCATTGTCTAGGTTGCATATTGATTTTGAGGGACCACTAAATGGGTCACATTATTTGATAGTGGTGGAGAGAAATTTTCAAGTGCAGAAATTCAACATTTAGGGTGACTATTAATTTTCTCCATGAGTTGTTCGCTAGGTTTAGAGTTGTAGACGAAATTATTTCTGATAATGGAAGCCAGTTCACCTCAAGTAAATTAAGGAAATTTTGCGAAGCTTTCGTTATCAGACATATTACCACTTCGGTTTATCATCCGAGAAGTAATGGCCAAGCGGAAAAGTTTGTGGACACCTTCAAAAGGGCTCTAAAGAAATCAGGTGTGAATAATAATGAGGAAATAATACAGCAATTCCGACGACTTTATCGGGTAACGCCAAATAAAAGTTCTATAACGAACCCATCCCCCGCTGAACTGATGTTTGCCAGGAAAATAAAAACGATTTTTGATAAAACTGTCACCAGTACGAAAAAAGAAATAGGATGAAAAGCCTGATCTTAAAACGAAGTCATTTAATATTGGAGACAAGGTGTTTTTCAAGTCGTATTGGAAATGTTTTTGGCAAGATGGGTTAATCAAAGATGATTGGATGATTTGCTTACATTGTACGCGGTTCAAAATGGGCAGAATAAGCGTCATTTGAATTAGTTGCGACGAAGATACGTCGAAGAACAAACTAGGTAAGATGTATAGATGGAGGTATGATGTATTTAAAGTGCCAATCTCACAAAGCGTTAATATGTGAGAAAGGTGATCGTCGAAAAGCAAAAGACAGTTTACCGAACATTTGGACGTTAACCCCAAAAGAAAAAAATATTTCCACTCGGAAATAAAACTTAAGGGGGGGGACGAGCCTAGCATACCTTGCGTAGATGGTGAATGCGCTGATCCAGGACTAGTTATACACGGCTGAGAATACCGGAGTGATTGCTTGAGCCGGCTTCAGAGCGCTTCGGCCTCTGGAGTAGCTAGGTAATAAAATTAATAGCGTCGATCCCAGGGGGCTAACCCCCCCCCCAGACAATACCTGCCCTCTTGATTTAAAGGGGCAGGGTTTATTGCCCAGCGCCTGAGGCGCCCCCTTAAGGAGAGATACCGACGGGATCAACGCATTTTTGTGCCTACCACCCACAAGTTGAAGCTTATGGGTGGGCCCACTTAAAAATGTCCTTGTGTCACGCCTTCATAAGTTGGATGAGAGACAAATACCCTGAAATTCCAAGGATTACGGAACCCTTACGCGAACCGTCTACCTCGAGGTTTTAGCACTCTGTTGCTTTTTACTATATGTCTGGCGCACATGTAGTTGAATGTGATTCTATACTGAATACTGTGTGATTCAGTAGACAACATAAAATAATTTTTAAAAAGCAAAACGAACAATGAATATTATAAACAGAACTCGTTTGAACACAGTAGTTAGTACCCCGCCCCCCCCCCCAAAAAAAAGAAGAAATCTAAAGAAATCTAAACACAGTCATGACGGAATTTTGCGGCTTTCTCGTGTTTGAAATCGTCAAAACCAGTCAAACAAGCACTGAATAGTTAGTGGCGTCAGTAAAAACATTGATTATGAATTTTGTTTGTAAGTTTATAGGTGGAAGGTAAAATTTCCAAATGGCTGGTTTGATATAAAATAAGAGCCAAAAAATACAAAAAATTAATTTTCGGATGTGTGTCGTCCCGGCCGCCTGCCCTAAAATACGCTGGACGGCGCCTGCTGAAAAAGTGACCCGTGCTAGTTATGAACCGTATAGCGGTTTGAAGGCATTTTTATTGACAAATTAATGCGATAAGAAAGCGATATTTTACAGCCCTCCCCCGCAAGCTTTTTTTTTTTATTGACAAGTAAATGTAAATATCCCCCCCCAAAAAAAAATATTCTTTAGCTGTTTGAAGGCTTTTTTATCGACAAATTAATGCGATAAGAAAGCTATATTTTACAGCCCGCTAATTTTTTTTTATCAACAAGTAATTAATCCCGTTTTAAAATATCTTCTTTTTTTTTTCCCCGATCTTATATATATATTAGGGTAGTTAGATTTTCAACTTAAAAAAAAATATATCAAAATGCTTAAACCGGGGAAAGTTGGGTATTGGTATGATAAGTACTGACACCAAAAAGTAAATTTCTAATTTGTACCAATTTTTGAGCATTTAGTTTTAAATATTGTCTAATATGAAGCCCCGCCCAAATGCTTGATTTTGATCCATTTTGCTTAAAAATCTTATTTCAATCCAGAGAAGTTTATTTTATTCAAATAGAATGAATAAAATATGTCGAAAATGGTGGCAACATGTTTCAAACGGGACCATCCTGAAGAGAACTGGACTCTTTGGCATGCACGAAATACTTGTCCAACGCAACCTGAGATGGGTTGGCCACCTAAACAGACTTAGGGCTGACGGACTGACAATGCAGATTCTGTACTCTCAACTGAGAGGGATCATGTGGAATCGGTAGACCAAAGCTTAGGTACAAAGACAATATCAAGAGAAACCTAGAGTATTTTAATATCCCCATAGGCAGATGACAAGCAACAAGAGACTGCATAAATTGGAGGAAAAGGATTCGCGTGGTGTCATTATCGAATACGATGGGCAACAAGTAATATATATATATATATATATATATATAGAGAGAGAGAGAGAGAGAGAGTTTCATAATTTGCTTGAAGCATTGTGTATGTATTGGTTAGGAGGTTGATTTAGAAGGCTATCACAATGCAGTTTGGAATAAAAATAAAAAATAATAATACGGTAACAATGGTGTTGTGTGTTGACCTGTATTTTTTATTATTTATTAATAATAAATAAAATAAATAATAAATAATAAAAAATACAGGTCAACACACAACACCATTGTTACCGTATTATTATTTTTAATTTTTATTCCAAACTGCATTGTGATAGCCTTCTAAATCAACCTCCTAACCAATATATATATATATATGAAGATTTTTTTTGTCATTATTTTCATAGTGAGTTCGAAGCATTAATTAAAATGTAATAATAAATTTTTTGAAGGCGTAATAATGCACATTTATGTTTAAAAAACATATTTATTTCTTTTTTTTTTTTTTTTTTTCATATTAAGGGTCCAAATATTTTCAAGCAAAGCTCATCATCAGGGAATGAATTATTTTCTCATAATTTTCATCTGTATTTGGTAAATTCAATCGTGTTGTTGTTCATTGAATGTTTGGTGGTAACTGTGAAAATTTTTTTTTTTTTTTTTTTTTTCGGCGAAGATATAGTTACGCTCGGTAAGTTCCGTAATAAATCGGTGCGGTGATCGTGTTCCGCGGGATTTTTTGAAAATTATTTCATATATAAATTCTTTTTTCTTTTTTTTATAATACTATAAAATAATGAAGTCCTGCTCAGGGACACTGAAATGAAGATTTTTTTTGTCATTATTTTCATAGTGAGTTCGAAGCATTAATTAAAATGTAATAATAAATTTTTTGAAGGCGTAATAATGCACATTTATGTTTAAAAAACATATTTATTTCTTTTTTTTCTTTTTTTTTTCATATTAAGGGTCCAAATATTTTCAAGCAAAGCTCATCATCAGGGAATGAATTATTTTCTCATAATTTTCATCTGTATTTGGTAAATTCAATCGTGTTGTTGTTCATTGAATGTTTGGTGGTAACTGTGAAAATTTTTTTTTTTTTTTCCGGCGAAGATATAGTTACGCTCGGTAAATTCCGTAATAAATCGGTGCGGTGATCGTGTTCCGCGGGATTTTTTGAAAATTATTTCATATATAAATTCTTTTTCTTTTTTTTATAATACTATAAAATAATGAAGTCCTGCTCAGGGACTGAAATGAAGATTTTTTTTGTCATTATTTTCATAGTGAGTTCGAAGCATTAATTAAAATGTAATAATAAATTTTTTGAAGGCGTAATAATGCACATTTATGTTTAAAAAACATATTTATTTCTTTTTTTTCTTTTTTTTTTCATATTAAGGGTCCAAATATTTTCAAGCAAAGCTCATCATCAGGGAATGAATTATTTTCTCATAATTTTCATCTGTATTTGGTAAATTCAATCGTGTTGTTGTTCATTGAATGTTTGGTGGTAACTGTGAAAAATTTTTTTTTTTCCGGCGAAGATATAGTTACGCTCGGTAAATTCCGTAATAAATCGTAATAAATAATATATATATATATATATATATATATATATAATAGAGGAAAAGAGTTAAGGGTCTAGCATGGTTTCAATCCAAATTATTTCCTCGGGTCCCTACTCTAAGCTTAACTAAGTCGATGTAATTCTTTAGTTAAACTGAGATATATTTATTTTCGGATAATAACGGTTGAAATATAAAGAAGTTAGATGATATTTTTCTCTGTTTCGCGTGCGGCTTATTCTATTCACTAATTTATTCCCTAGTTCTTATTTCTGTATTAATGATTTAATTCTAATCTTATTAATAATGGAGATTCACTCTTTATTTGTCTGTAACAAAAACTACGTCACTACTTACGTCACATGATACAAAATCGTCACAACATAGAATAAATACACTCAAAATTTCAGCATGCAATATTAGACGATCCTCATTGGGTTTTTTAAACAAGTTTTAATAAATATATGCCCGGTATTATATATTTATATATAGTTTGTTTTATTTTAATATATATTTAAGTTATCAGAACAAAGTTTCCATTTCAAATTGTTCTATTTTTTACTCCTTTAATGAATTTGATGATCTTACTTACTTAGGGTACAGACACTCTGACAATGAACTTTTAAATCCCACACCCTCAGGCAATATCTTTCAAAAATTCATTTTTACATCGCCTGGAGGGTGTTTTTTTATTTTGCTAGTTATGAATAATAGCTAGTAAAAACAGGTAAAATTTAATTCTAATTATATTTTAGGGGGTGAATATTACTAATTTATAGTTTTTCACACGCGAAAATAGAGATTTGATATCTGCTATCGACATTTTTATTACCATTTCCATTGTGACCAGTTTGAAAGACACTCTTTTAGACATTACCATTCCCTATTCCTCCCAAACGAAGATGTAGGAATCGATATGCTATTTGCGATGTTGTAACCTTTTGTAAATATTTTCTTAGCCTCTAGAAGCCATAGAAATGAACATCTATTCAGTTAACTAAAAACTTTGCACTTTTCTTGATTCAGTCTTAGCCATTTTCATCCCATTAAACTAAATATAACAAAGTTATTTGGGTTAAGAACACTTGAATAGGATTTTATTTCTAAGGTCTGGTAACCTGAATGTTCGTTGATGTAGAAAGTTTGCCATCTTATGTAAGTGACAAACTTTCTACATCACCGAACATTATCAATCCCTTTTCTATGAACTAGTCAAACTAGAAATATTAAATGCAAGAAAGAGCAAACCATTTTAAATAATAATTTGATGTTGGCGTTTTTCACATCGAAAGTTATCACGTTGTAAATCTGTTTGTGAAAAACAATGGTTGCATGTCTTTTGAGATATTTTAAGCTATCAATCATTATTTCTGTCGTATCATATGTTAATGAGGTAATGCTATAAAAATAGTATTGTCTCAGTAAAGGCTGTCGCATACTATTCTCGATAAGACAACGTCTATTCCTGAGATTTCCTAACAATATGGCGTTGCAGATAGGATTCCTAAGCTCCTTGGAGGACCCAGAGTATGTCGAAACTTGAATTAGATGTTTCCGGATAGGAGAATAAAACTACGTATTTATTTTTAGCTTCAGTTGGATGTGAAGCCATAATGAAAATATCAAATATGGTGTACATCCAAAATACTGGAAGACGATAATCAATCGTGTTTTTTAAAGCTTTATTTTACCTTTTTGAGATCGATATCATAAACTATTGATCATGAAATATTAATCGAATTGTCAAAAAATAGCTATTGAATAACTTGGTTGCGTGGGTATATCTCTTCAGGCACGTTCAAGGGCTGTCAATAACTTGTTTATAGGGTGTCACAGCTGAGAATTTAGTGAGGTTCGCAACAAGTCTCATGCATGCTCAGTAGGATTTAAATATTGTGTGTGCCACTGGGGACTAAAATAAAAAAAAATTTAAATAACAAACTCCCATGAGCCTTCACACCGCAAGAACCATCCGAGCATGTGCAGGAAAAAGGACCCACTTCCGACCCCCAAGATAATATCTCAGCTATTCGAACCTAGACCTTAATAAGACACTGCTACTGGACAGAAAGATATTTCCTTACTACGTGGTAGCTATGATCCGTGAATAAAGCCGAAATTCTAAAACTACCTTTTGTCTTTGTCCCTTCCTTTTCTTTCCTTGACTTCCTTTTCAGCACGACCACCAAATAAGATGGGGTTAAAAGTAAACCCTTGGAACACGCACCAGGAATAACCACAGCTACCCGAAACATAAAACCCCTTGTCACACCAAACTGTATATTCACACGTTGAAGTAGGCATTGAGATTTTGTGAATTCGAAATACTGGGGACAAAATAAATGACCATCAAAGAAGAACTGCTACAGTTAAGACTGATCGAATGACTGTACAAAGGGTGATACTATGGTTGAAGACAAACATGGTAGGAATAAATAAATACATAAATGAATAAGAAAGAGAATAGGTTAAAGCCAGGCATAAGTAAAAGGGGTGGGTGGTTGACCTTTTTACGAATCCAAAGATTAGGTCGTAAAGTTTAAGAGACCTGTACGACCACCATGAAATGGGACCACTTGATGATAATATCTTAGGCACCCAGGTATTAAAAGCAAAAGGGATTTTTATGAGAAAATCTCTTTTGAAAAAATTAATGGTCAACGTATTGAAGACGTAGTGTATGAAAAATATTTAATTACTTTAATTTTAAGGGTTAATGATGACTAGAAGTCTGCGATTTTATTTAAGTACTGGCCATCTGTGTGGTCCGGAGAAGATGGTTGGGGAAGGGGAATTTGACATAAATACAGCTAAACTCGAGCACTAAAGAGTTAGAACTCGGCCGTTGAGGTGTTAAGGTCGCCGGTAGGGACAGCCAGTAGCAGCCAGTTGGATAGACAGCGAAGTATCACACACACCCTTCTTCCATCCGCATCTTGTTTACAAACACTTGTAGTTGTTGTTTGTTTTTATTTGATCCTTGTGACTACTGTTTCTGACTCATGCCCTCAAATTGACCAGCGCAGAGCGTTACAATGTTTGGGGTCTAGACATCGTGCATTAAAGGTGCAGAGCGCAGAACAGGTCGTCTCACAAAAGAAAAAGAAAATACTGAAACAATTAAAAAGAGAGGGAATGTCTTTAGACGCCAGTGTAGAATTTTGGCATCAAATGGAGCTTATAGACCAATCTAATAATCTCAAGAAAATGTTTGCGTGTTTCAAATAAATAAATCTAAAGAAAAGGAAGAGTTTGAAATCTGCAAATATTGTAACCTGAGGCATAAAAGAGACAAAACAAAAAGTGGAACCATTTTTCAAATGTCTGTAGATTCAAAAATAAGACACACACAGTGGAGAAGGTTCCAAATGAGAATCTTTCAAATGCAAAAGAAAGAAAAAAAAACTAAAGAAATAATTAAATAACAGAGAAGTTTGAGTGAATTTCAGTAGTCGTAGTGGATTGTAAAAAGTCTTACGGATTCATTGGAACAGATGTGTTGAACGTGGATACACAAAATTAATCAATAACGTTATTATGATATCGGCGCTTTTCAAGGCTACTTTAAAAGTGAAATGAAGTAGCAACCCTGTTATTATGAATCTAAGAAGATACCAATTTATATGCTACCTATGTGACACAATCAATGGATGCGTATATATATAGGTATAGTGATGCAGGTGAAAAATTAAGAAAAAGACCCATATATATATATATATATATATATATATATATATGAGGAAAAATGAGTAAAGAAATGTAGATGGATAAAATGAATTTAATCGATATCACATTAATCGATATCACGCACACATAGAAGAATCGACCTTCATCAGAGTGAACATTTATTTTGAATGTGTGCGAAATATTTTCACACACATAAACTGACCGAAACACATGTGTAAGTGATATCGATTAATGTGATAACGATTAAATTCATTTTATCCATCTACATTTCTTTTCTTTACTCATTTTTCCTCATATTGTCGGATTCAATTCCTTTTCCATTTTCACACACACACACACACACACACACACACACATATATATATATATGTGTGTGTGTGTGTGTGTGTGTGCGTACATGTGTATGTATATAGATGTGTATGCGAGTGTGAGTTGGGCATCAGGGAAAAAACATTAGATAGTAATGATGTATGTGCGTACATATCTATATATGTATATGAGAAGTAAATAAACAAACGATGTGTTTTTGATATGGCTTTTTTTTTAGCCGACAATTTTTTGGAGAATATTTGCTTAATTGAAGTCGTACCTAATTTTGAAAATTAATTAATCAATATGCCCGCCTAATCAATTAATTATTAATTAATGAATTTTCAAAATTAGGTACGACTTCAATTATGCACCTATTCTCCAAATATATATATATATATATATATATATATATATATATATATAATGTGTGTGTGTGTGTGTGTAAGTCTGTATGATTTTGAAAGATCACTAAAACCAGACGTGGATGTGTTGGTCAAGAGAAGTTTATAAAAAGAAGTTTGACTGTTAAGGACTGCCTCATAAAAATGAGCCACGTGTGGTCTCTGTCGGACAAAAGAATAACTCCCGTATATGGAATTCTCGGGGGTGAAAAAGTTAAGTGAGATTTTGAGAGTTTGAGACTTAGATATGCAGCGAGGGTTAGAAATGGCACTTGTAGTGAACACTTGGAGGTTTTGAGTGCTGGAACAAACGCAGTTGTCGAGAGCTTCTGGCCGAATATAATTAAGTGGGCTGCCGGCCATCCTCCCATTTCGGCCTGGTTAGACTGGCACTATGAGAACCTAGAGCGAAGTTAGTTGCAGAAAGAATGACTAAGCAAGGAAGAATAAGTTAAATACGTGAGTGTTACCCCCCGCACCCCCCCCCTCTCTCTCTCTCTCTCTCTCTCTCTCTCTCTCTCTCTGTCTGTCGAAATGCACACTGTCTTCTGTTTTTGTTGTTCACTGTTATTCTCTTGTGTTTATTTTATTTTATTGTGACGGGTTCCTCACCGGGTGCAATCGAAGCTTATTTTCAAAGCTCAAAATTTTAAGAAATTCCTTAATGTGCAGAATTCCTTAATTCACAGAATTTAAAACTAGCTGAAGTACCTGTCTGTGTAGGGTAAGTGGTCAGCAATTTGATACCAAACAAATATAATTAAATCCTTTCAACTAATTTCATTTTTCTTCCGTTTATTTGACAATCTTAAAAATTTACACCGAGCAGTTACCAGGGATGTTACTGTAAGAGAAAATTATATAATAAAAAGCAGATTTAATAATTCTATTTTTATATTGTCTTATGAATTTTTGGACGTTTTGGTAAAAATTTCACGGATTATTTTAGAGAAACATTTAAAAATAAGAATGGGATATTAATATCAATTAATTAATAATATTCAATTAAATGTAAATAATTAAGACAATTTTTTTCTTTTCAATTACTCTATTATGCTCTTATGCCTGAGTCATAAAACTACCTCTTGCCTTTGTCTCTTTCCTCTTTTGTGCCTTTTCGTTCCTAAGTTCCATTTCAGCGTACCAACCCACAAGAACAAAGAACCAGCTTTTATTGGGGACCAACGAACGTAACTATATTCCCATAAACCATAGAAATTTAGACACGTGACAGATTTCGAAGAGTTCCATCCGGCTTGGGGTATTCCAAAGTAATATCCATCTTTTAGGTCGTTTCCTATGCCCCATAGGAAACGACCTACTCTCCGTTTGAATGGCCGAGGTATTATTTTGGGGGTAGGGAGTCAGTCCTTTTTGTCAGACATGCGCAAAGTGGTTCTTCCGGTCAAGGTCCCATGGGAGTTTGTTGTTTTTTATTTTATTTTTTATTTTCGTATTTTTTAATCCCCACAGGTTTAAGACAATTGAAACACTTGAACAGAAATCGAACACTCTTCTTCCAGTTTGCAGTGGATGCAATTTGTTAAATTTAACTTTAAATTGTTTATCAATAATTCCGAAAGACACTAATTTATAATTGTTCGACTCTATCAATGAATCTTGTTTAATTAATAGAAAATTTTATGTGAAATTCTCAAGAGTTAGACGCAACAAAAATATATTTATTTATACTTCAATTGACTTTCCATCCATAAAAATGTTTATCGCAAGGTGTTGACATAACTGAAACGTGCTCAGTATCAATCAGATACCGAACTGCTATGAATGTAAAACTATTTTGTTTCTGACATAAAAAAAATAACTTTTCACGAGGAATCCAATATCATCTTATCATACGGAATATGTCTCCACGGAACAACAATTCTGGGTTGGTTGGTTGGTTGGTTGGTTGGTTTTGCGGCATATCCACTCTTGTTTGGTTATTTCATGCCGAAGTTACTTTTTCTTCAATCATATTGTTTCAAGTAACTATTCTTCTTCTTCTTCTTCTTCTTCTTCTTCTTCTTCTTCTTATTATTATTATTATTATTATTATTATTATTATTATTATTATTATAAAATACACCCCACCCCCCACCGAACACCCGATAACATGTGTTTTATACAAAAAAAAATGCCATGACTTCAAGAGGCAATAGGATATGTATTACTGAATTTAAAAAATTGATAGTGCCATATTTTTTATTTGTAGGTTACATTCGATGTAGTTGGCATTGATGCCAGCGGTCGAATCATTGTGACAGAATTCTGTGCTGCAATGTCAGGTTAGTAAAAATATTAACAGGTATTCAAAAAGTTAAATAGTCATGATTCTATAAAAAGTTACTAATCTTTGAAGACTAAAGCAAATTATATTTAATTATCATTATAAAGGGACAAAAAGTAATTGTCTTCCCTTGAATTGTGGGCGTGTCTTTCCACGTCACACGGTAGTTGATCACTTTTTCTCTTTTTGTGTCCTAACATCGAAGTGAAAAGATGTTCCAAGCAAAGTTCTGGAGCAAAGGTTGAATATGATTTCTATCGTTTTTTGCAAATTTTCTGAACTCAGGTATGTGAGGTCCAAGACTTAAGTTTAAAGAGTTAAGTAAAATTGAAAAATTGAAAATGAAAGTGTCTAAATGGGATTTTGGTCATTGTTATATCAATGCAATATTTTTTATCAAATCATTTTCAACAAAATGAATTATACATTAACAGTTTATTATTCTTGTCAAAAAAATGACAAGAAAAACAAAATGGAGAAGAAATTCAAGGCTATGGACCCGCATGGTAAAGGCACTTTCACTCTGAATGGAAAGTAGCCCAATAATATGGATGTATTCTTAGCCGCGAGAAATTAGACGGGGCGCTCACTTTCGCTGACAGAAATGGAGACGGCATCATTACTTATAAGAAATTCATTGAAGTTCTTACTCTATAACTACGATTTTTTAAAAACCATATTGACTTCTTGCTGATATTTTATACATTTACTTAAAATACAGTTACATATTTCAATAAACGTAGTGATTATCTTTCAAAAGATTATAGATTCCATTAAGAATGCAATGTTAGATTATGTCACCGTTTATAATTTTCCTGTTAAATGAATATTAATTAAAGCAGACGATTTAGAGTTGAAAGAATGCAAATCTTTTATACATACTTTAAGTATGAATGGATGGAACATATGATTCTTAAAAGAGAAACTATTGAGTAAAAAAACTTCCCTAAACTCATCTTTGTATTTGATTACATTTGCATTCAATAAACTTTCTTAACAAAAACGATTGGTACCACCAATTTTCACGGTGACCCCCCCCCCCAATATTTAACACAATGAAACTTGCATAAAGGTTAATATTATCTTGAAAAGTTTTTGTCCATTTGAAAGAAGACACATTTAAAAAAAAACTCATGATGATTTTAAAAAAAATTTTTTTCAACACACGGAAATAATGAAAATTATAAACGAAAAACAATGTTTACATTTTTGAACCGTTAAATCAATTGAAATTTAACGTAGCCAAAACAAGTTATAATTAAAGGCTTTTTAAAAGATTCTATGAAAAATCAATTGATAGTCCGATTTTCACGAAAATTTTCATAATTACTTACCTTTGGGTGAAAATATGTCTGAAATAGTTTTTCCTAAAATATATTAGAGGAAATATTTTTTACGAGGTCTACCCCCTATTTCATTTTATGAAATATGAAAAAATGAACCGACAAAAAACGATTTTTACTTTTTTCTATAACGATAAGAATCTGAATAATTATATCAGAAGATTTTCATAAGTTTCAATGCCAGAGTTTTTTTTTTAGTAAAAGAACCATGAATACAGAATTCAGCTTTAAAATATCATTAAAGAAACTGACCATGTCGTAAAAAAACGGACTGTTTTACTTATTTTTCAAGATGACGGTGTGTAATCTTTTCCCGGTTGGATAATATGATCTTTGAATTAACTGTTTTTCTTTGTAACAACTCTTATGTTCGTTATTTCTATTTCTTTAAGTTCAAAAATATTTACGTTTCTTCCTTTAATATGGCCTAAACTGATCACGTGACCTATTTTGGTGGTACCTAACGCTGATGTTTTTTTCTAATGAATACGGTATTAGATTCTTTAATAAAAAACAACTAATTCTTGATCCATTTTTATTCGTCTTAACAGTTTTCTTTTTTCTCTCTCTGTAGCAGGAAAACGTCTTTTGTGTAGCCAGCAAACATGTCTATTCAATGAGAGGATTGCCATAGTTAGATCTCTAGCAGGAAATTCAATGACAGTCTAAAACGCACAAGGAACTTTTTTTTATCAGACACCGGAGTAACACTCGCAAGAGTTTAGCGCATACATCAACACATTGATTCAAATTTACTTCCTATTTAAAGAATTTATATAATAACACTGATTTACAAAAAAATTTTTTGTCTGAGGCAAGAATGTGAATAGGTGTTTTTTACTAATTTGGGTGTGCTGAATTCAAATTTATAAACAGTTTTTCTCTATCATCACTAGTTTTCTGCCTTTTAGATAGTCTCATTTTAGTATATACAGAGTATATACGTGATTATTTCAACAGTTGCAGCAGCTTATTACAGATAAAACAGGATAGATAAAGAACATTGACGGAATAAATATACTTGGATGACACAATGTACACAATTCAGAAAGAATTGTTGAGGCATCCTCGATGTTTTGACGAGCTTGAAGCCATTGGAGAATATGAAAAAAACAAAAAAACAAAGTAAAATTAAATCATATGTAAGGCAATAAAATGTGCGTCGTTGGAAATTGTAATACAAATATATACCCAAAAGATTGTGTAACACAGTTGTCGAGGGACACCTTCCTCCTGCGCTGCGAGGAACGACAACCTCCTGCGCTGACTGCCAGTGCACTACTGGCTGTTGATTGAGACGTGTTGGCTACGCTTAACTGCCCAAATCCGTCTTGATATATAGCTATATATATAATGTAATGCTATCACTTACATTTATTGCATAATAACTAAAAAAGAAGCCATAAGTCACACAATATTAGAAATTAACTCTGAATGCATATATGCGTTTATGTACAGTATGTGTACAAAATGTACAGTATGCATATCTAAAATATTAGAGGTGATGAGTAAAAACGTATTTCAAATCTGAATTCCGCATCCCCAAATTAGGTTAAAGCAGCTATTTTTGTGCTTGCCTCAATTTCTTTGTAAACCAGTGTAATTATTCGAAAAAATAACCGAATGACAAAAGCGATGGGAAATCGAAAGATTTTCATCAAAAGTTACTGAGTCAGCCTAAGAGTATTTAATTACATAGAGTATTATTCGTTTAACCTTTAGTCCTTTAAGCTGTTAAACTTGTAAAACTTCTAAAAGATTTTTATTTTCGACTAACACTTTTTGAACACATAACCATTCAAATCGAAATTTGATGTTGAAAAAAAAATCTATACCTAAACTCTATTAGTCAGACATTCAACCACAAAAAATCAGATAAATATTGAGGTGAGCGTGACCGAAGACCGGAACAAATTGGACTGGAAATTGTTTTATTTTTTAAGTGAGAGTTGTTAATCATGTTGTATTAGAAACAAATCTCGCTACAATAGTTATTTTTTACTGTGTTACAATAACATACATACCCAAATCTGATCATCTTCTATACATATATAAAGGGCAGTTGTGTGTATGTGTATGTCCAGAAGAAACTTTGAAAATAAAACAATTAACGACAAATTAAATATATATACACATTGAATATCACCAGGGCTTGGTTTTTGAGCAAAAATAATAGAGATTTGATTTATATTCGTGAAGATAATTTAAAAAATAAAATTTAAATGATAACAGCATGGATTTTTTTTTTCATTTAATATTTTAGATAGTAGACATTAACATTTATTTTCAGAGTAGCTGGATCAATGCAAGGTCTTTTTTTTTTTTTACATGGGATTTAAATGGGACATCCCACGAGGATTCAACTCATGATTCAGTAATAATGGATCTGCGGGACTAACTTAAAAAATCCTCCTCTACCCAGGCAACGCCGGATAGCCGCTGCTAGTTTTATATAGATTTATTCTATCTTCGTATCCTTTCTATCTACATCTATTTTGCTATATTTATGGGGCTATGTTAAGTTTGTTGGTATTGGTATCTTGTCCCCAATAAAAGCTGGTTCTTAATTCTTGTGGGCTGGTCAGCTGAAATGGAATTTAAGGAACGAAAAGGCACGAAAGAGGAAAGAGATAAATGCAAGAGGTAGTTTTACGACTTAGGTTTTATTGAACGGGGCATATGTCGGTCGTAGCCAAGGAGACATGCCTCTTGGCTAGGAAAACGACTGCACTCAGTTGCGACCTCAGTTCGAATGGCCGAGGTATTATTTGGGGGGTAGGGAGTCAGTCCCTTTTGTCGGACATGCGCAATGGTGTTCTTCCGGTCAAAGCCCTATGGGAGGCTGTTGTTTATTATTTTTGTTTTTTCGTATTTTTTAATCCCCACATATTCATTGGTATAATCTTTTCTTACTTATCTTCCCCTCTGTTAAGACTGTTTTGATCTTGTAATAATATGAGTAGACTTGCTCTAAATTGCCTGTGGCATTGAAACAGTTATTTGTTCAGGAACAAATAACTGTCACATGACCTGACTATAGAAAGAACAACTAGGAATGTACTTGTTGAATTGAGAAATAAATTCACTATTGTTAGACAATTTTGTTTTGTTATCAACCGGTAAAAGAATTCGGTTATAATAAAGAAAAAAATCGTAATTGTTCTGTAAAGTATTTTTAAGAATAGCGTTCCAGTTTAATTGATATTATTAATATTATTTTTCGTTATATAAATACTATTATTTTCTCATCATATTATTAATTCTAAAATCAATATTAACAAAACAAAAATGAAAAACACTAAAACTCAAACAAAAAACAACAACAAACAAAAACAAACAAAAAAACAAAACAAACAGAAAAAAACCCAAAAAACTGGGTACTCTTTAATATCAATAAATCTACAATCTTTATATTTAACACACATATACAAGGAAGACGTTATAGTCATTTACTAAGCTTAGCTTAGTTCTGGCACAAGGCTGTAAGTATGTGGTACTCAATCTAAATGGTCATTTACAAACTGAATTTTTAACCCTCTGCAGCCAATTTTATAAAAAGCAAAAAAAAATATTGACATCAATTATTGTCAAATGATAATATAAGAGGTTAACTGAGAAGTATGGGGCATCTTGGGAGAATCGAACAACGTGATCCGCCCTCGGTAATATAAGAGGTTCTGATTTAATTTCGAATTAAATCAGTTCCCTTTTTGCAGGTGGACTCAGGTTAACATGTTGCTTAAGGAATGGTTCATGTGTTAAATATTATTCATGTATACATTTATAAGATCAGAAAAGATAACTAGGTCACATCTAATTTTCATGATAAAAAAAGACAAAATGTAAAGTTTGCGCGAGCCGCGAATGTTCACCTTATTTCCGAACTAAAGAACTGAATAAATAATGTATTCATCTGCATAGGATAATGAAAGTTTTCTGCGCTACCAATGTAATTATTTTTATATATGAAATACAATGTGACACACACACACACACACACACACACACACACACACACACACACACACACATTTATATATCCCTTTGTGGTAGGGTTTTTACTTGTGAAATACACTATACCTACACTAACTTTGCAAATAAAAAAATTGTAGAAGTTATCCTCCAGCTATAGAAACAATATGATACTCACCGTCGCAGTGGGGTTCTAACTACCGTCGAGTTAGTAGACGAGAACAACAGGCAAGCTGTAACTTAAATACAGCCCTTGCATGCTGCTGACATAATGCAAAGTGATGGCTGAAGAGTGGGTACTTATCCATGTTCTTACTCACCCTGAAATCCAACAGCCAATCAGAACTCAGGAAATGAACTTGCCTTTTATAATGGAACAATCCAAAGCTCCATATAAGCCACCTACCAAACTCTAGTTTTAGTCTTGCATCATCTTGTAACAGAGTTGAATACTTGACACAAAATCCAACAAAATTGATATAATTTCTGTTAATTGTTATCTAATAAGTGTAGTATCTAGCATTAAGAGTAGACACGTATCCCAAGGACATCGACGGAAGTGGGCACCATCTATTGTACAATTGTAAATAAACATATTAGATCTGCCGTCACACCTTGTTAACACGTCTTCTTATTCTCTGAACTCTAAGAGATTATCTTTAATCATCCTTAATACACACAGAATATATTACACGGGAAACGACGAGAAAATTATGATTTAAAAACAGCAGCGAATGCAGTATGACGCCGGAAAATTTGACCGGTGGAATTATCAACATTGACTGCAACGAAGATAGCCATACGATGGATTCGGTGTCTGAAAACGTTTGGATTTTATGTTTACAAGAAGAAATTACTCATTGAAGAGTTTATTAAAGACAACCACCATCATAACGCCACACAACGTAGAGACAGAGAAGATGTGGTCTATTATATTTACTATTGCATTTAGCAGGACTCAGTACAAGATATATTTTCGACATTAAGTTACAAGAAAGATTCAAGATTGACACGGCCATAACAACTACTTCGTACATCAAGTAAATACTTCTACAACAACGCAAATGTTCCACGAAGCAACACATCGACCAGCAGAAAATTACCGACTGTTCGGATAATTGCCTTGGGCTGAACTTTCGGTAACTAAATTGACAACCACATCAGAGACGTAATACTGTGTAATTGTTGGTCGGCATATATCAAACGCAGACTATTGGAACAGGGAGACCAGCTAAAGCTCGAGTGACCCACAGAACTCGCTCGATTACAAATGTGTGCTCTCTGTTTAAACGCGGAAAAAAGCGGAGAAGCTGAAATTGCGAACCGCATACACACGAAACAACACAGAAACAAAAAAAGAAAAAATACACACAAACAAGCAAACACATAAAAGAAACATGTTATAAATGTGGTGCCACTGGGCACCGTGGAAGAGACATTTAATGCCTAGAACTAATGCAACAAATGTGGCAGGTCGGACTACTTCGCGGGCATGTGGAAAATCAGATACGTTAGCGGGACAGTCTGACCCGAACGACATTTACGCCTTTACAATTGGTGACGTGAAGACTGACAAGATGGCACTCAACATCGGATGCATACCACTAAAAATGCTAGTAGATTTAAGCTCTTGTGAAAACGTTATTGACAAGGAACAAGTGGTCCAAGCTAAAGGAGAAAATAGAATACACAAGAGGCAATGTCAGACTGTTTCCTTATGACTGTCCTAAACCAATAAAAACACTGGGATTCTTCGTGGAAGAAGGACAAATATACAGTAAGTGACAAAATGTGTTGGCATACCACTATTAGAACCGAAGAAAACTGCTAAAACTCATTAAAATACAAAACATTGCAAAGGTGGGTCTTACTGAACATTGTGAGAATCTTCCAGCTGAGGAACTCAAAAATAATTTGCAAATAAATTTGAAAAAAGTGTTGTCTGGTGTTGGGAAGCTAAATGGTTCTAAAATCAAGCCTAAAGCCGACACGGCGGTAAAACCAGTTGCCCAATTTGTCCAGCAATCAATTTATGCTGATAAAAAGGGCGGGAAATGAACAGAATGGATTTGTGGATGCAGAATTAATTGAAGGATATCAAATTGTCGGCATTCCTGTTACATTAATCTAAGAAATCTGAAACTGGCCGACCTGAGAGCGGAATAGTTTTCCAAAAACATGGCAATGCAGGTAAATATTGATGAAGAGGAAGATGATGGCAGCGTAACTGCAAGTAAAAAGGACTTCTCCAAAACAGAGACTAAAAAATCAAGGCTGATGAGGATAACTACTACTACTACTACTACTACTACTACTACGTGAAGTGAGATAAATTGTGGCATTGCTAACATCGTGAAAGCCCGAGGCTACGGGACAGAAACTAACTTCCAAGTCGATGAAGATGTCCGGGTTCTTTTTCATGCGAGAGACCATAAGTAGAACAGGTAACCTGCAGTTGTTTTCAGGAATCACAAAACACACAGCAGGAGAAACCAAAGGTTTTAAGCAGTGGGATGCCAACCAAGCTGGAGAAAAAGAACAATTAGGTGTTTTTTTTAATTTTTTTTTTAATAGAGATAAGGAATACATTTACACATCACTCGATCTGTCAGATAATGAAAGCCAACAGATTTTTAAACTAAAGAAGAATCTATAAAGATAATGGCGGCTGTTACGGTTGGCAAATATGATAACTTATTATAGAAAACAGAAGATACAAAATGGAAACGATAAAAATTTGATGATATTTCTAAAGTATTTAAAACAATTGTCCTCATATTCATTGTCATCTGTACAACGTTTCGGTCGATGTGCCCTCCGGCCTTCTTCAGGTATTACTTGTCGGAATCTGGAACCTTCTTTTCGGACTTGGGAACATTCTTTTCGAACTTGGGAACCTTCTTGTCGTAATCAAGAACCTTCTTGTCGTAATTGGGAGCTATCACGGAACTTTGTCCAATTGGACACATAAAGGAGTGAGGTTAAGACAGTTCTAAGTGACAGTTATCTATGGACTGCAGGTTCAATTCTGGCCAAGGGCAGCAGTAATATAGAATAATAATTAACACAGCTTAACGCCTCTACCCCCAGCTATGGTTAGCGGAATGAGAACAGGATACCTCTGTGGATTGAATAAAGGGTTAGGTTCAAAGTTCCGTGATGGCCCCCGATTACGACAAGAAGGTTCCCGAGTCCGAAAAGAAGGTTCCCGCGCCCGACAAGAAATACCTGAAGAAGGCCGGAGGGCACATCGGCCAAAACGTTGTACAAATAACAATGAAGATGAGGACAATAGTCCGAATAACGCAGATGATACTAATCATCAAGCCTCATCTCAAACATTCAGAGAAATAGCTAAAACAAGTATTTCAGCAAAAGAACATACATCATTCTTCCAACCTTTAATACGATTAGCATCAACCAGCAGTTCTGCAACAAATGTAGCAGGAACGAATGGTAATAGTCTAGGGGAATCAAGGGAAGTTGCATAAGACATTGATACATTTCTTTTTGAGGGAACCCCAACAAGCAAGACTCCAATACCTACTCCTGGGATAGAAAACCTGTTAAGACACTCAGGACATAAAATTATGAACAAAACAAAAGAGACATTTATACCATCCTGACAGGCTAGTTTAATTCGAAGAAAAGGAGGGAAGTAGTATCCTAGATTACACTTATTCAAAGGAGATCGGCGAAAGGGAATACCATGATTGTAAATGAACATAATAGATCCACAATAACACTTTGCCAACACGTGTTTTATTTTTAATGAGTCCTAAGAGATTATCGATAGTCATCCTTAATACAAACAGAATAAATTACACTAAGCTTAGACTAATTTGGAATAAGGCCAGAAATATGGGGTAACCAGTGTTTGGTTGTTTTTATTTTTCTTCCTTATTAACAGACTCTGGAAACAACGAGGAAGACACTGGGAAAATCCATAAAGAATGAAGGAAAACATTTCTTTTCCAATTAGCAAGTAAACATCTGAACAGTTTAAAAGGTCGTTACTAATTTAGTGAAAAAAGATAAGAATCTACGCAGACATTGTTAATGAGTGTGGTCTCCGGTGGTCACACACTTTGCTTGATGGGTTACAACACATGGTAGAAAGTAGCAAATTTCCCATGATGATTATTGATATATGTTTAGGTTTAACTACAAGGGAATATGCGACAGCAAAGGATCAATATAACAGTATTATGAGAAAAGTCTCTTTGCATTTTCTCCAATGCATTCCATAAGATACTAATGGCCAGAGTTCAAATGAAAATACGCCATGTTCCTGGCAGTTTAAACACAATTCTTTGCCAGGTTCTTCAAAAATTGAATGGATAAAAACTCATTTGAAAAGATAACTGTTATAGGTGATATACCCTATAGACTATAGTGGAATGCGCCGACGGTTATTATAAGTAATAGGGACAATTATAGCTTGAGAGTAAGCCAATGCGAGTCAGCTCATAACTCTATTTGTCGGACGTAATTCCCACTTCTCTGTACTGTAATTGTCTACTCTTTTGTTAATACATTTTCCTACATTTGTTACCTGTCGTTTTATTCTTATTTGACCCCTTAAAATCCCACAACAATAACTTTGACCAAATTCTGACAGTCTGTTTTACCATCGCATTATTCTTTCTGTCTGAGGAATATTGGTTCGTGTAAGCAGCAAGATTTTTCTGAAATAAATGTACTCATTCATTCTTCTGGTTGTTTCAATAATAATAATCCATTTGATGAAAATACAGTACTATAATTCACGGGTAATGATTTTCTTCTATCAATAATAACTTATACGATGAGGATATCAGTAAATATCTTATATTAAAGTTGGAAGGCTTAAAGTAACCTTCCAACGTGGATACATGTGTGTACATGAAATACTCCGACAAAGTTATAAAATAATAACAGACTTTATTCCGTGAGTACACAGAACACACATTCATGACAAATATATTAACAAGCATAAAGAAAGTAGGTGTAGGACTTGCATCTTAAGGAATGTCACTTACTGATAGCTAAGTGGGGTTAAAGCCCCCCCCCACACACACACACACTTAAGGGGCAGAGGCGTCAAGCGCCTAAACCATGTGAAGTCGTTGCTGGCCCGAGAGAAAAAGAAAGAATTCATAATTCTCGGGCTACTGTCTAAATACTCTCACCACCTATCGACGAACAACAACAGCAAGGGAAGATAACCATATTGGACTCATGTCCCCACGGAATTACCATTTTACTGACCCAATATCAGGAATTTAAGAAATTCTTGTCTTATCCCGCAATGTTTTTTTATGAGTAAGAACTTATTGAAAACCAGACTGATTGGAAACCAGACTGATTGGAAAACCAGATGCTTGTTAAAAACTGAGCCATCTCAAACCTTCTGGTGTTAAGCTGAGTTATTGAATACGTATTTACATCAGTCATTATGACATGAAATGTTTGTTATCCTTAAACTGAAAGACAAACAAAGAAAAAAAAAGGGGATAATAACCACAGTCACATGTAACAAAAGAAAAGTCCAAACAATTCATTTCATATTTTTCAATAAGAATCAGCTGACCTCCGAAACATTCGGAAACAATGAGACTTATTGTTTTCTATTCTTTGTTTTGTGTTGTGTTTCGTATAATTCAAAAAGAACTATTTTTATTCAGGAATGTAGCTCTTTGGGTTCTGTCAATACTTATGACTTATTTTCATTGTTTCTATAAATCTTAGGGAAGAAACAAAAACTTACATAGAAATATTTGTTTGCTTATGTATTGCACTTTATGACATTATGTATTTAAAGACGGAATCGAGTGCAACTTACTGACCAGTTTTGTTAGATTAGACGCCGACGTTTGCTTTAAATCATTCAACCATTTGCAGATTAAAAAAAATGAAAACATGTTCACTGACTTAACGAAAACGATTAAATGATTTTCAGTGCATTTTATTATATCTTAGGTTTCGTTTTATGTAATGCAATAGTAAAACCATATTAGAATTTTTTTAAAAATCCTATACTTGTCAAAATGCAAGTCAATGGTTAACTTAACGGCTTTGATACAAAGATCGACTGATAAATAAGTAAAGACGTCGGGGTGGCCTAAAGTCGGTATCAGCCATGCAGCGAGGGAGTCTATCCCCCTTTTCACTAGCTCTCGACCAAAGAGATTATTTTTACGTATGAGGTGGAGCGCAACACCTACCATCAGCTCTTTACTTTACAGCACATATCCCTGTACTACTCATACGCTGAGTTGGCGAGGGCCGGTATTGAACCAGGAACCTTGTGCTTTCTAAAACTTGTTTAGATAAAATAATGAAAGTGGTATTAAATGAAGTAAATTTAGGGGTTTATTTTTCAACATAGTCACCATTTAATGTGACACATTTTTCCCCAAACGTTTTCATCCCCGAAAAATATTTCTGGTTTAATTTTGATCGAAATGCACAAAGCAACTTTAATGAAAAATCTTGGCCGTTTACCGCCCTGCCCTATCGGCTAAGGGAAGAAGAATACACCACCTGCACAGGGGCCACCTGTTGGCCGTGGTTGGCAACACATGATCCTTAAGGATGGAATCCTGGAGGTTGAACAGTCCACGACATGCAACATTCAACTTTGGCCCTTACTTTGGCTAAAACGGTAGTCGGACACAACCCCTCCGATCAATAGGCTAGTCACGTCAAGCCGTAGCACCTATATAATTGTCCCAGCCCTATTGCCTTTATAGCAAACTCCTACCCTTTTATCATATACATGCTAGAAGGCGGTGCCTGAGGGTCTTAATGTTCTGGGTATGACGTTAAACTGCATCTAATGGTAAAGTTCACATTTTGGAGCTCTGGGGAATGTGGAGTACCCCTTCATCGCCATTACTCCCAGATTCACTCTGTCCTGGAGAGGTAGTACCATTAGGGTCCCACCTATGGATGAAATATTCAAAAATTGAGTTTAAAATATATTTGAATCAAGCATGAATTAAAAACAAACGTCTTCGGCATAAAATAACCCAACGAGGGTTGACATGCTGTAAAATCCAACAAACCAAATCAAACCGTTTACCGCCATTTTACAATTTGGTGAATAACAGTAATAACAGCAATATCCTGATGATATCCAAATCGGGCGGGACCGAGAGGGTCGAGCGTTGATTATAAATTCATTGCTGCAACAAACGGTACAAATGGTGAGAAACCTGAAATTCACGGTTAATGCACAACCACAACACAATCGAAATTTGGATCATTATTTCAAAATAAATTATTGATAGATTTAGAACGATATTTGGATAGAGAAGTAGAATTTAAAAAAAACAAAAAAAACAACAAAAAAAAAAAAACAAAAGAAACAAAACAAAAA
Source organism: Doryteuthis pealeii (assembly GCA_023376005.1). Lineage (NCBI taxonomy): Eukaryota > Metazoa > Mollusca > Cephalopoda > Myopsida > Loliginidae > Doryteuthis > Doryteuthis pealeii. Next base: position 102,060,760 of record CM042152.1, read on the forward strand.
ACAAACATCATCAAATTGTTTTAAAAGAATATTGGTATCTGTTCTTTGAAGTTCTCTATACAGTTCTTACCTTATGATTATAATTATAAAAAACTTAGAAAAAGGATCAGCCATTATTTACCATAAACTGTCTATCCACAGTAATCTCTCACATATGTATGTTGGAGGATGTATGTTAAATGATTGTTTATTTTTCATTTTGAATTTAAGTTTCATTACCATGAAATAAATGGGATATTTTAAAAAGAGATTCGCAGTGAGACTCGGGCACTACAGTTTATATATATATATATACATATATATATATATATATATATATATATATATATATATATATATATATATATATATATATATAAAGAAATTTGAAAAAACAAGGGTTCCAAAAATAAGATGAATTTATTTATCGACGCTTAAACGTTTCGGTTTCATTAAACTTTCACCAGGATGTATTATGGGTTGGAGAAATTGATGGATGTTTTATAGATGTCAGGAGATTAAAAAAAACTTTATAAAATTTCTTCACCCCATAATACATCCTGATGAAGGTTTAAAGAAACCGAAACGTTTAAGCGTCGATAAATAAATTCATCTTATTTTTGGAACACTTGTTTTTTCAAATTTCTTTATATTGTCGGATTTATTTCCATATTTACTCCCATATATATATATATAATATATATATATATATATATATATATATATATATATATATATATATATGAGGTAAGGCAAAAAGATAGTGGACAAAAAATAATAACTGAAACAAGTCTTAGAGTGGGAATATTTCGATCTTAGGATAAGATCATCTTTAGCCCAATAACTTTTATCTAAAGCAGAAATACGTACATGCGTGTGATTTGGAGGAGGGGAGAAGGTTGAGGGGAAAAGGAATAAGGAAATGAGTGAAGTGTAGGTAAACACTCTACTACTACATCCTATACCTCTGCATTCCACCAACCCATGTCCCATCTGGCACATACCCCCTCCTCTTACCTACACTTTACTCATTTCCTTAGTCGTTTTCCCCTCAACCTTCCCCCCTCCTCCAAATCACACACATGTACGTATTTCTGCTTTAAATAAAAGTCATTGGGCTGAAGATGATCTTATCCTAAGATCGAAATATTCCCACTCTAAGACTTGTTTCAGTTATTATTTTTTGTCCACTATCCTTTTGCCTTACGTCATATATATATATATATATATATATATATATATATATATATATATATATATATATATATGTATATACAAACACACACACACACACACACACACACACACACACATATATATATATATATATATATATATATATATTGAATAGTCCCCAAGAACCCGAGAGATTGGGGAAACTGGAGACCAGAAGAAGAATCGAGCCCCTTCAAACTACATCACTACAAAAATAAGGATACTTAGAAGAACAGTGAATATCTGTGGAGACTTGTTGTCACTCAAACTTCAGTGAAAACCATTAGTTCCTATTCGTGTGAAAAACTCACAAAGAGTAAAATAATTGCCAAGGAATATTATCGTTGAAATATGTCTTGTTTTTAAGTTGAACTTCTGAAAGAAAACTAATTCAGTAGTCTTACAGAGCCACTACCGGGTACGCAGCTTTAATTCTAAGTGGATGGTAGGATATAAAAAACAAACATAACGTAGATAAAGGTGTCCTAATGATGTTGAGTGGTTGTAAATTCATAGAAAAATGGTCGCCATTAATTCATTGAATTTGATTCTACGTAACCAAATGGATAATCTAGTAAACCGCGACTAAAAGAAAAGAAACTTATTCTAAAAAATGGCAAGAACCTTAAAAGTGTCTTAAAAGAGTGAACACTGAGGCACAAGAACAAAAATGATACCTTTACAAAGACAATTCTTCACATTAATAAAGGAATGGTACATGTATAGTTTAAAGACGCGGGTTTTGTGGGAGAAACAAAGGCTTAGATGATTGCAGCAAAAGTGTTGACCATTTTAAGAAATCAAAACAAATTTCAAAACCAGTGGAGGTAACAGCAGAACGTGTTCGGAATTTGGGGAGCATATAAAACATACAGTGGCTAGTTGTCAGTGATTACTAAATACCTAGATAGGCACAACATGGACTTATAGATTTCCAAAGAGAATTAGTATGAAGTGAATGTAAACAGTTGTAGCGAAATTTGGACTCGACTTGCAGATTCCATTTTTTCACTGCAACAACCCTTACGCCATTTGCAATGGTTAAAATAGTAGCTCAGACTATCATTGGGTGAATAACCAGTCTAAGAGAAGATCACCTTTTAATTCAAATCTAAAAGCTTAAATATTTAACTCCTAATCCACTGCCTAGCAGGATAGTCGCAGAAAACAGGAGCAGAGAGAGAGAGAGAGAGAGAGAGAGAGAGAGAGAGGAGGAGAGAGAGAGAGAGAGAGAGAGGGGGAGGGAGAGAGAGAGAGAGAGTGTGTGTGTGTGTGTGTGTGTATCTGTGCTAAGGCAGACTCCGACTAGTGACTCCAATCTGGCAAACTAATGCAACATGAGGTATTATCGGATTTACCGTGCCACTGAAGTTCACATGAACAAATCAAAATAGTACTGACTCATAGACAAACTCTCTCTCTCTCTCTCTCTCTCTCTCTCTCTCTCTCTCTCTCTCTCTCTCTCTCTCTCTCTCTCTCGATATTGATGGATTTTCCGTTTCAAATTTATCTTAATTCCATTTCCACTTTTGGTAAATTCCGTTTTTTCTATTTTTATAATATCTTATGAGAAAATTGCAATAGAATATGTTATAATTATTATAACTGAAAAAAAAACCCAACATATTTCGAAGTTGTGAAGAAATCGCAAATATCTACAACTTTTTGGGAAATGTTAAAATCCAAGTCCAAAAATAAATGATATATAAAGATAAAAATGCAACATAGTCATGTTAATTTTTTTATTTTTACATATAATATATAGACAATAAAACAATGAAATGTTGCCGTGCATAATTATCTTTGAGGTAGAACTTTTAATTAGAGATTCCTTCTATCAGATTGTTTTCATGTTTCTTAAATAAACCAATCCAGATTGATTTATAATTATTGATTTAAAATATCAAAATCAACAGAAAAATCACATTTAGAGAATCAACAGCAAATAAATGAAATCTAAATAATGGATATCTGAGTAAGTCAAATATTTTTGACTAAAACATTACAAAACAGGAGTTAAACCATAATAAGTGAATCTTTGTAACAAAATATAGAATACATTTGACATATTGATTCAAAATTTAAATAAAACAACTTATCTCAAGTTATCCCTCTCTGAATTTTCTATTTCAGACAGAAGTCTGCCAGTTTCTTGACAAAATGTTGATTTTTATGTACCTGTATGTGAATATTGTTTTAATCCTCCATCATGTTAGAAACAACACGTACAAGCGGATATTTACTTTCTTCTAAACTTGTCAAAACTATTATTAAACGGGTATAGTTTTCATGTATAAAATGCAGATTTAGGTGCAACTTATGGTAAAATGTCATGATGTAGTCGACCATTATCTACTAATTCCAAAATCCTATCTACTGCAAGGTCATGTCTCTGCAAGGTCATGGCTCGTTTCTTGCTTAAAGAATGCTTCATAAAGTTGCAAAAAGGCTGATCGATATGTGGCTGCTTTAAGCCTGGAATTCTATCTGGTTGCCACTAGCACAAGTAATAATTTCATTTCTTTCTTCAAACTATTTTAGGTATCACTTTTTACGATTAGCATTTCTTTACACTTATAGAATACAATTCTATATTTTTAAATAAATACACGTACACATTTCTTTTTCCAAACTTAAAGGAAAGAAATTAAAACAAACACACAACGCAATCCTTTTCCCAAACTAAGGAAAAGTGATTAAAGCAAACACGCCAACACAATCCTTTTCCTAAATTTAAGGAAAAGTGATTAAAACAAATGTTTACACAAAAATCAGAATCGATTGGCTAGGTTAGTATTGCTCTCAACTACGTCCGCGCGTTTGCGCCAAAAATTAATTACTTTTCGATCCTATCTTCTAATTATAAAAAACGGAGAAGAAATCAACAGACACAGACAGACTTCATCTCACTTTCAAACCGGACACACCCGACGACCACAAACAAACACACGAATTCTGTCTCGCTGCCAGATAGAACAACGACCAAGAAACAGGTGTTCGAACGAACGATTCCACTGCCTCAACACAATTACTACTACTACCATTATTCTTACCACTTCGTTCTACATACATCAAAAATCCGTTTCAGCAGGTCATATATACAAACTTGATTCTCGTTTCTGTCCACATCTAAACGAACTTTTCCAAACTTAACATACGAACTTTTACATTTTACATTACACATATCATCTACACTATTCCTTTTGAACATTTCACATATTACTGCAAATTTATTCTCAGAATAAATTTATTTGTTATTTTATAATCATATGCATTTGTTTTATCATTTCTCCGTATTTTCTACCTAAACTGTGTCATATTTTTTATTTGTCATTCATAATATAATTGAACACATTCTCATAACCCCCTACACACTTCAGCAAATTGTAATTCAACAAATCTGTTTCAGTTGAGAAGACTTTTTTGTCAAAAAGTTTTTGATCTGATGTGATCTTTGATTGTGTCAACCTTAAAAATGTCAATACTATGGAGACAGAATTTGCAAAATAACATTTTCTTCTGCATAAAAAGTTATCAGGAAATTGCTCTACTCTGGGTTTAGCACAAATTTTAGATACTGTGGTCATTTAAAAACTTTTTTTTTAAAGAGGAACAGGTCATTTTTTTAGACTAAAGGTTATTCACTATATTGATTTGATTCAACCATCTTGGCAATTTGTTACTTATACATACATCTGGTTTTGAGAAATAGATGAAATATGAAAAAATAATCATTGATAGTTAATGTTATTAAAGGATTTTTTGTTGGATTTAAATTTGTTTTACAATGGTGAGGATTATGCAATTATGAATCCAGGAGAATCCTAGTGTAAGTAGACAAGCCACGCGTTTCATTAAAAGGATGTTTAGAAAAGTTGTTTTCCTTTATTTCTAAATTGTATGGTCACGTGATAGCATTTAATTTTCTTTTGTCAAATTCATAAAACAAGGTTAGAAGATGTTAAGAATCTTTTACTTGTAAATTTTATGAAAATCAATCTAGCATTGAGAAAATGGATTTAAAATTTTGTTTGGTCTTCGTATCTCATCCTTCCAATTTCTACATCAACACTATTGTCCATATTACAATTTCTACTTTAGTACTGAGACTTTCATCTCCTTTGCTATATTACATTTTCTTAGAAAATCTATGACTCAATTTTCATCTTTTTATGTAAAAAAAATTTCAAGGAAATAATTAGGTTATATTATTATGTTCTGTTTATTAAAATATTTAACAACAAAATTGGGCAGTTATATTTTGAAAGAATTAAAACAAAAATTATAAATAAATTAATTGATTAATTTATTATTTATTATTCATAATTGAAAATGTCATTAAAAATCTCAGATTCTGTTTAAATTTACCAATTCCATGATTCCGTCCACAATTCCGTGATCGTAGAAAATTGGTCCCCCTACATATGAAGGGACTTACATCAGCATTGTAATTAGGGAATCAGTTATTAACACAGATTTATTGTAACCAATCGACCAGATATGGTCAATGAAAAACGTTAAAGGCATTTCTTTTCCTTAATGTTACGATTTCAGTTGATTTAAATCTGTAATGAATAAGAGTATAATTTGTATGAATAGAATAATTGGTATAAATAGAAAAGTATCACCGAAGCAGAAATGTACAATTTATACCGAAGAAGTAAAATTAGAGGATAATGTAAAAAACATTTTTAAACATTATTTCTATTAGGATGTATCAAAAGCATTTTTATAGATATTTAGTCTAAATATTATTCCATGGATACATTCAAATATTATAATAGTCATAATAATAATACTAGGATGTCAAAAGTTTTACAATATATTCATAACTGCATTTGCCGAGGCCGTGAAGATGACGAACGACACTGGACTGGGAGGTGTTAATAATATTTGAGTACTGTAACGGGTGCCTTGGTCTGGATAAAGTTAAGGCATGACAATTCTTACTGATGTAATTAATTTTATTCAATTAACACCGTGAAACTGTAAGAAAACAAATAGCATTTAATAACAGCGAATACGACAAAGAAGAACAATTTAAAAGAATCTCAAAATACAGAAACTTCAATAAATAGACACTTCAAGAGATGGAAACTCACAGCTTGTTGCTTCATTCCGACCCATTTTTTGGTTAGGGTTCATAGACCGCAGAAACTATTGATCTGCACCAAATGATGTTAACTCATTAAACTACCCTAACTCTAATACTCGTGGTGGTAGTTAATTTATATAAACAAAAAATATTCATATAAAAATAAAAAATAATTAAAACTGGTCAGCTTTTAGCGGCAGTTACAAGTACTAATCCCCGGATTTGTCTATGGCTTGGACCATGTCCTCAGAATCCATGGTATTAGACCTACTGATCTTTCCTGATCGACGAGCTTCATGCAGCACGAGCAAAATTTATTGAACCGTCTGGTTACTGTACTATGATCAATGGCACCTTCATTTTTTGCAAAACATGTTTTTGGTTGCTTGGTTCAATTTGAACTCTAGTTGTAACTGATGTCTTAACGACAACTTCCATTTAAATGGATCATATCTAGTTGATAGCGTAGTTTACAAGGGTTCTATAGATTATGGCAAAGAGGAAAAATCTATTTTGGTTCTATACAAAATTGTTTTCAAACCAGATATGCCCACAAGATGAGTTTTTCTAATATAATGTATGAGAACAATACCTGATTCCACACACACACACACACACACACACACGCACACAAAATCCTTTCTGGGACAAGGCAGCAACCGTGACGTCACGGACTTCTTGGAAGATTCTTTTTATTTTGTTTTTTATTTTTATTTTTAACATAAATTATGATAGGTTGCGAAACGTAAATTTGACGTGTTTCTTGTAGAATACAGAGTTGAAGCTTGAACGTTGGCAGTAGAGCTTATTTAGGCCAAGTGTCTTTGGCAGATTCAAAAACTAACAGCTAACCCTAACCCCTAACCCTAACCCCTAACCCTAACAAACAACCGGATGTTGACGGTGCAAAGCGAAACTTGTCCTTCTGAATCCAGGTCGCCCCTGGGCTGTTTAAATGTAACTTGGTCCGAATAATCTATGTAAATCCTGCTGAAGAACACCATTTCTCCTGAGAAGCGATCGTGGGAAACAATGGTTGAAATGGAGAAAAAGATTATCATATTTAGGTTTTGATAAGAAATTCTGAGGTTGAAATAAGGTCCATGAAGGGAGTTCAGATTAGAATTAGAAGCGGGAAACCAGAAAGAACCGGATGGTCTTTGTGTTATGTACTCGTTCCTCATCGAGTATACAAACGGGGGAGAGAGTTCTCTTATATAATGGAGAGAGAGAGAGAGAGAGAGAGAGAGAGAGAGAGAGAGAGAGAGAGAGAGAGAGAGAGAGAGAGGTAGATTAGAAAGGATAGATCTTACTTTGGTGCACTTCTTATTGCTTATCCTGCTTGTTGACACTTTCTTCATCTAAATAAAAGAAAATTATTTAGAGGATTCTTTTTACAAGAATAGGAACTAATTCTATACGGTATCATTATTACAAGGTTTTACAATTCTTACTGCTTGGTCACTCACACACACACACACACACACACACACACACATATATATTATATATATATATATATATATATATATATATAATTCACACTAATTACTGCTCGGTTACACATACACACACATACACATACACTTACAAACACACACACACACTCATATATATATATATATATATATATATATATATATATATATAATTCCCACTTATTAGACTGTATTTTAGACTCACATTCCTACTTAAGTTTCTAATTATCTACTATAGCAATTCCATTACTAGAGAAATTATTAAAAACATATTGCTACACAAAAAAATCTGTCTGTTGATACTGTTAAAAAAACGAGCACACCAAAAACACCCTGCCAACAAAAAAACTGGATGAAACTAACAGTAACAGCTGAGCAAGGGAATGTATGATAATAATTATTGTTTGCTTCATTGATTGATTGATTGATTGATTGATTGTGTGTGTGTGTGTATGTGTGTGTGTGTGTGTGTGTGTGTGTGTGTGTGTGTGTGTGTGTAATATAAAAATATTTATCATTACTTTCTGTTATAAAGATATACACATATCCAAATATTGTATCCTGGTGTAAACAAGTAACACGAGTATGAATAAATTCTGAATATTTTCCGACTATTTTGGCAGACGGACAATGCAAAGTTGAGTAAAGACTCATACCTCACTATAACATTGTTCTTGTGCCATTCTTTCAACAATCGTCCCGTAACCGTAAAATTCACCCAACAACATTAATCAACACGCGTTGAAAATATAGATTAATTGGGCTGAAAAAAGATAAATCCCAAAATAATCAAATCATATGTTTATATATTTACCAACCCCTCCACACGAGCAGGATGTGACACAAGATCAATTTATTAAGCGGAGTTTTAAAAGGTTTGAACTCAGAGTTTTCCTTCACCTAGACCGGTTGCTTAACCAAGGTTAAAGAACCCAGCATGTCCTACTTGTTTACGCATAGCTGGAGGGAGAATAGTTGGATTCATATCTTTCCCAAGGTTATTAGCATTATGTGAAATGCAAACAGCCTCGTCCAGGATTTGAACTCATATCGTCGTGTTCATTTCCTACGACGGTAACCATTACACCACGGGCCTTGTCTAAATTAGATTATACTAGCAAAATAAAAAACGCCCTCTGGGCGACGTAAAATAAATATTGCCTGAGGGGATGGGAGTTGAAAATTTAATATCAGAGAGTTTGTATCATAAGTAAAGTAAAATCATCAAATTTATTAAAGGAGTAAAAAATAAAATAAATTTATTAAAGGAGTAAAAAATAAAAAGATTGAAATGGAAACTTAGTTCTGATAATTGTAAATATATATTTAAAAATAAAACTATATATACATAGATAATACCAGGTATGTATTTATTAAAACTTGTTTAAAAAAGCGATGAGGACTGTCTAACATTGCATGCTCAAATTTTGAGTGTATTCTATTTATGACGATTTTAGGCAGTGTGACGTAAGCAGTGAGATAGTTTTTGTTACAGACAAAAACCAGAAGCGAATCTCCATTATTAATAGAGATGTATAATGAAGAGTACAGATTTGTGGGAGACATCTCCACACTTGACAGTAAGCCTCTTAAGCCAGTAGAACAGTTCACTTACCTAGGTAGTAATATCTCATCCACAGAAAGCGATGTTAATACACGTATAGGAAAGGCATGGGCGGCCACAAATAGACTATCAGTAATATGGAGATCCGATCTCACTGACAAGCTAAAGCGACAATTCTTCCAGGTTGTGGTTATATCAGTACTGCTGTATGGCTGCACCACCTAGACCCTAACGAAGCGCCTCGAGAATAAGCTAGATGCTACCTGCACAAGAATGCTGCGAGCAGTCCTGAACAAGTCATGGAAGCAGCACCCCACAAAGAAGCAACTATATGGTCACTTGCCCCCCATCTCACAAACCATCCGGGTGAGACGGGCTAGGCATGCAGGACACTGCTGGAGAAGCGGGGACGCGCTCATAATCGACGTTCTCCTGTGGAAGCCAACTCATGGACATGCTAACGTAGGACGCCCACTAAGGACCTACATTGAACAACTATGCGAGGACTCGGGATGCTGTACAGAGGACCTCCCAGGGGCCATGAGTAATAGGGAAGGTTGGCAAGAGATTGTCATGGATATCCGTGCTGCGTGCGCGACATGATGATAATGATGTTGTTTATCTGCTCTTGATTACCACTAAATGCAACACTGTTCGCTGCAATATCGATACATCCGCGACAGTCTCTGGGGAAAGACGACCGTTTTGCCCTTCTGTGGTTAATGCACGTCTCAGGAACCATTTCATTTTTAGATTACGACACAAATTCTTTTTTACACACACGTAAGAACTAAACGTATTGAAAAGAGGATTCGTACTTTTACCAGTTTGTCAGGATATACCTTGTCTCACCGGGAATACTTTTTGCACACGTTGCACATTATTCATATAAATCATGGTCACTCACAAATAGATTTCATTAATTTCTTTTTATATGCATCTCATTTTTATACTCTCGAGAGCACGCACACACATACACCTTTCTCGTTTCGTATTTCATTCCTTATTGTATCGATGTTCCTGTTTGGTTCGCGCGACAATAGAAATTATTACGGCACATGAGTTGTCTTCGCATTTCCTTCTCAACTTATACCAACATACAACTTCGAATTCCTCTAAAATAGTAGCATCCAATCTCAATAAACTCCATTACAAAATGAAGAGTTGATATGTTACCTGGCATTCCAAATCACTCCCTAAAATCACTCCCTAAAATCACTCCCTAAAATATCTTCCTAGGCATTCCGATCATTTTTGACACGTTCCATTATTCGTAGCAAATTCTCATTTGCAATTCTTTTTTTCATCTGAATCTCATTTTACCTCTCTTATAATAAGAATATCCTGTATCCCGATAATTTTACTTATTTTTGTTTTATTTTGTATGTCCATAAATAAACAGAAATACACAAATTCTTTCTTTTTTTTCTTCTTTTGCAAGTTGGCCTGTCAGAAGTCACAATACAATGTAAAGCGATCTTTTTAAATGAATTTGAAATTCTCCAAATAATATCTAACGATCAACATAGAACGACATTTTTGAGTAACTATTAATTAAAGACACCCCATTCCATAGAAACAGATTGGGAAAATAACAGGCCATAACTCAATATAGATTTCTGATGCAGGCTGTTCTCGATAAATTGATTATCACAAACAGCCGTGTGCTAGAAAACTACGCAAGAAAATTTGCAACAGGTGCTATTGCTTCATAGGAGAAGACGACATATACAAAAATATATTTATTTATATTCGATCGTCTCACTGCCACTAGAAATCTTATGGGAACAATCGGATTTGAACCGCTATTCCGTTACTTGATTTAGCTGTCGTATCAGTTCTAAAAGAAAAAAACTAACCAAGAACATTATATAAAACATTCTATACAGTTATGCCTAGAAATACAGATACGAGAACAGTCGTCCCATAAAAATGAATATTTTGAAATATCGAAAAGTTTTAATTCGTAGAAAGATTTTAGAATCAAGTACAATTGATCATGTGTAAAGAGACTTTTAAAATGCAATCAAAATGATAGACAGAGAATAAGACAGAAAATAAGACGATTGTATGAATCAGTCCATATTCTCAAATTGTCTAATCAATGGAAAGAATTGAAATATCAACAACTGATAAATAAATGAATAAGAACAGATAATGAATTTGTGTTTTCAAAAACGACAACTTTTCGAACATAGCGGGAAAGTGTGATTGCTGGTAAAATTCCCCCCGGTTTGTCGAAAGGTCACAGGTTTAGATGGTGCACAAAATCTCTGTGCGATGCTATATTGACGATGGATGGAGAAGGATTCAAAGAATTTAAAAAGGGACACCGGATGAAAGGCATGAAAGGTTTGACATTACAAAATACAAGAAATACCACAGGGAGCTGCAACCTAAAAGTTTAGAGAAAAAAAGATGAAGAAATTATTCGAATAAACTAACCATCATTTTAGTATTTTCTATTTTATTAATGATCATTTTAGTATTTTCTATTTTACTAATGATTATTTTAGTATTTTCTGGTATTCCTAAAAAGAAAAGATAATATCCATAAATCGAATGAATACAACAATACCAAAGGGTAAAGGTGCGTCGTATATAATAACAGTTTGTTTGGCTCAACAGTAAAGGTTCGCTTAATTTCTGCCAAGCCACCCAGTTTCAAATATCTAGGTCAAAACTCTGGTGGTGGTGATGGTGATGGTGATGGTGGTGGGTGCTATGAGATATTTACGTGGAGATATTTTTGTTTGTCATATGCTCCTATTTATTTGTTTAAGAAACGTGGGCAGGAATGTGGTCTAACAAGAAATCATTTTATACGATCTCTATTCTAACTCATGTAAAATGTAAAGGGATTCTCATCAAAGGAATTAAGTGGGCGTCTGAGAAGGGATTGGTTGGTGGTCGTTGTGAATGTCTATCATTTTTAGGACTTGGGATATTAAATATTGAAAATGCTAAAAAAAAAAGATTTTAATAGATATTATATAGGGATACTCAATTTACGGACTTCTCAAATGCGCACAAATTGTTAAAAAATATTTTAAAACGTCAATAAAAAATGTAAAATTAACTTTTTAATGTTTTCTTTTACGTTTAATATAAAGAACAATTCCAAGTTTATGTGTTATAAAAAATATTCTGTTACATATAACCTAAATTTTTGCATTTTAAATTAAACTCCCGTAAATTCTTAATCTTTGTTGACATAGTTATCGCATCTTGACGCGAATAATTAGAAGTTATAATTTTTGAAATTCCTTTTATTGTTGCTTTAAAAAATAATTAATTTCTTCAAACAAACACTGTTTGATCTCTACAAGTGTCACGGATTTGAACATATTTGAAATTATTCACAGCAGCAGCAGCAACAATAGTTTTCAAAAAAAAAAAAAAGAATAGAATATTATGTCTCCTACATATTTCCATTAATAAAAATAACGACAATTTTTAATTCAAACATTATTTTCAAAATTATTTTTTTATAAAGACTGTAGTATATTATATCATTATTTTTAACTAAATATTTTTTATACAATATTTTCTTTAATCAAATGAATAAGATTTTGCAATACACTAAACAAAAGTATTTATTTTACATTTTATAAATTTAATAAAATAAGTAAACAAGAACTTTTAATATAGAATTCCCTAGAAAATAATCTAACAATTTAGAAAAAAAAAAGATACTAATTTTTTTCTTATTTACGAGACTTAAGTTTCAAGGTTTAAGACGCCCTATTACCAAAGTTGGTCTAGTATCGATTTATTTTTTTTACATATGTTCCATCATTGAATTATCTTTCGAAAAATGTAAAATTTATTTTCATACAGAAAAAAAGCAAGATATTTAGTAAACATTTATTTACAATAAAGTTCGTCTTTTATTACTTCATATACCGAAAGTTTTATTAAAATCGGATAGTTAGTTTATTTTATATGATTTTTAGAAGAATATCCTGTGATCACCCTCTATAGCAGGTACACGAAAAGGCGCATACCTAATATTATACATACAATTATTACTTAATCTGTATTTTAACAACCTAAGTGAAAATATAGATCACACATTCTTCGAAGAATAACATGTTTAATAATCTATTAGATTGTCGGAATATTACTTTCTCATGGGATCTCCCAGGGCAACAGGGATTACTGAGTTATCTCAAAACCCTCTCAGAATAATATATGACCGGTTATAATGGGTTACATGGTACCAGTAACAATGAAAGTTCACTAACATAACAGTTATCGAACACCTAAGATGAATTTTCTTGCATAACTGCTATTTATCCATAACTGGGATGGGTGAGCTTCATGTCTTTCCTGAAATATTAATAAGTTTAAATTTATATGCAAACTGTCCCAAGTGGAATTTTTTTAACTCAGTTTGCCCATATCATTTGCCACACCTGTAGGAAAAAAGAATTTCAAGGGAAAGGAATGCAATGTAGATTTGAACTACTTCTGAAAAATAAATATTTAAAAAAATTCTTTAGTTAAAAGTGCAAATGCAAATTCAGATTAATAGCATGAGGCTTATTCAGATAGGAAACATGTTAGAAAAGTATAGAAATGGTACATTTAGAATGGATCATTATATTAGGGATATATTCATGTTTGTAACATGTTACTTACACTAGACTTATATAATAAACCGAACCTGTACTCAGAATTGTCCCAGCATGTCTATGTTTTATGACATGAGCATGATTATATATTAATAGTATGTTTATATTAAATTTATGTGGAGAAAGGTAGACAAACACGGGATGTTGTAGAAAATGGATGTTTATTATAGGTAGTGATGTCGATGATGCAACGTTTCGGTCTGTTAGACCTTCTTCAGGACTTTAGGAAGAGAGTTCTTGCTTCAGTGGTGAACATTTTATTTCTAATGAATTAAGGAGGTCGTGAATAGGGGGTGAGGTCGGTTGATGGTGTCAGAAGAGGTTGGAGGTGGATTTTCCTTTTCTTTAATAGGGAGTGTATCATAGTGGATTCTGATAGTGCCACAGGTGTTAACTAAGTTTATCTACATCAACATTATAGTAGTACTGCGTATAGTATATTTATGTTTCCAGCAAATAGTATATTATTGTGTATTTTATTGATATTCAAGGACAATCTAGATGACGATAAGAAATTACCGAATGAATATAAAATACTCTGATATCTTGTTCGAGTTATTTACTCTGTGCTGGTTTCCCATTTGTAGGATCTAGTCGTTGTCAACCTTGTCATGTTTGTGTTGAACCTGTCCTGATACCTTGTGTGTTCTTGGTGGAACCTTTCACTCTGTTCATCAATTACAGCATCCAGATCTGCTGGAAAAATACGTTGAAAATGAAATGAATGCATTTTAAAGGACATTCATCATCTCTTTCTTTATTATATTGTTTATGTGTTATTTATTAAATTAGCACAGTTTTTGACATCTATGTGACCAGACGAATGTTTTGTACAATTAGTACGAGTGTCGCAAACTCAAGTTGATTTATTTTGCCTCTGAACTTTCTATCATGAATCAATTATTTGATTTTAGGTCCAATGAAAATGACCATTTTCTTTCATTGCATCAATTTTCTTTGCGTCAAATTTTACTTTTAGGTACTGGAAATAACGATCATTATACGCAATTGATATTTTTATGAAATTGGTCATGAAACCGAATTTGATGTGGAGAGATGAAAGAAAGACCTTTTGCGTGTCTACCAGAAGAAGCATATGATGTAGATTAACGTGCTAGAACAATTCTAAGCCCATATTCGGAATCAGTATATTTGGTCTAAAACCACGTACTTTTAACCAGTAGCAAAATCTTTGTTGTCCAGTGTTATCGGAAGTTGAATTGTAATCAACCGCTGGGAGCAGATTAAGTTCATATATATATATATATCTTTGCCTACTTTAAGACGTTATCTCACTACTACAATCCTACCATAAACACCTGGCAGTGGCTCTCGCATGTATCACTTGTTTACACTTAAAATTACAATAATAAAAGGATGTTATTTGAATAGAATGAGTTTTGAAGGGAATAGATAGTGAACTTTTAAATATCCCATCATACGGGTAAAAATACCCCAAAAATTGGGGGGGAATTTGGTAAACATATATATATATATATATATATATATATATATATATATATAAACAAATTTTTGGTACAAAATTTTTTTATATAAAAACTTAAACAATATCATACTTTATTAAACTACGATCAACTATTTAAATGGGAGGTCTAAAGGAGACGAAAAAATAATAAAGTATGATATTAAGTTTATATATATATATATACACACACACACACACACACACACACACACACACACACATATATATATATATATATATATATGTGTGTGTGTGTGTGTATATATATATATATATATATATATATATATATATATTATTAAGAGCACGTGTCCTGCTGTTGATGGTAGGTTAATTAATCCCCAATGCCCCCCACACACACACACATACATGCGTATATCGCAAAAGTAGATAGCCGCAGAATCAGTCACACACACACACGCACACACACACACACACACACACATGCACACACACACACACACTTCTCCTATATATATATATATATATATATATATATATATATATATATATATATATATATATATATACATTTATACATACCCGTTATAACGGTATACATATTCATACAAACATCTTAAGAATAATTAACCTAGAAATTAAAAATATCACCGAACATTCCAGTTGAACAACACTGCGTCAGCAATTTCTTGATTCAATAAAATCCCATCTGGATAAAATCCCAAGTCCACCTAGTTTGATATCGTAGATTTCTACCCCTCTATAACTGAACACTTCCTTTCTAATGCATTAACATTTTCAAGAAGTTTGATAAAAATAATCAAACTAGAAACTGGTATTATAATGCACGCCCAAGGGTCAATTCTATTAATCGAGGGTTTAAAATCCTGGGTTCAAAAATTGTCGAATTGCTCATCATCGACTCACTCAGAAACAAGTTCCCAGAACATCAATTCGGGGTTTACTGGGAATAACTTGTGTCTATCCCGCGACTGTAGCGGCCACACATTAGATAAACTGAGAAAACATTAACAAAACACCTACACAGCATGGACCTAAAATCACCATTGACACTGACACAAATCTGACCAATGTCAACTGGTAATCTGAACATTAGCTACATAAATGAGAGTAACATCCCCTTGTTTCTTTCACTTTGAGGAAATCATGTGTTTTGTTTTCGACAAATTGGGTATACCTATACTTTTCTAATATCCAGGTACTCTCATAGAAATATTAACATCTTTTTTTTAATCACCTGTGAGAGATTCTAAGCATATGTTGACAGGGATTGTTGAACATGTAAAGACTGTTTGAAAATATATTAAAGGTATTCCTATAAGAGTGTTAACATTTTTAAATCGATTAAAAAAAATATGTTAATATTTCTATGAGAGTACCTGTATATTAGAAAAGTATAGGTATACCCAATTTGTCGAACAATCCGTGTTTTTACAAAACACACGTCTTTCTCAGAGTGAAAGAAAAAAGGGGAGGTTACTCTCATTTATGTAGCTAATGTTCAGATTACCTCTCATCTTCCTAGATGTTAATTTAGACCTAGATAGTGGAACACATAAGCCATATCAACGAAAAATTAAAATATATATACATAAGCCACTCGCCCAAAACCTTGTCCTCAACATAAGCCGTAGAATCTCTAGCCTGACATCGAACAAAGAAATCTTTAACAGAGTAGCCACTTACTATAACAAAGCATTACAGGATAGCAAATTTAAAGACAAACAAGAATACATAGCAGACACAACCCCACCAACCATACCATAAAAACAGGAAAATAAAAAAAACGGCTAGTTCATTCAATGTTAGAACCAATGTAGGCAGGAAATTCCTGGAATTAGTTGATAAGCACTTCCCATCCCAATATAGATACCACAAAATTTTCAATAGAAACCCAATAAAAAAACCAGCCAAAAATTAAACCCAAAGACATCCCAACATGCACATGTAGAATCAAACAAGACTACCCACTGCAACAAAGATGCAGTGTAAAATCAATAATCTACTAAGCCACAATAACACCGACCAGCATAAACCGTCTCACAACCAGCGAAGATTGTGTGGGAATGGTGCAGGGTTGCTTCAAACAAAAATTCTACACAAATAAAACATCATTCAGGCATGAGAGCAAAAGAACGGCTATGTATGTATGGGTGTATGTCAGGAGTAAACTACGAAAATAAAACAATTAACGACAAAGCAAATATATTTACACATTCACTATCACTAGATTTTCTTTTTTCACTTTAAACCTCCTTAATAGAATAAGTATTGTCATTTTCTTAATTTAACTTTTAAAGAAATTCAAAATTCTCTTTAATAAAATAAGTTTCGATTTTTTTGGCATTTAGTATTCTAAATAGGAGACATTAATTTTCTTTTCAAAGTGGTTTCAAGACTTTTGTTTAATTTTTAATTTAAAAAAATAATATACAATTATTTTGATATTCAATCGTCTATTATTTACTAAAACAAATTAAAGAATTGATTTAAATTTAAATACGATCGTTTTATTCTAATTTAATTACTTAATTCAATATATATATATATATATATATATATATATATATATATATATATATATATAGCAGTTTTTTTAATATTGGATGATTGAAAATGAAGTTGTTGTATTCCAAATTAAAATCTCGCCATGGTTAATGATTCCTCATTAAAGGCCAAAAGAATGAACGGTGCATATCCCTATTAAACACCGGTTAGCCTTTTCGTCCTACTGAAAATCGACCCTAAGCAAGGACCCTCAACGCTTAACTTTACGCAGAAATTTTCGACTTCGTGTCCTTGAAGTAGCCTATTTCCACCGGTGAACCACGCCATTTTATATCTCTCCCAATTTTCGTGAAGAAAAAAAAGCGGTTAAATCCCGCTATTTACACCTTTCCCACGTACTGTAGCGAACAGAACCAATATGGCGGACAAATCCCGCCACATCTTCGGACTTAGAAATGACAAAAAAAAACCCTGAATCTCCTTAGGAAACAGAATGGTGACTACATTATCCACATCCATCCACATGACAAATTCCATCTTCAACTAAACCCCGAACCTATACCGGCAAAAAACAGATAGTAACCACTTTCCATACTGACTCTCACATTAATGGCGACGGTCGGAACACGACCTCATTCACACCGGACTCTCACTCAATGAACTCTTTAACACTTTATATATATATATATATATATATATTTTGCTTGAAGGCAATTACAATGCGCATATCGCATAAAATTCGATAATTATAGAAGATAATAATGACAAGTGAATTTCGCAAAGAATTACTCGGTGTGTAGAATATCGTACAGACTGTTTCAACTTTATTAAGTCTCATCAGCGATATATACTAACGATTTCCCTCCGACAGAAATCGAAACCGGGACTTCAGCAGGATAGTCAGATATTCTACACACCGAGTAATTCTTTGCGAAATTCACTTGTCATTATCATCTTCTATAATTATCGAATTTTATGCGATATACGCATTGTAATTGCCTTCAAGTAAAAATATAAATATTAATATATACTTTATCCTATAATGCTTCTAAAATAAAAACAAACATCCAAAAATCTTATTTCCTTCACCGAAGAGCTTAAACCCCGAGTTTGTTATTGTTCACTCAGCGCCCCCTTGCCTCATATGGTAAAGACGTCTCAGTATCATTGACAGGTTAATTTCGCAGGAATTTCTCCTTTCTGTACCGTGGTTGAAGCAGTATAGTTTCTGACTATCCTGCTGAAGTCCCGGTTTCGATTTCTTTTTTAAATTAAAAAATTATTTTAAATTCAAATACGGTCGTTTTACTTTAATTCAATTACTTTATTTATTTATTTATTTATTTTTTGCTTTGAAATATCAATTTAACAAATCGCCTCTTTTATATCTAAAAAAAAAAAAAACATTGTTAATTATTGAATTAAATTTCTTACTATATCGTTATATGTGATGTCATTTCCTCTACTCTGGCGAAATAAAATTTCCTGACCTCCCACCAGGCCGGATTAACATAAGATCTTTTTTTACGTGGGGATTTTTATGGAACATCTTGCGAGGATCGAACTCGCTATTCAGTAGTAATGGACCTACAAGAATAGCTTACTAATCCTTACACCACGGTTTTTTGGGGGGAGGGGGAGGGGGGGAATCACCAGTCAATTGTAAAAATAAATCGGCTAATTGTTTTTTTTTAGATGGACAAATGTTCGGCTATCATCAACTATCGTATTTTTTCTTGCTTTTTCTTTGAGGGTGGAGAAAAAAACAAACAAAATACAGACAAGTGTAGCCGAAAATTAGCTAATATTTTAACCCTGACGAAAAAACAAACAAAAAAAAAAACAATTTAGTTTGTCCAGCTGATATAGTCGCATGTTTGTGATTGCTATGAACGGTCTGTATTCTAACCCAAGTAAAAAATCAGAATTTTGAATGCTGTTTTTCACAAACCCATTCTACTTTTTACCATTATTTCCCAAGTTAGATTTTGCTTTTGTAGTTATGCGTCAAAGCAGAAATAAATTTATAATGTAAAAATGCCCGCTACTGTATACTGGTTTACGGCCACCAGTAAGCCAAGGGTATCCTAATACGAAGATCCGGCACGGCTATACCCCAAAGATGAAGGACCAATTCGGTTGGACAGGAGCTGTTCTTCTGGAAGAGGAAATATCCAATGCCCGTTTTCTAACTTTTTTTTATACCTTCTTCTATCTTTTGTGCAATGGTACGTTAAGATAATTCCAGTAGACGATCAAGTGCATCATCATAATAGAATTTGTGATAAGGCGTACAGAAATAATGTTCAGTCACATTCGGAAGCCTCGGGTTCAGTAACGTGCCGATTCAGTTTTTTAACACTAGAATCACTGGTTAGCCAGCCCCCCCCCCCCTCAGCGAAAGGCCATGTTTTCCTGTTTTAGCCATGTCATTTGCTGCATCAACTGTATCATTATGTTTTGCTGGTCGCCTTCATTCGGTTCCGGCTCAGCTCGGTTGAGACACTAGGTGGACAGTAAACAGTATATTTGGCGTATGCAGAGTGTGTACTGTACCTTGATTCAGGTGTTCGTTTGGGCGTTTTGTGAATGTTATTCTGTTTGCAACTCCATGTGTGGGTATGGTGATTCAAGAGAGGTACAGTGATGTAGGTAGCGCGCGGCAAATTTGAGATTCTCCAGAGGAGTACGCATACTTATCAATCCCTTTGAACAAAGGGGCATATATATATATATATATATATATATATATATATTATATATATATATATATATATATAATCCAAAAGTCCAGAGAAGAAATCTTCCTTACGACACAAGAGTTTTATTTTTAAAAAACCTGTCACAGTTTGAGAGCTCAATATGTGCTCTTAATATTAGAGTCACAGAGCAAATATATAAGTAAAGAAATAACAAAAGACTTAGAGATTTAGCATAATAGTCTATTTCAGGGAGCTTAGACAAATAGTCTAACTCTCCCGACTCATCAGATGAATCATCTGATGAATCGGGAGAGTTAGACTATTTGTCTAAGCTCCCTGAAATAGACTATACTGCTAATCTCTAAGTCTTTTGTTATTTCTTTACTTATATATATATATATATATATATATATATATATATATATATATATATATAATGTTGTTGTGGTTTGGTTTTTGTTGTTGTTATTTTTTAACGTGAAAGAAGAATAGTTGAAGTGATCGGCTAGTGAATACATAGCTACATCAGCAGTTAAAAAGATATACAGTAATTAGTCCCAACCACCACAAATTCTTTGACACAAATCATGGACAGAATCTTTTTTTAAGTCTGAGAGAAAAGAGTCCACAACAAAAGATATGTGTATTATTTTTTGTTTTTTCTTTCTTAATGTATTCAGCTATCTGATGATGCGGACCTCTTTTTAAAAAGAGGTTCGTTGAAATAGATATTTATGATAAGCCAGCATGACGGGGTCTTATGTTTTTCATATATATATATATATATATATATATATATATATATATGAGGTTAAGTAAACAAACAAATTTGTTTATTTTTATATGGCTTTAAGCCGATAATTTTTGGAGGATATGTGCTTAATTGAAGTACCTATTTTTTGAAAATTAATTAGTTAATAATTAATGAATGTTAGGCGGGCATATATGTTCAAATGTAAGGCTAAACGAATCGAGAAAATGTCAATCCCTGAATGTACATTTCGACCTATTAGGTCTCATCAGCAAGGTTATAGACATGGGAGACTGCTCCGTGTGTGACTCTCACATGTCTATAACCTTGCTGATGAGACCTAATAGGTCGAAATGTACAATTCAGGGATTGACATTTTCTCGATTCGTTTAGCCTTACATTTGAACATATATGCCCGCCTAACATTCATTAATTATTAACTAATTAATTTTCAAAATTAGGTATGACTTCAATTAAGCACATATCCTCCAAATATATATATATATATATATATATATATATATATATATATATATATATATGATGGACTCTCCCGTCGATCGACGTATGAGTGTTCATACAATGAACATCCATACAGTGATTTGTTTATAGTGGTGAAGGCTTGTGTTGGACCATCCACACTTTTTGGCACAGTCGATAGGAAAGAATTGGTGCATCAAGGTTGCCACAAACCCAATCAACGCCCGACCTCAGGAATTTTGAATTCAGAGTTATCCCTCTCCTAGACTGGTTACCTACCAAGGCTGAAGGGCCTGGTCTGCCCCACTATTTAACCCATAGCTGGAGAGAGAATATATGGATTCATACCTTTCCCAGGGGTATTAGCGCTATGTGAAATGCCAACAGCTTCGTCTAGGAATTGAACTCGAATCGACGATATATATATATATATATATATACTCGACCACGTCCTCTCTTAGCTCTACCCTCTTTGTCAAACGTCACTTTTTCACAATTCTGCTATTCACGCTAAATCTCACCGAAACGAAAAACCCACTTTCTGCAAAGTATTCAATTTTTATCCATCTTTCCCACTCCCACAATGCCTCTCATTTCCGATCTGCACTCTCTAAAAAAAAAGAGTAACTTTCCGGTGCCACCCTTTCTCCGACCACAAAATAAGTGAAGTTCCATTCTTTTTATTCAAACTACAATAAGACAGACAGATAGATAGATAGACAGATAAATAGATATGTTGCTTTTAGTAAAGAGCGCTCAATATCTTTGATATAGCCTATATATGTAAGTTAGGGTAACGAAGACATAAAGTCAAATGTTAGTTTCTCGCATGTGATTTTCAGACTTTGTTTGGAAATCGCATAGGCGAGTAAGTGACAGTGACAAAATGCTGTAAACTTGATTTCTTCGCTAACTTAACTTATATATATATATATATATATATATATATATATATATATATATATATATATATATATATATATATTGGTTCCAACGGGAGAAAATTTAATATTTTTAAAAAAGAAGAGGTCCGCAAATGTATTATGTTCTCAGAAATAATTTTTTATTCTTTTTATCTTACATATGCGACACGTGTTTCTGATCTGTTGTCTTCTTCAGGCATTGAGTTATTAATTTGGCAGAATATGTCCGATATTTGATAGGTTGTGTGTGTTTCTGCAATTTTTCTATATATTATATATATAATTTTTCTATTATATATATATATATATATATATATATATATATATATATATATATATATGGGAGAAATATGAGGAAATTAATACGACAGTATGTGGAGAAAGGTAGACAAACACGGAATGCTGTAGAAAATGGACGTTTATTGTAGGTAGTGATGTCGACGATGCAACGTTTCGGTCTGTTAGACCTTCTTCAGGACTTTAGGAATAGAGTTCTTGCTTCAGTGGTGAACATTTTCTTTCTAGTGAATTAGGAGGTCGTGAATAAGGGGATGGGCGGTCGGTGGTGTCAGAAGAGGTTGGAGGTGGATTTTCCTTTTCTCTCTGATAGGGAGTGTATCATGGTGGATTCTGATAGTAGTGCCACAGGTGTTAGGTGTTTGGGTTATATGTATGTATGGTATTTATGGAGACGCGTGGTCTAATGGTTAGAGTCATAGGAAATGGACTCGTCGATCCGAGTTCAATTCCTAGACGAAGCTGTTTGCATTTCACATAGCGCTAATACTCTTGGGAAATGTATGAATCCAATTCCCTCTCCATCTATGGGTAAATAGCAGGGCAGACTGGGCTCTTTAACCTTGGCTAGGTAACCAGTCTAGGAGAAGGAAAACTCTGAATTCAAACCTGTTAAACTCCGCTTAAGAAATTGACTTTGTGTCGCACCCTGCTCGTGCGGAGGGTTGGTAAATAAATATATATGTATGTATGGTGAATGGCATTAGGATTGATTATGAGTGTATGTGTGTATGTTTTGTTTTTTTGTTTTTTTTATTGGGGAAGATGGATTTACAATTAAAATTATGTTTGTTGCTTGGGATATTTGTGTAAATTTTGGTTGTAGGTGTTAGAGAGGATGGGGTGATAGTAAGGTTTGTTATAATTGTATGTGTGTGTGTATGTTTATTATTATTATTATTATTATTATTATTATTATTATTGTGTATCATGTACATTGTAATATATACTGTTATTATCATAAGGTATGCCATGTGATGGGCATGCATATACATGCAGACAGACATACTCACTCAAAAAAAACTTTAAAAAAACATACACTCATACACTCATAACCAATCCCAATGCCATCCACCATACATACATATAACCCAAACACCTAACACCTGTGACACTATCATAATCGCTAGACGGGCGGTCGGAGAGGCCCCCTCTGATCAATCGGCTGGTCACGTCAAGCCCTAGCACCTATATGATTTTCCCAACCCTATTGCCCTCATGGCAAACCCCAACCCTTTTTTATCATATGGGTGCTAGAAGGCTGTGGCTGCATGTCCTGGGAATGACATTAAACTCTATCTGATGGTGAAGTTCCAGTTTTGGAGGTTTGGGGAATGTGGAGCACCCCTTCATCACCATTGCTCCCTGGTCCACTCTGACCCGGAGTGGTAGTACCTGTTAGGGCCCCATCTATGGGTTAAATAGAAAAACAGGAGTTGATAAACAAAATTGTATTATCCATTAAGAATTGATTTATTTCAAAACTTATCGGCATTAAATAACCCATTGAGGTTGATATGCCGTAAAACAAAACAAAACAAACAAACAAACAAACTATCAGAATCCACTATGATACACTCCCTAAAAAAAAATTTAAAAAACATCTGGAATATTTTTTTATATTTCTTTTTTTTAATGTTTTAAAAAAATTGAAGATAATAATAACCTTTATGCAAGTTTCATTGTATTAAATATAGGGGTGGGTGGGTAAATTTGACTGGTCAAATTTGAGGTCCCTACTAGATATAGATGCTAAATGTTAAAGTTCTCCGAAGAGTTATGGAAAATTCCATAAACGACTTTGAACTACTTTGAAGATACAACCTTTAAATCTTTGTCTTTTTACTAATTCCAATAGATAATTGGGCACTGGACGATATTTGATAACTAAATGTAAGTACGTGGGTAACATAACACATACTCACGATGAAATGAAAACTTCACCCTACACATTTACATGAGATACGCCCTAGATTTTTGTGCAGACTTTGTTGTTGTTTTATGCACATATTAGACATTCCAGTGTTTAACAAGTACTTTCTATTAATCTCTTTCCTCTGCTATGAGACGTTTACTGGGTCGCTGCATAATGTTTGCATAAATGATCATTGTTTTTTTTATGACTTAATGACATTTCCGAAAGGAAAGAAAATCGGTTAAATCCAAGAATATATTCCACTTTTGTGAAGCGAGACGAAAAAGACGAGTAATTGCTTATTGTAATCATATAGGAAATTTGCATATTTAGCTCAAGTGGTATAAGAAAGAACTTAATAACTAAAGGTTTAACTCTCAACTTTCATTATCTTTTTTTAGCTTTAAACTAGAGTGTAATATTACACAAATTGAAGATTGCCAAGTGATTATGAATTAAACTGAATATTCATAAGACGTGATGAGTTAAGATAGTTTTGCTATTTATAGTGAGAATTTCATTTATAAAGAAATCAATTTAACAAAATTTATTAACCAAACGCAATATTGTTGATTTTTTTTTTTTGGTGGGAGGGAGTGTAGCTGAGGAAATTTTACATTAAATTCACCTCTTATACGTTTGTAATAGTTATAAGGGAAATATGTTTGTATATGAAAGATGACATTGTATGCAACCATTTCAACTATTAAATATTGTTATCACAACAGTAAATTCAAGTGGGCATAAATTCTGTTAATCTATCCTTTTCTCTGTCTCTGTCTCTGTCTCTGTCTGTCTGTCTCTCTCTCTCTGTCTCTCTATCTCTCCCCCCCCTCTCTCTCTCTCTCTCTCTCTCTCTCTCTATATATATATATATATATATATATATATATATATATATATATATATGAGGTTAAGTAAACAACCAAATGTGTTTATTTTTTTATATGGCTTTAAGCCGACAATGTTTGGAGGATATGTGCTTAATTGAAGTCGTACCTAATTTTGAAAATTAATTAGTTAATAATTAATGAATTTTGGCGGTCATAAAATGAGTGGTAAGTTTATTAGCCGACGCTGCAGTGTTTCGATCTGTTGAGTAGATCTTCTTCAGGGCTTTTGTTGATATAAGGAAGAGTAAAAAAATTTTTATCTCAGAATAATGAGGAGACTGTGATAGTCCTTGTTTATCAATCTGTTCAAAGATGTTTTGAAAGGGAGTTAACGTTCTTAGAATTATTTGAAAATTGAGAAACGCTGGATATATATATATATATATATATATATATATATATATATATATATATATATATATATATATATATATTTTATGGGTGAATTCATAACTTTTCCAAAGGGCCGGTTTAGCTCAGTCGGCAGAGCGTCCGCCTAGGAACCACAAGGTTTCGGGTTCGATACCAGCCCTCGCCAACTCAGCGTATGAGTAGCACATGAGGAGTTGATTGTAGGTGTGGCGCTCTATCTCAGACGCCAAAACAGTCTCGTTTGTCTAGCGCTAGGGAAAAGGGGATAGATTCCCTCGCTGTCTGGCTGATACAAACTTTAAGCCACTCCGACGACTTTACTTACATGAAATAGTTTTTAGCAATTATAATATTATAATAGTTTTAACGTTTCTTTCAGATTAGATTAATCATGTCATCTGAATGAACAGAACTATTATGGGTGTAGTCAATTAATTTAATTATTAATATGTACAAAACGTAACTTTCTACAGCAGAAGGCGGTAACTCATGACAACTGTAATGTGTTAGTTTATTACCCGCTACTCGACAACATGATACCGATCAGTCAGCCATATTTATAAATTTGAATTATGTGGGAGAGAAGGAAAGGGTAAGAACTTATCTCTATAAGTATACGTTATTCACGACGCAACAAAGTTTATTCCTTGATGAATATCTACATTTCTATTATGAATTATTATCTCTTTAGCTAAGCTAACAAGTAAACCGTAATTTTTCGAAGTTTCTGTACCAATATTTAATAGTCATAGTTTTATACATACTCGTTTAAAGGCCGCTTTCACCGGCCATTAGGCTCGATGTCAAGTCCCGTCTTATTTATAGAATTTATATCATAATTGGTTATTAGTAAAAAAAAATATAGGTAAGAAGTCGTCAATAATTAGTATTTAATAGTCGTTTCCTTTGGGAAATGAGAATGCTGACTACAAACTTTTTATAATTAAGCTGTAAACTGAATTAAAACTTATTTGATTCTCCAAGTTAAGGAAATTTTAACGCTATTGTTCAAATAAAAATCTTGGCGCATGGTCAATGGTTAGAGTCGTAGGAAATTGACTCGTCGGCACGGGTTCAATTCCTGGACGAAGCTGTTTGCATTTCACATGGCACTAATACGCTTGGGAAAGGTATGAATCCAATCCCCCCCCCCCAGTTATGGGCAAATAGCATGGCAGACTGTGCTCTTTAACCATGGCTAGGTAACCAGTCTAGGAGAATGAAAACTGAATTTAAACCTGTTATACTCCGCTTAAGAAATTGACCTTGTGTCACATCCTGCTCATGCGGAGGGGTTGGTAAATATATATAAGCCATAAAAACAAAAATTTAATGAAAAATGGATTTATTACATGGGTTTAATTGGAAGAAAATTCTAGGATAACCTTCAATATCACAATCTAAACAATAAAAAAAGACAAAAAGTTATTCTCTCTACTTAAAAAAAGTATTAAAGTCGTCATAGATGGCCTGAAGTCGGTATCAGCCATACAACGAGGGAGTCAATCACCTTTTCACTAGCGCTAAACCAAGGAGATTGTTTTTAGCATCTGAGACAGAGCGCTACACCAACCGTCAGCTCCTCGCTTTACCGCACAGATCCCTGTGCTACTCATACGAGAGCGAGTTGGCGAGGGCCGGTATCGAAATCGATACCTTGTGGTTCCAAGTCGGACGCTCTACCGACTGAGCTAAACCGGCTCTTGGATTTAAAGGAAAGTATTTATTACAAACTGTTGGAATCTGAGAAAACTATTTCTACACACCGTAACAGCAAATAATTGCATCATTTAAATAACACATTGGAACGGAAATGGCCTTTCATTGTGTTAAGAAGTCGACCGGTGATAACAATGTCAGTATTCATGTTACAAATACGATGAAGCAAATGATCACCGAGCAACATTCTTTGTTTGGCCAATAGTCCCAACAAGTTCAGGACATTTGAAAAATCCCAAATTGCATAAATTATATATTATTGATAGTAAGGTATTTGCCTCATCCCACTTATGTGTGCGTGACACAAGGACATTTTTATGTGGGCCCATCCACAAGCCGAAGCTCATGTGTGGTAGGCACAAAAATGCGTTGATCCCGTCGGAATTCCCCTCAAGGGGGTGCCTCAGGAACTGGGCAACTGCCCCTTTAAATAAAGTATTGCCTGGAGGGATAGCCCCTGGAATCAACGCTGTTAATTTTACTTAGCCGCTTCAGAGACCGAAGCACTCTGAAGCAGGTGCGGTAATTGCTAGTAATGTTCTTGTTCTTTTCATTTAAATCTTTTCGTTTGGCTTATTTAATGGCATATCAACCTCTTATGGTTTATTTAATACCGAAATTTGATTAATTTGTAAATGTTTAATTTTTATCATAACTGTCTATGATTTCAATGTTTCATTTGTGGGGATTAAATAAAACTAAAATTTAAAAAAAAACAACAAACTCCCATGAGCCTTCACCGGAAGAACCCTCCGCGCATGTGCGACAAAAAGGACTGACTCCCGACTCCCAAAAAGAATATCTCGGCCATTCGAATTTAGACCGTAACTGGGTCTAGTCGCTCCTACTAGCCAGGGAGATATTCTTATGCTACAGGTGACTATGACCCGGTCAATAAAGCTTAAGCCATAAAACTACCTTCTGCCTTTGTCTCTTTCCTTTTTGTTCCTTAAATTCCTTCCTTTTCAGCGCAACCACCAAATAAGATTGGGTTCAAGCAAAATCCCTAAGAACACGCATCCAAGATTATCCAGCTACATTAAAACTTTAAACACATCCAAACTTCATGCTAGCCCATAATTTGCAATCATTTTCTTAAAATCTCATTTTTTAAATATTTGTCTATAATAATCATTTGTTTGCACACTATTATATGGTATCAAGTAAGAGTATTTACGGTTTTCGAAGGAGCTCTTATTTCTCCGTAGTTGTAGGCAAATTGTCAGACAAAGAAGGAACAAACACGAAAGTAAATGCAGACACTTGTATTGACAAAAAAATACATAAAATTATTGCAAATTTTAATGGTATTTGCTACAAGACTTATCTGTGGAGTAATTTTCTTGGAGTAATGGTGATAACAGGGTATTCTTCTCATCGGTAGGAAATGTTGATAAGACGCTTCGTATCGGTAGTTTCTCGTCCTTCAGTAAGTGTGCAATAGTACCGGTCTTTATGCAGTATGCAGATACAATGCCTTAGATGGGAGCTGGTTGTAGAGTTCTGATAAGTGAGCCCTGTTTGGGGCTTGGTAATGAGAGCTTGGTGTTTTTACGTCTCTCCTCCAGTACTGCTTTTCGATAAGTAAGCCCTGTTTTGGGGCTAAGTGATGAATGAAGTGTAGGGACCGCTGTTTACGCGACTACCCCCAGTGGGTGGTCTGTGATAAGTAGGCCCTAATTTTGTGCTAAGTGAGAGAACGTTTATTTTTACGTCTCTCGTTTGTAACGGCTCTCTGATAAGTGAAGTTTTTGGTATTGGCGCCAACATACGATGATGGCGATCGCCCCCTAGCGGCAAGGGGCGATAATTAGCTATGGAATTTCCAATACAAGTGTTCCTATCTAATACTAATAATTTGTACACACTTATATGGTTTATAGTAATTATTCCTTTTTAATAATAATGATACTTATTTGTTTGTACACAGTTATATGGCCTTAAGTATTACTATTCAGTACTAATAATTTCCAAAAAGATATATTTGACCAATGGATGAGACTAGATCCCTCCGAAATAGGGTGAACCTGGGAGTAATGTTAATAAAGGGGAAACTCAATATTTCTCAGAGCTCCAGAACCAGAGCCTCATCACCGGATGCAGTTTGATGTTTTATTGAGAATACCCCTTTTTGAGGGAATGTCTTTTGTATATGTGTAGAGTCCGGTGTCGCGTGTTCAAGACACACTTTAGGCAGAAATTACAAAGACAAGTATACATTTAATAAAATAACAAATAAATTTATTCGGAGAATAAATTTGTATAAATCAAAAATATGTGAATGTTCAAAAGAATAATATGAATGCAAAAATTAACAAAGTTCGATAGGAAGTGGACAAATGGAAAATTAAAGTTTTAGGTGAATACAACCTGTGAAATGGAGTTGTGATGTTACTCGCAGTGGCACGGTGATGGTAGATACTTGTAATCTCTGGTTCAGAAGGTTGACGTTTGTTTTGGTAATCAGTAAGTCGAAATGTTTGCTCGAAGTTACTTCTGAGACATCTGTTTCTTCGATTGAAAGTTTAGTGCCTGCGATCGTGTAATGTAATCTCGGAGCAGCGATGGAATCTAACACTTTGTTGATTTTTTCGTTTGCATTTATCCTTAACAAATAAGCTTCGATTTTGATAATCTATTTTGGCGCTTAAGCGCCGACGTAGTTTTAAGCACCATGATTTGTTCAATCGAACTCTGACTAATGTATAAATATTTTTTAATCTCTTTTCCTTAAGTTTGGAAAAAAGTATCGTGTTTGTGTGTTTATTACTATTTGGATATAAAATATAAGATTTTATCCTATAGATGATACTGTCGGCGTATTTTAAGTCCTATCACCAAGGCGATTTAGTTCAAGTATTTCAGATTTCTTTCTTCAATTTCTCCGCTGATTTTGTACTTTTCGGTTTATAATTTATTTCGGTCTTTATAGAATTGTCTAAAAATGTTAAATTTCTTGAAAAGGCAGTTTTGCTTTGACCGTCAGTATGGTATTCAATAAAGTTAATGGTGACAAAATTGTGTTTTACTTTTATCTTATAAAATAATTGATAAAAACAAACTGGTCATAATAATTAATAAAAACGACTTGTTCCGAAAAAAATTCGAAGCGTTCTACTGTAATGGCATTGAACATTTTTATCTATAAATCTATATATATATCAATGTGTCTAAAAAGTTTAGAGAATGTGTGAAATTTCGGGGTCAAATTTAACAGAATCGTATTTCGTGTTATTGTTAGGTAATTCTTAAGGTTTGTTTATCTTCCTGTGTAGATAAAGAATGTCATCAATGTATCTAGGTTAAAATAGACAGTTATCATCATTTCAAGGATATATATATATATATATATATATATATATATATATATATATATATATATATATATATATAGTTGTAGAAAAAAGTTTTTCTCTTTACCACGGTGTCGGTTCAAGGTGCACCTTCCTCAGGAGAACTAAAATATCATAGGTAGCTACATTTTATATATACTTGCCTGGTTTGGGAATTATTTTTATTTCTCTCTCTGTCTTTTAATTAGTTTGTATGGACTTTCTAAATCTAAACTGTTTCCCTTTTAAATTAAAGATTAGTTTTCCATAAGCTTATTAAGGCAAAAGTAACACAGCACGACCTTTAATTTGTGGGTAATATCGATTAAAATTAAAAATGTTTAGTGTTAGTATATAGTGCATTAGGGTAGTTATTGTTTCTCTGTGTGGCTTTTTTATATTTCTATTATCTAAGCTTTCTTTGAGGATAATATTCCTTCTATATGTTTAATTTTGGAATATAGGAATTTAAAATCCATACTTACTTTGGGAAATAGATTTAATATTAATAGTTTTATTAAAAGAACCAGTGGTATCACTTATGTAGGATTTAATTTTCTTGGCTTAAAGTTGTATTATATAGTGATTCACGTATTTGGATATTTTCATAATGTGACAGTTCATTGAGAAGATTCCTGATCTATCTTGGGTAGACCCGTGTGTGTTTTAGGGAGTAAATAAATTCGGGCTGTTTTAGTATTTGTGGGTCTTTTTAAATTTTAAAAAAAGTTAAAGTCTTGAAAAGGTCCGAAAGTTTTTGTTGTTGTTATTATATTTTGTAGATTCCCCATCAGTCGCTTTGGTTAGAGGCTGATTTCTTTTTTTTCTTTTTTCTTTTTTTTTTTGTAAATGTAGTTGCTAGTGTTAATGGTTAATGTGGGTGGCTTCCGTATTAGATTTGGTGTTATTGTGATTTTAAGTTGTTTTTTTTATTATTTAAAAGTGGTTGCGCTGTTTATGTTGTTATTTTCAGTTATTGATCTTTCTTGAATATAATCTGGATGGATTCGATCACTGAAATTGTGTTCTTTGGAGTTTGTTACGGTTTCAATCGGAGCCGTATTTATTGTAGATAGATTTCTGAATGTTTGATTATAAGAAGGTGTGTGGATTTATATGAATTTTTTTAAGTTCCTCTTTTTATCTTCGTCTTGTGTTGTCTTTTTTGTTTATTTGGGATATTTCTTATTTTTTTCTCTGGGTTTTGTATGGAGATGTGGAGATTAAAATAAAACGAAAATAAAATTTAAAAAAAAAAAACTCCCATGGTGCCTTCACCGGAAGAACCCTCTGCGCATGTCAAAAAAGGACTGTCCCCCGGCCCCCCACAAAAAAAAAATCTCTCAGCCATCTCGAGTCAGGCTTAACTAAGTGTGTAGTCGCTTCTACTAGCCAGGGGATATTCCCTGGCTACAGGCGATTATGACCCGGCCAATAAAGCCTAAGTCATAAAACTACCTCCTGCATTTGTCTCTTCCTTTTTCATGACTTTTCGTTCTTAATTCCTTCGTTTTAAGCGCGACATCAAATGAGATGGGGTTAAAACAAAAAAAACAAAAAACACGCAACCGAGAATATCCAAGTTCCATTTAAACCTGTAAAACACCCAAACCACCTCCACCCCATCTAAGGATTTAGGCCGAAAATATAGTGGTTAAGGTGAAAACAGTCAAAGGAAACACATGAAACAATTTGGAGTTTTGAAGGATATTGAATTACATTCATAGATAAAGAAAATACAGTTGTAATATTTTGATTTGCAAACAAATTGTACTGTTTACGGCTATATTGTATTATATAATTATAAAAAATATAAGTCCACATCCATGAAGTCTTTGGTAAATGGTTTACGTACATTCACACGGCTCTTTACGTTTTCTCTGCAAATATATTAGCAGCAACAGTTTGACGTCTGTTGTTTTTGAGAGGTTGGTTAAAAAATAGGAAGATACTTATCTTTAATTTCTGGCACCAACAATTATGGGCCAGTGAATGTTGGTTTGAAAATCGGCCAAGGGAGACAAGCTACCTACCTTAGATATATTTTTATACTTGCTTTAAACTGAGGTTTTGTATGAGAATGCTGTGTGTTGCTGTTTTAATTTAGTTAAGTTCTATATTTTTTCTTTGTTACGTTTACTTATAGTTGTTTTAACTATATATATATATATATATATATATATATATATATATATATATATATATATATATATATATAATAACTCATAACTAGAGAGAAAAATTTGATCCAATTTGGGCAAACTTATGGAGGTCTACATGTGTAAAATTTCAAATTTAACACAGCAAAGTCATACTGCGTAGCCAAAAGCGTAAGAAAAATTAACAACACACAAGGACATGCAAACTGAGATAACTGTTGCTGACTCCAGAGTGAAAATTCGGCTATATAAAAAGGGGAATAACTTTTGGAAAGAAAAGGAACAATCTTTATATATATATATATATATATATATATATATATATATATATATATATATATATATATAAAACTTGGAAAATTGATGAGCAAAATTTCACATTTTTAATCATACATTTTTAGATAGATTAAATAAATCTTAATTCCTGACAAACATTTTGTGTTCAGCATGCCACCTTACAGACATTTAAATTCACTATTAAATTTTTAAGGGAATAAAATCAGGCTAATTTAATCAGAGAAAATATTTTCTTTTGTATCAATACAAAGAAAAATATTGTTTTTAAAACAAAAAAGAAAGTTTTAAATTTTCAAATAAATTTTCGGGGTATTGAAATTGTTAATTGTCATTTTTTTTTTAAATTTGAATGCGGTCTTCTGCATTTGATCTTTCTAGAAATGTAAAAATTATGGACTGGAATTTTTGTTTATTCAAATGACCAATTGATAAAAAAAAAAACATTTTTTCAATTTTTAATAAAATAAGCTATTCATTAGTAAATCAACATATACAGGGAGAGTGGAAAGTGACAGACAGAATGTGAAGTAAGAGATGAGTGGGTTTTTGTTAAACATAATTGCAAATTACGACTAAACAAATCAATTGAAATTACTAAAATTTATGATTAAATAGGAAAAAACCTTTAGGAAACAATCATTAATTTACTCAGCTTTAGTGTAATAATAGATAGATAGATCGATAAATAGATATAAGTATAATATAATTGATAGATAGATAATTAAATAAAATAGAACAGAATAGAATGGATAGATAGATAAAGGGGGGTTCAATCTAATCTACAATTTCTCTTTAATTCCACCGATAAACATATATAAGGAGTAGTTAATCAAGATATATATAGAGAGAGGGAAAGTGATAAGCAGAATTTGAAGTAAGAGACGGGTCAGTTTTTAACTTAATTGCAAATTATGAATAATTAGAACCAAGTAGAATGGATTTTTCAAATAACTCAATCCCAGAACTAAATAATGTTTGAACATGTATTTTGTGTCATTAAACTGAACAAGAAAAACGTATTTAGGAAACAATCTTATATATTTGTCTGTGTAGTATTTTTCTTCTCTTTCTTTCTTTTTAAGGCTGCACCACTTTGACTTTAAGGAAACGATTGGAGAAAAAGCTAGATGGGAACTACGCAAGGATGATGTGTGCTGTCTTGAACAAATCCTGGAAGCAGCATCCCACATAAAATAGCTCTACACCCTCTTACTCATATCACACAAAGGTAAGACGAATAAGATCTGCTAGACATTGCTGGAGAAATAAGGACTAACACATGAGTCACCTTATCTTATGGTCTCATACACAGACACATCAGTGTTGGCCGACCAGTAATGAAAACATTTACACTGATCAACTCTGTTCAGATACTGGATACCATGTCAGAAGTTATGACCGATAAAAACAAGGAGAGAGAGAGAGAGAGAGAGAGAGAGAGAGAGAGAGAGAGAGAGAGAGAGAGAGAGAGAGAGAGAGAGAGAGAGACTTGATGAGTAATAGTGTCATTAAGTAATTACATTCTACATTTTTACATTTAAAATCAAAAACACAAGGATGAAACAGTTTTAAAGGAAGGATGTTATTATTATGATAGAATTAACATTATGTGATTTTAACGACACGTCGCTTTATTTGTTAAGAGTGTCTAAATTTGACGTTTGGCATAAATATTAAGATTATATATCTGATGACAGTATTGTGTCATTAAATCTGAGCATTTTATATACCTGGGATTGTGATCAGTACAGGATTAAAGCTACTCAATAGCGTAAGGACAACCCACAATGGTACTCCCTCGTCACTCTACTATTAATAACTAGACATAGAATTACTGTTTTGAATTTAATTCAGTCAAACAATAGTGTCTCGGAATTAAGATATCTACCCCTTTATGTTGTAAATATAAAGTAATTTTATCCATGATTAATTCAGAAAACTTGTTTCTTCACGCAATCCATATACCATGCATTAAAATAAACATATTTTCTTGATACAGAGGGCAGGCTGAAAATCAAAACAATTATTTGGGGGGCAATGTTTTTAAAAGCGTACACAATTACACATTAGACATGTTGTCTCTAAAAATAAAATGAAAAAAATAATTATATACCGTAAGTGTAATTTAGATTCAAAATTACGGTTTAGTGGAAAGCACAGGAAATATTATTGACACTTTTTAACCCTGTGTTGACCTCTTCCCCGGTTCGCTAGAGTGAGCTGAGTAAAAGTAGCTAAAAGGTCAGTTTTGGGGTTGGGTGACTGGACGAGACAGGCAGTCATGGTGTCTCTCGTCCAAATATCCAAATCTCTGTGCATTTAACTTGATTTGGGATAGTTATAAAATAAAATATGAATTTAAAGAAAAAAAGTCTTGGGTCATTAATTAAAAACAAAGTAACAACACAAGATGTTCCAGTATCAAACCAGAAAGAATCCCCCCCTAATAAAAAAAAAAACAACAACTTAGGACCAGCCAAGATTCAAGATAGAAGATGACAGAGAATAGACAGATAGCAGCGACTCTGAGACGATAGAAGATGAGTTTATGATCACGGCTTTACTGTACGGCTATTTTATAGAAGATGATTTTACAACACTACAAGAAATAATTAACGAAATACAATAAAATATTTTAATCGTTTTTGTAGAATTTTTGCATTACCCCATTTAGTTTTACCACAAATATGATCTGATCAGTACAAGGTATTATCTTTATAAGAAAAACTGAGATGTTTGCTTATTTTTTATGCCTTAAGGGTGTGATTGTTTTGTTTTATTATTATGACTGATTATTTTTGCCCTGATTATAAAAAAGACGAAACTTCACCGAAATAGTGTTAACAAAAAGTCAATTTGTTGTTATTCTTCTGATGCCAACGGCTACTAACACATCACAAAACAAAAAACCGGACACAAAATTCAAAATACTGGGAGATTTATCGATTAAAGTACTGAATTCAAAAAATGACGATAAACAAATAATTGAATTTAATTATTATAGCATAAACCAGTTAACAAAATTGTTAAAAGGATGTGATCAAGAAGGAGCAACCACTCTCCCATGCTTCTACCTAACTACACCCCTTAATATTATGTTTCGTAATGCTAAATTTCTGGAAAATATTATGAAATGAAATTGTTAAATGAAAAAAAAGTTTTTTTCTCTCCTTTTAAAATCTTGTTCAGAATCAATCAAAGGGATTACAATAGTATTTCTATTTATTGACAAATACTCATAAGGGATATAGAATATTCTGTACATAGAAAAATAATATTTATTGCACAATTGAATGTTCTATTCTCCACTTTAATCTAAAAAAAAAAAAAAAAAACAACAAAACAATGACAGCATAAACAAAACCAGAAATACAAGGTGCGATGGGTAAATTGTCGTCTAAATTACACAAAAATGAAAAACACATTAATATATCACTTTATCATAAATATTTACCAAAATTACATGAAAATATCTTGAAATACTAAAGATTCAAAGAAATCGCCATTGGCTTCAACCACGATATTCAACTTCGGGATATCCTGTAAGACTTTCCGACGGTCTCCTTATTTAAATTAGTAAATACTTCTATTATGTTTACCTTCAATTTATCTTCAGTGTTGCACGGAGTTTTTTGGTCTCTCGTTCAACCACGTTCCACACATAATAACCAAGTGGATTGCAATCTGGATGATTTGGCTTCCAGATGTTAGGGGTGATGGTGTCGCAGAAATTTTCTGACAGCCAACACTGGGTCTTTTTGTTTGTACGGCATAGGCCAGAGTCCTGTTGACATATATATATATATTTAACAATTCCTCCGCACGAGCAGGATGCGACACAGGGTAAAATTCAGGTTTGAATTCAGAGTTTTCCTTCTCCTAGACTGGTTACCTAGCCATGGTTAAAGAGCCCAGTCTGTCCTGCTATTTACCTATAGCTGGAGGAAGAATTGGATTCATACCTTTCCCAAGGGTATTAGCGCTATGTGAAATGCAAACAGCTTCGTCCAGGAATTGAACTCGGGTTGACGAGCCAAATTCCTATGACTCTAACCATTAGACCATGCGCCTCCTGTTGACAGATATAGGGTCTTCTAGTAGCCACCCTTTCTGTCCAGGGATCTGATATAAGCCTCCATATGAAGTCATGATGAACAGAGGCATAACGACATCATCACTAGTGACTACCCCAAACATTGGGGACTGGGTGTTTGCTTTTCATTACTATTGGTATATCTTGTAGGGACAGAGCAAGCCAACGATTGTTCTGTGGGTTCACCATCTGATGGTCGCAGAATTTTTTTTTAATCTGAGAAAAACGCAAGCATGTTCCATTGAAAAGCTGTCCTGTCTGTGATAGAAATTGCCCTACCTTGTATGAGACATAGCAAATGTCTTCATGTACTACCTGCCTTTCGTACCTTCATAATCACCAGTAGACTCATCCAACACTGCCCTATCCTCAGATTGACACCCAAACACTCTGAAATCTTCGTATTGGAGCTTCGGTGTGAATACTAAGCAGTACAGCAGCTACGAGTTGAACAGAAAGTCAGAATTGAACCTGACCTCACCAGGCAGTGTCAACTACCGAACATTTCTACATCATTCGTTGATACAAAAAGCGCTACTACCAGTACACAATATTCTGCTAGAATTTCTACAAGATTCGACGATGCTATCATAACTCGATACGACCAGCGATCGACTTGAAACTACAAGAAACTGCCTACGACAGCTAACGAATCTAAAACACAAGACTCGACTCAAGACACAGTGCCTACCACTACACACACAATATTCTGCCTACGACAACAACATACGACTGATACAAACCCCATTCGTGCTACCACAAGTGAACAAACTTAATGGGGCGAACTTCAGTCCGCGCCTACCTCCACATACACAATATTCTGCCTACGTGTCAAGCCGGACATTTTAAATATCCTCTTTCTATCCTTTCACCGTTCTCATGTTGTTTTTCTTAATACAATTTTAGTGTTTTGCTCATTTCCTCATCACCATACACTCGCATGCAAATACGGTTTATAACAATACTAAGCAGTACAGCATGCTGTTTCCAAATTTCTGGAAGAGTGAATTGCGTCATGGTGCTACTTTTCTCAGAGTGTTCAACTGACTCTAGTTTGATGTTCAATAGACAAAACCGCAAAAAACTAAAAAACAAAGTGCATGTGCAAAATTAATAATTTAAACAGGTAACAATATACCCATCGTACCCTATATTTGTCTCGTTATACGCCATTTGCATAGTTTCGTTATTTGATTTTAAGGATTGGATTTTAAAAAGTGATAAGAATATCATAAAAATGTTATAGAAATGTTTATGAAAATTTCTTTATTTCTATTAATTAAATTTTGAAACTATTTATTTAAGTCAAATAGGATAACGATAACAGAAGAAACAAAAATCGTAACATATTTTTTTTTAATTCTGAAATAAAATATTCTTATTATTCTCTGTATTACATAGGACTATGATGACTTTGTGGTCCTATGCTAGTTACCGTACTTGATCTGATGACTTAGTTCTGTGATTATTATATGTATCTCCGGCTATTTGCTCAGTCAATGGTTCTGTAGCCACGTTGTATTTTCAAAGAATTGGTGCAAGTTCGTCGGAGCTTTTTTGTTGGATTAATTCGCCGTTGGTTGGAACAGATTGCCGGATGTTGGGAAATCAAAAGAAAGAAAAACTCTTGGTTGATAACAACAAATATTCATTGAAACACAATTGTGCAACAATGATGGATAACGAAAAATATATGACCTTTGATTTTGAAGAGACAAAAGTGATGGTTTGACTGGTGCTATTTTTTTGGTTATCAGTGGTGATGGTTGAATTCGGGAACTTTGAAATTTTTGGCTCTCCTGGCGAAGTGTGTCAGCATTTTGAAGAGAAGTCTTTTGTCTTTCATCTTCAAGTCTCTCTCTCTCTCTCTCTCTCTCTCTCTCTCTCTCTCTCTCTCTCTCTCTCTCTCTCTCTCTCTCTATCGTTGAAAACTTTATAGCGAACACCTCCGGAAATAACCAATTCTGATTCCAATCCATCTGTAGGGAGGGTACTACTCCTACTCATTAGATCCTCATTG
The DNA here is from genome assembly GCA_023376005.1 of Doryteuthis pealeii. Classification (NCBI taxonomy): domain Eukaryota; kingdom Metazoa; phylum Mollusca; class Cephalopoda; order Myopsida; family Loliginidae; genus Doryteuthis; species Doryteuthis pealeii. Next base: position 102,100,657 of record CM042152.1, read on the forward strand.
ATCAGACACGCAAGCCACAATATAAGGGCTTGCCTAATCAAGGACCCTCACTTACGCCTTTTGGGAGGACTATCAACAGATCTGACCTTTCAATTTTTATAGGTTTCGACATAACTCTTCCCCTTGTACAAAAACATTCCTTTGGCAGGAAATAAATTCCAAAACAAAATTCTTGTTAGAGAATTTTGACAATACCAAGGACATATCTTTTTTTAAAACAAAATTCTTGTTAGTTTATTTCTACAATACCAAGGACATATTTTCCAAACAAAATTCTTTGTTAGTTGATGTTAACTATATATGCAGTCATTCTGACCATTCAAACTGAATGCTGAATTATTCTTATCTTTTCATATCAAAATATATTTTCATGATTTAAAAAGTACCATTCCACAATTAATTTTGTAGCACCAGTCAAATATCTCACATACTGTCACAGCCTAACGGTTAGGGATGCAGAGATTGTAATCGGTGAATCAAGTTCAAACTCTACCTGGGACAGTTTGCATTCATTTCGCATAAAGACCGTATGAATCTACTGGCTCACCTCTGTTGTGGGTAAATAGTAGAGTAGAGATATTTAACTTTATAAAAGGCGACCCATCTTAGGTAATAAGTCAGGTCAGAGATCATTCTTTGACCTGGTTGGTACCATATAACCCTATACAGACTGTCGAATGTTATTTGGAGATAAGGGCACTGCCAAGTTACCCCTTTTGTTCTGGGAGATTCCATGAAGAAGAATTACTGAACATGTCTCTTGGCAATACAATGTGTCATGGAAAACATCCATATATTTGTTTAACTTTACTTTTGTTTACAATGTTTGGCCGATATATTCTGCGGCTTTCTTCAGGGCTTTTTCACCCGTTTTTGGACCCAAAAAGACATTTCAAACACCAGTTGTAAATTGCAACTATCTAAACTATCAGGTGCCACAGACACAGATTTTTGATAATTTTCTTGACAATGATGACTCCCAGACCGGAAGTCTATATAAACGTTTACGCCCAGACCGGAAGTCTATATAAACGTTTACTCCCTGACCGGAAGTAAAGAACACTATTGTGTCCCCTAAAAATATGTTGGATTGATTAGTTTTAAACCTCGTTCGATCAGAACCTGGTATTTAACTAGGAAATAATTACCTGTGCTTAAAACTGAATAGTCTGTTTTGTTTGGGGTTTACTAATGAACCTTCTACAGCCACGGTAGAACTTCACGGGATGCTTCAATCGCGAAGTCAACGATGAACACACCTACTTCACCGTAAACGTCCAGTCGTTTGTGACTCATTATTTTCTTCTCGTTTCATTCACGAACAACAACAGCTTGTCCAATCGCCAACTGTGGTTACCTCACACCCGACATGGCTGATACCTCCAAGAGAATAACCTTATTGAATATTCATGCCACAACGCATAATACAAACAGGATAACTGGCACCCACACTGAGAATGCTTCTCGTACCATCATCTCACATTGTGGAACTGGTGAAGATTGGCAACACCTGCAGTGGAGATGGGAAGACTACGGGTAGGTAACGATGATCACCGACAGAGACATCAACATCCAGTTAATGGACTCGGGATCCATTTGAAGAAACCTTCATTGCATGATCAACCACATCAACACTGAGATATCAAATTTTACCGGGCTTTTCTCAGTCCAGCTATTTTGATATCACCACACACATCCATATTAATACATATACGCTATATTCATACACCCCCGCAAGGATATGTTCAACCCTACATAGATATATACACGCACACCGCACCCCACACACAGACATGTACATTCCTACATAAATATACATATACACACCTACTCACATGGCGATACAACTTTTCTACGCACAAGAGCAGAAGACGTTACAGTGTCACACCCTCATCCCTGCAAACAAAAAGAAGACAAGTGTAGATGATTGGAATGGTTATCATTCTGTTCCAATAAAAGAGTGCGATCGCCATTACACTACCTTCATTACACTATATTGCTGTTACCGGTATTTTAACACCCTGTAGGTATACATTACATCGCAGGATTGATATTCCTGGCAATTCGACTAAATTGTCTCCAGCTTCCAAGTACATTGACGATACATGTACGTAGATAGACAGCCTAGACAACTGCTTCTTGCTAGGCTGGATATCTACAGTCTCAACAGTATTATTCTAAACCCACAGAAATTCCAATTCGGGCAGATTCTGTAAAATCACAGCAGATAGCGTCAAACCATTTATGAAAGGTTTATGCAGGCCATCTCATACTTTTCCGTGCCAAATAAAAACATTAACGACATCCGATTCTGGTTTGTCCTTGTGAACGAAGACAGTTACTGCATTTCCCTGACTGATGAAATTAAACCATTTAGAGAACTTCTCAAACTATCTATACAATTTTACTGAAAGAATCAACTACAAGATACGAGGGTGTTTCAAAAAGTAATGCCATTTTGTTTAGAACAGGTATAATTACCAACACAGGAACATGTATCATATATCAACATAACATGAGGCTGGCAAGTTTTTTCAATTCCTCGTCACATGAATAATGTTTGCCTCTCAAACCCTCTTTCATGGGGCCGAAGAGATGATAGTCTGAAGGCGCTATATCTGGTGAGTATGGAGGATACGGTAAAATTTTCCACCTGAATGAAGCGATTTTCTCCTTGTCCTGTTGCTTGTGTGTGGTCGAGCATTGTCATGCAGAAGGAGGACATTGTCGATTGACAAGCTGGGTCTTACTCGTCGGATTCTTGCTCTAGTTAGGGTTTCAAAGTAGACCTCAGAGTTTATTCTTTTTCCTTTTGGCAAAAAACCGACCAGAATGACATCTTGAGTATCCCAAAAGACAGTCGCCATGATTTTTCAAGATGACTTTTGCGTCTTGACTTTTTCGGTTGTTGTGACGAAGAGCAGCGCCATTCCATTGACTGCCTTTTTGATTCCAGTTCATAATGATGAACCTATATTTCATCACCAGTTACGATTCTTCGAAAGTCTCTTTGACTTTGTTCAAGAAGTTCAGTGCAGGCATTACCAGTAGTAAGCTTCTCAGTACCAAACAGGCACACACTTTTGAAAAGCCAAATGATTCACCAATGATGTATGCACTTTCATGGCTCACTTTAATGTTTTCTGCCAACTCATCAAGAGTTTTGCGTCTGTCTTTCTGATTGGCAGGATTCACAGAACCGGCTGGCCGGCCAGAACGTGGTTTATCGGCTACACTCACAGTTCCCACCTTTTCAACTTTCAAACGGCGGACGCACCTGCATACATTGCCATAATCTAAAGTATTGTCCTCAAAGACATTTGTAATTATCGGTGAATGTTCACAGAGGTTTCCCCCGCAGCAACAAGAAATTCAATCACTGTTCTTTGTTTTTGATGTAACTCTAAGGGGGCAGCCATTTTAAATTTTCCTTATGAGTCTAAAAGCCTAAAAAGTAAGAAACAAAATATTACAGAACGTAAATGATATAATCATTTATAACTGGGAAAATTTTCAGTTAGTTTTATAAAAAAAAAAACTTCACATGAAATAAAGAAAATAGCATTACTTTTTGAATCACCCTCATATCTTAGACAAGTCAAAGAAAGCCATTGTCGATAAAATCAAGGGCAAAGATGATTCGGAATTTGGACAGTCCATACACCAGCAATGAACCTACGGGTTGTCCTTTAGGATGGAAGATCACACTTGAATGGAATAGGTTCATCCAGCAAATTCCGATATGCACCAATTGAGGGCCAAACCTGGGCTGTAATGTATTCCATTAAAAAAGCAAAACATTTCATACTCAGGTGCGACAATCTGATTATAGCGGTTGATCACAAGCCTCTTCTAAAAGTCTAAATAAATCTCAAGGAATAGATAAATCTATTGCCTCATCTGTTCTAACCTCATCATAACCTCCCTAGTCTGTCACTTGGAATCGTAATTGTGAGGATACCTTGAGCGATCTCACAATGCAGATGCTTCTCAGAACCATTGAAGACGGATTCCTAAACCATGAATTTACAAATCAGACATTTCCTATCTCGTGAGTATCTGTCATTCAGTGACCGGTACACTTACACAAAAATAGGAGGCTTTTATTGTCCTCCCCCCCTCTCTCTCTCTCTCTCTTTCTTTCTGACAGGAAATACTTGATGCGCTACACTCTGCTCACCAAACTGTAACTGCAATGACTACTCAATGTTCTTGCCCAGTGTTACATCACAAATATAGTCATTATGTGCTACATGCAACAATTGCAATAGAAAACCACCAAGTTTCACCTTTTAGCACCGAGTCAACCTAACGCACCACTAATACTGACTGCTTTCATTACAAATGGTATTTATACCTTATTATCGTGAACACGTACTCTAACTGGCCAACAGTTTACAAGCAATATGTCCAATAAATGTACACACCACATTTTGTAATTCTACATCAAACCATTTATAGAGAATAAAAACAATTCTCCCCAATAATTGATATAGATATATTAGGCACTAAAATTTTGAAAATAAAACGTTACTTTTTTTCTTAATATTGAAAATATCATAAAATAAAACTTGTATATCTGAATTCATCTGTACTGAATATTATTATTTGATAAGCAAGAATATATTTATTTCAAGCGTTGTCATGAGACTGTCTGACCTCGGTTTCTTCTTATGGATATGTTTGCTTTGTGAATCGAAAAGACAAAAGAAGATAATAAATCAAAGCTTCTAAAGGAAAAGAGAAAAACCGGTTTGAACAGAAAACAAGTTTTGCAAGAGTTACTGGTTACAGATGACTAAACAAGTATTTTTCATATTATGATTAGTTTTAGAAGTCGGCTCACTCAAAGCCAACAGTAATACGTTAGCCTTCTTTTTCTTCAAAATGACTACTACTACTACTACTACTACTACTACTACTACTAATAATAATAATAATAATAATGTTGATAGTTTTATAAAATGGGAAAAAGTATTGTGTCAGAATATCAAAGAAGCTATAACCCAGTACCGCTGCAGTATAGAAGAGAAACATTGTTGTATTTCTTATATTAGAGGGAACTAATGTTATAAAAAGAAAATTCTACTATGTATCTAAAATAATTACATCTAAATTTATACCATGTAGGTATCGTAGATTAAACAAACCTATGACATTTTCAAATGCGGTATTTCTCTAGGGAAATCAATTAAAAAATAATATATCATTATATCAAGTTTAATAAATTCCTTAAATCCAAAAAAACAGGATAGTATCTCTCTGTGTTTAGTGTTGAGAGACAAAGATTAGTTAGTGTTGTTTAATTGCTGTTTAAGAATATTCTCAGATATTTTCTACAAATAATAAATTTTTTTAAATCGTAAGTAACAAGTGTCAACGCACTCACTTGAATGAAGTTTATTTCTGTTATCTAACCATAAAATATCAAGTTGGAAAAAAAGCCACTGTCGTTTTTATTGAGAGATGTATATCATATCTGAAGGTTTTGTCTAATGATCAATTACAAATTCATCCAAAGTTGAAACAGTTTCCTTCGTTTTTAATACATAATCCCATAAAGTTGGAAAGTTATTAATGCTTTCGGCATAAAATTCTTGCGTTTCGAGGCAAAAACAAACATGAGATTTATTTAAAACTCTTCATAATTATTGTATTGCTGTGACACCAAGAAATTCTGTAAATATTTTAAAAAATGATCTTAATAATGAAATTTATTGTGTACAGTGCTCAGGTGCACCACAACTCATCAAAGTCTCATGTCAAGTACACAGAATAATTTATTAGTGCCAGGAACATGAACAGTTGACAGTAGTAATATGCATGTATGTGTGTGCGTGTGTGCATATGTGTGTGGAGAGGGGCATCAGGTATAGTGTCGGCAGACTACAGGAAGCATGGAGGCTTTGAAAGATTCAGTGTGTCGGCAGCCTACAACAGATGCGGGCAGCTTATTCCATGCCTCCGCAATTCTGAGCTTAAAGAAATGTTTCCGAAAGTCACGTGAGCAGTGCTGTTTTCTGACTTTGTAGGCATGCCCATGTGTGTTAGAAAGATGGAGATCAAAAAGGTTTCTGACTAAGTAAGATCAGAAAAGTAGATGGAGTAAAACTTTCATATTCACAGCTAAAATCCCCTGTATACATTTTACAATATGTGATTTTGTATTGTTAAGCAGGAGTAACATGATTTGTTGATTGATCCCTAAAGCCCAAATTGTGTTGTACTTCCAATTGATTTACGATGACTCTCATAATGTTTATTATAATTTAACACTTTATGATGGAGAGCACTCTTCATAACCCACCAAGCTCAATTAATTTCTTAGGGTGTTATTGAGAAGAAATTAAAGAAGAAGAAATTAAAGAAGAAAGTAAAGAAGAAGAATGTAGACAGAAAAGAAGAAAGAAGGGAAGAAAGATTGTTGCCTGTCTGGCAGTCTCGTCTCTTAAAAGAGACCCCCCTCCCCCAAAAAAGAGCTATTCCAAGTGCCTTTTTTTAAGTACCATTTTCGTCGAGTTTATTTTTTGTACCGTTTTTTTTTAAAACATTGTTTTTGTGTGTTTTATTTTATTTTGTTAATGGCATTTCCTGCATTTCCTGCAATTTCCTGCATTTGGATTCATTGAGCAGTTTTAACCTAACTTTACTTTGTAGACTTTAAATAATTATTGATCTTGTTACAAATTCTATCTCGCAGTCTCAAATATTCACATCCGGTGACATTTTTGCTTTTTGTGCGTGCGTGCGTGCGTGCGTGTGTGTGTGTGTGTGTGTGTGTGTGTGTGTGTGTGTGTGTGTCTGTCTGTCTGTCTGTCTCTGTCTCTGTCTCTGTCTCTCTGTGTGTGTACACAGATAACAGGTACGATTAAGGTGATACTATTTTCGTTATATTTTTATAATGCTTTGCAGATAGTTTAAAAATCAGTTCAAGTAAAATCTTAAACTCAATTTATTCAATTCTAAATTTGAATCTAAAGGCATTTTTACCCATGATTCAAACCCAATATTCATTTGGTTAATGAAATATATTAGTATGTATTTTATGTGAGGACAATAACATTATTGAATAATATTTAGTGAATTGTTAGCTACTAAATGTGATAAAACAATATATCGATCTAGACAGGTGGGTGGGCGTATGCAAAGGTGTACATATTTTCGTTTGAATAATGTGCACTGATATTGCTTGGTTTACGTGAGCGTTAAAGAAAGAATGTTCTCCATATTAAAAGATATGTCGCATCATGCGAGAAGACTTGCTGGACCATCCTATATCTACTGACGAAACTGAAATGTGACCTACATCTGTTGTCCACATTTTTATGAATAAATACAATGGTCATTTGGTTAGTTGTTGTTTAAAAGAGTAAATTAAATTAGTTCTGATTACAATTGGAATATGATCTGTTATTTATATGGTATATTACTCGATTTATACAGGAATCTTTTGCCTCATTTTAGTCTTAAAACCCACAAAGATGATCGGGCTTTAGGGCTTGAGAGTAGGAATAGGATAAATATAATGTGATTTATTCAAAGTTCGTCTTGAACTTCTGACATACAACCTGAGTTGAAAACTTGAACCATATGACCTTTAGGCACCCCTTTTGCTTTGCTGATTCATAAGTACATTTTTTCATTTACATCGTCAACATCCGGTTGTTTGTTAACAGACGGTTTTAAAGGTTTTTTTATAAATTATAAAACTAACCCCTAACCACTAACCCTAACCCCTAACAAACAACCGGATGTTGACGGTGTAAATGAAAAAAATGTACTTATGAATCAGCAAAGCAAAAAGGGTGCCTAAAGGTTATATGGTCCGAAAACTTTTGTGCGTTGGATATATGAAATATATATATTTACCAACCCCTCTGAACGAGCAGGATGCGACACAAGGTCAATTTCTTAAGCGGAGTTTGAATTCAGAGTTTTCCTTCTCCTAGACTGGTTACCTAGCCATGGTTAAAGAGTCCAGTCTGCCCTGCTATTTACCCATAGCTGGAGGAGAATTGGATTTATACCTTTCCCAAGGGTATTAGCGCCATGTGAAATTCCAACAGCTTCGTCCAGGAATTGAACTCGCGTTGACGAGTCCATTTCCTACGACTCTAACCATTAGACCACGCGCCTCCATAATATATGAAATATAAGCTCTAAGCGATTTAAGTTTGATGCACACTATGATGATAGTCATTTGAAAGGTGTAAAACTTGAAATAGACTGTTTACCATTCATTTTGCACTAATGAAAAGACATGAATTCATCTGTTCTTCATCATCCCTGATAGGGTAAAATAGTAGGACAGATTGGGTTCTCTGGTCTTGATAAGGTAACCAGTCTAGAAAGAAAATCTGAAATTCAAAATTTGAAGAGTGGTGTTCCAGAAATCTTGGCACCATTCTTTTTGTTAGCAGTTCATACAAAAGGTGTGGTTGCTTCAATATAGGCCTTCACCACTTTAAAAAAAAATCACCTGTGTAGGTAGTTCAATGGTTCAAGTCTTTAAATCGTGTGGAATTTGTAACAATGTCCAAGAGATTAAATATTTTTAAAATGTAGACAAAAAGGTAGAAAATTAAATTAAAATATGGTATGTTTTCAAATATAATCTGCTTGGTCTAGCGCTAGTGAAAAGGGGATAGACTCTGAAGATTTGCCTTTAGTAACCTCATAGATATTTATGAATCTTCAGACTCCATATCCCATATACATCTTTGGGGCGACCTAATGTCGGTATCAGCCAGACAGCGAGGGAGTCTATCCCATTTTCACTAGCGCTAGACCAAGCAGATTATTTTAGCATCTGAGGTGAAGCGCCACACCTACCACAGCTCCTCCCTTTACCGCACATATCCTGTGCTACTCATACATTGAGTTGGCGAGGGCCGGTATCGAACCAAGAATCTTGTGATTCCTAGCCGAACACTGTACTGACTGAGCAATCGATTTGGCGCGCTTTTGATTTAAACATTTTTAAGGATAAAAAAAATGAATTACTATGCGACTCATTCACTCTTACAATACATTCACATACAACTAATTCACAAAGAACCAAATATCTCGACTATGTTTACACACCAACCCACGCATTAACTCATGTCCATGCAATAATGTGCCCTTTTTATATAGAAATTACATGTCCACCCGCATTTCTAGCACTTATCAACCAGTGCGCCTTGATCAAAGAATATTTTATTTTTATAAACTGGTCATTAAATATCCAGATCATTTACTGTTTTTCTCACCTCAGTGAAATCTTCACTGAGAAGTTAATCAACAAGTCATGAGAAAAACAATCTATACATTGTAACTACCAAATGTTTTAACTGAGTTTTTTTTTTTAAGTGTGAGTCTAGAAACTGTTGCGAAATTTTCCGTTTAAAAGTTTTAAAATATTTTAATAGAAACATCTAAGTTTATATACTTAATGTTGCAAAAATAGTAACCGTGCCTTTATATAAAATTAAAAAATGCCTCAATTAGATGATGAACTAAAATGTTCTAAATTTAACGTATCTCTCTAATATTCATTACTCTCAAACAGTAATGACCTCGTATTTTTACTAAAAGCACTTTCTGTAATATTTTCCACCTTCATGAAACCCATTTTTATTAGTGCAGTAATGGATGTTTATTTGGGAAATTAGCATAATCTTTTCTTTTTTTTTAGTTTTACTAAGGTCTTCCAAGATCTCTGATTGACTTTCTAGGTGAATTTTCTAAGTTGAAAATTCGCCAGTCAGAACTTTTTGATTTACACAATAATTTAATTTGTTTGACATTAACAAATGTATGTCAGGTAAGATGTCAAGACGTTAAATCACAGACATATGAGACAAACAGGCAAGTGTCAAAAATAAATTCCTCTCAATTCATTTTTCTATACAATGTTTATTAAAATTGTTGTCAACTGAAAATTTACACCGAACAGTTACAAACACCATGAATAGTTTTACAGAACAATATCAACTTCATAAGTTAATATAAAGATATAATTGGTAAATCGCTTTTGTTGTACCGTTTTGTATATTTTGTATCTAAAATATTGTAAAATAATCAGCTATGATCCAATTTTTGATCTCTTACTCACCTGTAGAATATTACTCAAGCTAATATTCAATACTTCCTCTACTTCTTTTTTCTTTTAGCGTCTTATTATTTTCTTATCTTTATTTACATTAAAGTTGGGTTCTCATAAATATTACCTGTCCACTTTGGATATATTGACTCATTGATATTTTATGTGAAAATAGATGACGCATTTCTTCGATTTAATTTTATTATTTCTTAAAAATCTCTGATTCACCAACCGTTTATATTATATGAAAGGAAATCAAGCGCACATGCAACTCACAGATGTTTGATTTTACTGAATGATTTTTTTATTTACCCAATGTTGCTAATTGTTTGTTACGTTAAATTTATTTGGTTGTAATTTACTTCAAAATTTGATGCTGATAAAAACACCTTCAAAATTTGATATATTTTCCAAATAACTTTATTCTTTCTTTTTCTTAAAACATTTTCTAATTACTGCTTCAAATTTTGAATGTAATTTTTTGTAAGCTTACCATTGAATAACAGTGTATATATGTTGTGAGGTTTTAAGGGGTCAAATAAGAACAAAACGACGGGTAACAAAAGTAGAAAAATGTATTAACAGAAAGTAGACAAATACAATAGAGATATGTGGAAAACTACGTCCGACAATAGGCAAGCCACAATTGTCTCTGTTATTTATAGTAATCTATCGGCGCATTCCATTAGTCTTATAGGGTGTATCACCTATAACAATATCAATTTTAGTTTTATTTGTGGTTGGTGATATTACCACTGCTTCGTAAACTACATCTGTTAGCAAACACTTTTCCTGTACTGGGCAGGGCTTTGACCTACAATTACAGGTTGGTTCATTTTCCCTTTGCTCTTCTTTTGCCAGAACATTTTTGTTATGATTGCTTATTATTTTTCTTATATTGTTAGTGCAGCTGTAACTTACTTTCATATTATTCCTATTCAATAGTTTCTTTAGCCAAGATGTTCCAGAGAAGTGCTTGTCGACCAGTTTGAAAATGGGCACTACCCAGCTATAAAATACATAACGATGGTAGAAAAAAATACATCGGATATTCGCGCTACTGTGAGAAACTTAAGTAGGTGGATTTTAAACCATCCGATTTCAATCGTCTATTTAGCTCTTTATATTGAACACTTTTTAATCGGTTTTAGTGAAAAAATTCAGAAGTAAATAAGATTGTATTCTTATTTACTTGGTGGGTTCAATGGTAACTGCGATATATATATATATATATATATGTGTGTGTGTGTGTGTGTGTGTGTGTGTGTGTGTGTGTAATTTTATACAACTATATATATATATATATATATATAGTTGTAGAAAATGTTTTCTCTTTACGACGGTTTCGGTGTTCAAGGTACACCTTCTTCAGGAGAACTCGTGAGGAAAGTGTACCTTGAACACCGAAACCGTGGTAGAGAAAAACTGTTTTCTACAACTATAAATGGTCTATATTTTACGAACTATATTGAGTTCTTTTGGATTAACTACTAATGCTACTACAATGAAAACGTGGTAGTAACATTTGATGAATATATATATATATATATGTGTGTGTGTGTGTGTGTGTGTGTGTGTGTGTGTGCGTGTGTATACGTTAAAGACAAACGACACACAAAACGCCCTCTTCACACACATGATAGACTTCGATCATACATTCAACTTCAACCATGCATCGGTACTCAAACCCGTACATGGTAAGAGCTTACGCCATTTATGCGAATCAGCGGTCATTATGATTTCAAAGACCATTAAACAAAGGCCCAGTTTTCCACCTTATCCCAGTCATCGCAAAAATCGCAACTCAAGAGAACAAAATCATAATAGACAAAGGATAACTTAGTCAAAAATACACGAAAACGCAAAAATCATAGAATATCTGAAATAAAAAAATTTAAAAGTTCCGATCTCCCATCACAACTATAACCCAACAGACACCAGCCGCTGTCTGGCGCCCCCCCACACGCCTAGTATTTCAATTACCCTATCCCCACTGCTTTGAACTCATGAGCCACCGTATTCTTGTTGACACTTCCCCTCCCCCTCCACCTTTTCAATATATACATACACAACAGTTCTTGTCTCAAATAAACTTCTGATGAAGCCTCGTTGACCCACCAAGGCGAAATATCAATTAAATGAAGTTGTTTGTGTTTTATCTGTTATTCCTCAATTTCTAATCATATATATATATATATATATATATATATATATATTATAAAATGGGTACAAGAGATAACCTACTCGAGTTTCACCATAAGGATCTTCAGGGTTAAATCCACTGAATTAATCGAGACATCGATTAATAGCAGTCGATTTCACGTGTGTGTTCATTGCATTAAAATGTTCGTGGCGAAGGAACGCTGACTTTCGATTCAAAAAGATCTCACACCGGAAACAAAAAGTAAACAATAAGTTAGAATCGATTTGTGTTAATGTATTTACTAGGATGCAGCTGTCTAACAATAGTATTTTCAGAGAAAATAAAATGTTCTTTTTAATTCACGACGAATTAAAGAACACGACGAATTAAAAAGAACATTTTATTTTCTCTGAAAACTTAACAGAAAGGAATACATATGAAATCTATATGAAATACATATGAACACTCTAACGACTGAGCTAAACCGGCCCTTTGAAATAATATGAAATAATATGAAATAATAGACATGAAATAATAATAGACTACATAAAGAGTATATGTAGAGAAATGTCCTAATGTGATTGAAAGAGTCTTTAGCGTAAGTTATAGATGTTACATAATTATTAGATTCCTAATATTTGTGTACAGTAGTGTAGAAATCAAAATACCTGTTATAAGTTGCAGCCCATGGCCTTGAAGGATGAGTGACCAGGCTTGACCTCATCCTGATCCTTTCCGGTGGATACCGTGAGAATCGGTGGAGGAGACCCTCTTCCGGTTTAGATTAGAAATAGATTTTTAGTCAGATCGGCCAAGACCACGACTGTGGTAAGTCGTGTTATGCACGCGGTCGAATCGATCTGCGCAGGTAGTCTGGTGGGGGATTTCGAGAATAAAATATGATCTAAGTAAATCGAAGTCTTGTGTTATTATCTAAAACTACAATGACAGGGCTTTTGATAAAGAGAAATCCCAATGTTCCAGACGCTAGAAGAGATGTTAGAAGACGTAGGATAGAAAAGACGTCAGAAGAATAATAGAAGAATAGAAGTAAGTAAAGGGGTATACAACATAGAGTCCTTGTTAAACGTATGTATGAGAGAGAATGGAGGTATTTAATGAAAACATATATATGTTTAAGAAATGCTATCGTGTGCCATGCAACACAATGTTATTAAGGACACAAAGAGAGGCACACGTGCTAGCTACTTGGTGTCCAAAGCAGAGAGAGTTAACTTTTTTATATGCAACTTTGACCGCTCTCTCCTCTAGTGGCCTTTCGCTGTACTATTTGGCAGACACGGGAGGTAATGACCTTTTGTGTCACCTAGCGCTAAATAGAATAACAGTTTTTGACATTCAAGGGATGTAATCCCTATTATCCAACTAAGATGACAATATGTAGAAATATTTCAAGGGTGCTGTCATTCTTTGTAGCGCAACGAAAGAAAATTTTGAATGGTCAAAAATAATTATTATTGAATGTGAGCGGAGAAACTGTGCTGTTTGGTTTGGTTTGGTTTGTTTTGTTTTACGGCATATCAACATCAGTGGGTCATTTAATGCCGATAAAATTTTGAAATAAATTCATTTTTAAAAGGATACTCAATTTTTTTTATAAATACATTTTTCTATTTAACCCATAGATGGCACCCTAACAGGTACTACCACTCTGGGTCAGAATGGACCAGGGAGCAATGGCGATGAAGGGGTGCTCCATTCCCAAACCTCCAAAACTGGAACCTCACCATCAGATAGAGTTTAACGTCATTCCAGGACATGTAGACCCTCAGCCACAGCCTTCTAGCACCCATATGATAAAAATGGTTGGGCTTGGGAAAGGTATGAATCCATATATTCTCCCTCCAGCTATGGGTGAATAGTAGGGTAGACTGGGCTCTTTAACCTTGGATTGGTGATTAGTCTAGTAGAAGGAAAACTCAGAAATCAAATCTGTTAAATTCCGCTGAAGAAATTGACCATTGTGTCGCATCCTGGAGGGGTCGATAAAATGTGTGATTATAAGTGTGCACAGGTAAACGGAGAGAGAGAAAAAGAGAGAGAGAAAGAGTGAGTGGGGAAAAAACAGAGCAGCCTTATTACTACAGTCGGATCCGGAAGAAGAAGAATGAAAGAAGGAGCGAGGAAAAAAAACGATGCACTACTCATATACACATAGACATGTATATGTGTGGATATAAAAGGGAATATAGTAACATACATACGTAAACAGAGGGAGAAAGAAAGAGAAAGAAAGTGTAAATATGAAACAAACGGTGAACAAATTAAGCAGTACAACCCAAACCGAGAGAAAACGGGAGTGAAGAAAACAACCGCAATACTTAGTTACTATGACGGGGACAAAAAACAAACAAATCAGCGGTGGGATACAAGAACAGCTCAAAAGAATAGAAGAATAGAATAAATTTATTTATCAATAGTAGGTACGAGTTATAAAGAATAAGTAAAAGAAAAACTTTATTTTTGTTAAACTACTATTGAAGGGAGGCCATGCCTAATAGCGTGAAGCTAAGCCCATGACATGACCACCCTTGGACGCTCACAGGAAACGATACAAGATACACCAGACAACACAAACATATAGATATATATAATGAGACAAATTAGCCGTGTGAGAATCTAAAATCAAATCTGTTGTTTATAAGAGGCAATAAAATGCTTTTTCAAAAGTTTTTAAGGATAAAATAATTTACCGAAACAAGCTTCACCCTTTCCTCTTTTTCTTCATCAAACAATACCGACTGAACAGTGTTCCAAGAATTAAGTGCATTAAAACGAATCGAATTATGCCCAAATGCGCATTTTTTTAGATGCGCGTGCGCATCTAAAAAAAACTGATGTGATTGGATAATTTTGAGTACACATTCGGAATCGGCCTGATCGTACTACATCGTTTTTAATTTTATTTATTTATCATTCATTTATTATGTTGAACTTACGACCCAGTCATCAGGATTTGCAACTTGGCAATGGGCGACATCTGTATTATGTATTAGAATATAACTTATTGTAAAGTTATTAGAATTAACCTCCTTGTAAATTCATTTTTGTATTTCAGTTTGATTAAATAATAGCATGACTGCTTCTTAGGTATTAGACAACCGCATAAAACTGTGTTACACTTGAAAAACAAACAACATGATGTAAATAATTGTCTCGAAAGGCCTTGATAAAAAGTAATCAAATTCTCATTCTTTGAAAAATACACGATGGCACATCCTATCCTCTAATTTTTAGTAAATCCTTCTGTTGTATTTAATTAATTGGTAACGGTTTATCTTGGCAAGAAAATTGGTTAGATGTTAATGGTTACACTGAAAGATGACCTTCACTACTGGCTGACCTTTTCATCAAAATTTTATTTTTGTAAAAAGGTAGTGAGAAAAGAGACTTACCTCGTGCAAAACGGGCAAGGACTTGCACCGGAACTGAACGGTGAAAGAGGAGTGGGTGTAGGCAGGCACGCAACGTCAAAAAGTTAGAGAGGAGAAGGAGAAGCCTCTTTATAGAAGTGCCTGGGGCATTGTGGGTAGAAGTTAGAAATAAAACGTCTGCTTCTCTGAGAGGGAGGGTAAACGTGGATTCAGTCGATAGACTAGAACGAGCAAAGAGTGTTGGAGACAAGCTATTTCGGCGTTTTATACAATGGCACAAATTCGACTTAGCCGCGACGTAATAAGGCCGTTTACTGGTGAGGGTAATGTGGTGGCATGGCTGAAGAAGGTTCGTCTTGTGGCGAGACTACAGATGGTGGATGACGTGGCCACTTGCTGCCGCTATATTTGGAAGGGGATGCGCTTAGACTTTATATGGAAATGCCAGAGAAGGATCAGTGGATATAATAAAATAGAAGCGCGACTGAAGGAGGCATTTACGGATGGTGCCTTTTTAGCTTATAGGAAGCTAACCCTTGTCAGGTGGGAAGGCGAACGCGTTGATGTGTACGCAAATAGGATAAGGCAGTTGGTCGGATTGGCTGGATTCGAGGGAGTGGGGCTTGATAGGCTTGCAAGATTGGCTTTTGTCATGGGGTTCCCAGATAATATCTCTGTTGAACAGGCACTGAATGTTGAGACCCTAACAATGGCAGATTTGATTTCGCGAGCCAAAGTGCTAACTACTAGGGACGAAAACCGTGATGTAGCAGCAGCCATGAGAATGGACACAGCGGCATCCCAGCAAGCGGGAAGTACCACCAAAGATTCACAAGTGCCGTGTGAAGGTCCTGTATGTTATACGTGTAGTGGACCCAACCACTTTTCCCGGGATTGCCGAAGTCAAAGGAATAGTGGACTTATGAACACGGAGCACAGGGAAAATGTGTTGTTACCGCTGTAATGGACTTGGCCACATATCAAGAAGTTGTCCGGGAAACGGATGCGGGGACAAGGCATTGTCGCCACCCTTGCCCCCGTCAAGTCAGTGAATACTACATTACCAGTTGTTGGCGTCCGGATAAATGGCATGAAGGGTTCGGCCCTCGTCGATACAGGATGTTCCAAAACGATAGTAAGCACGAACTACAGTCGGGCATGGAGTAAGCGTGACATGGACATTACCACAATCAACGGCACATCCAAGGCACGTTGTGGAGTTGGGGTTGTGACAATTCACACTGGAAGAGGGGATAGTGCTAGAATAGATGTTTTGGTAACGCGTGGAAAGCCGCTTGGTTACGACCTACTGCTTGGAATTGACACTATACGAGCACTGGGTGGTGCTGAGATCACTTCCGATGGAAGGGTTATGCTCGGCAAAGGGGAAGAATTCTGTGTAGCTCTCTCAGTTGAAGAACCGGACTTCTGTGCTTTGTTTGGCCATAAACAAAGGGCATGGACTGCACGATGGAAGTGGGCCATGAATGAAGCACGAGAACAGCTGCACAATGTAATACCAGAGTATTCGGTGCCTGATAATATCAAGATTGCGTACGGGGGGGGGAGGGTTAGAGATGTGGATGACGAATGGGTGGATAATACCGTATCCAGAGGAGCGGATTGGACCCCCAAAGGGTTTGATCCCACTGAGGGCTATTGTACAACCCAGCAAAAACAAGGTACGGCCAGCTAACAGGGAACTAAACCAACATCTGGATGCCTTCACTGCAACGCCAGCGTGTTTGCTGCGGGAGTGGCGTCAGTAGGAGTCCAATGTAGCCCTGCTTGACCTAAGGAGAGCCTACCTGCAGATACATGTTCATGAGTCATTGTGGGCATTTCAAACTGTGATTGTCAAGGGAAAACAATATTGCTTGACACGGTTAGGATTTGGTCTTAATGTGGCACTATTTATTATCGTAAAAGCAGTGTTAACGCAAGAGGAGCCGATGAGGAAAGCCACATCAGCTTACGTCGACGATATTTATGTAAACGAGGATGTAATGTCAGCAGATAAAGTCAGACCCCAAGCGTCTAAAGAATGGGGCTATAGTGTTAGGACTTGAGGTTTGGGGGGAGCACGGCACCCTGCCTTGGAAACGAAGGGGCCCTGTCCCAGATATGATAACGCGGCATATCAAATTTTCTGTCTGCTGGAAGCTGATGGAAGCTGGTGGGACACTGCAAGTGGCTCCGTGCCGCAACCGGAGTAATCAAGAGATTGGCTATCGCAGACGCTATAGACCAACTGCGTTTGAGGAAGACGAAGACAGTGATACGCCGTCCGAGAGTGAGTCAGGGACTATGTCAGTGGTCGGAACGGAGCCTCTAACGGCAGAGGATGCGATGGTGGAGTCTTACGAGGAAGATGGTGGAGAAACAGTGTAGATAGACGAACACCCGCCACCTCTGCGAAGAAGCACTCGTCAAAAGCGATCACCATCTCCCTGCCATTTTTGTGATCAAGAGATCAGGGGGGAGTGTAGTGAGAGAAGAGACTTACCTCGTGCAAAACGGGCAAGGATTTACTTGTGTGCAAGTCCACCGTAACTGAACGGTGAAAAAGGAGTGGGTGTAGGCAGGCATGCAACGTCAAAAAGTTAGAGAGGAGAAGGAGAAGCCTCGTTATAGAAGCGCACGAGGCATTGTGGGTAGACAGTTAGAAATAAAACGTCTGCTTCTCTGAGAGGGGGAGGGGTGAACGTGGATTCAGTCGATAGACTAGAACGAGCAAAGAGTGTTAGAGACATAAAAATCTAGGCCCTTGGTTTAATAACAATTCACTTACATATAACATTCTAGAAATAAAAGTAAAAAGATTCAATGGCAAGAAATGTATTTGGCTAGTCAAGCATGAACATGAATATGCTGATCTAAACATAAAATTAAATGACATGTCAAATCTAAACACAAAAACCCATCAACCAAAAACCTATTCTTGATTTTACTTGAGGTGTGAAAATATATAAGAGTAAATATCTAAAAAATAAAGATAAATGAATATTTTCATTTCAGTCTATTCGAAATTGAATGCTCTTTTCTATTTAATTATTGTGTATAAAGGAGGAATGGGTAACAATAACAAAGGGGCTGTATGCAAAAAATATAAATAGATAAATAGATAGGTAAAAAACAAAACAACAACTAATTTTCATCAACCTTTGCCCACGCAAAGGGCACCTGTCATTAAAAGTGCATTTAGAATGTAACTTATACATATACCTATGTATAGGAATTTAAAACCCATACTTACTAGTATAGTATTTTGGGAAATAGATTTAATATTAATAGTTTTATCAAAAGAATCAATGGTATCACTTTTGTAGGATTTAACTTTCTTGGCTTAAAGTTGTATTATATAGGGATTCAAGTATTTGTATATTTTCATAATGTGATAGTTAATTGAAAAGATTACTGATCTATCTTCGATAGACCAGTATGTATTCTAGGAGTAAATAAATACACACACACACACACACACACACACACACACACACACACATATATATATATATATATATATATATATATATATATATATATATATGGCTAACAAGTGTTTTAATATTTAAAATGTTAAAAGGCCTTTAATGTTTTAAGGTTAAAATGCCTGTGGTCACTTTTGGTGCGTGTTCACAGGGTTTGCTTTTAACCCCATCATATTTGGTGGTGGCGCTGAAAAGGAATTCAGGGAAAGAAAAAGAAGAGACAAAGACAAAAGGCAGTTTTAGGATTCAGGCTTTATTCATGGTCATAGCCACTACGTGGAGAGAACATTTATTCCAGCACAGTAATAATGTCTGGTCCCAGTTAAGGCCGAAGTTAGAATGGCCAAGAGATTCTCTTGGTGGTCGGAAGTGGTTCTTTTTTTCCTACACATGCTCGGAGGATTCTTCCGGTCTGAAGGCTCATGGTAATTTTTTATTTTTTATTTTTTTTTATCTTAATCTTATTTTAATCCCCAGCCATATATATATATATATATATATATATATATATATATATATATATATATATATGCCGAGGTCTGACGGACCCATGCTTCTTGTGTCTACAGGAAAAGTTAGAAATAATTAGATTCCCAAATAAAAATGACTTAATTAATAACAAGGATGAGTTCCTAGGAAAATGTATGCATAGATTACGCAATGCATTAGGATACCAATAAGATAAAATTGATCAATAAGAGCATAATACAGTAAAATTATGATAAAGTAGTAACAAAGAAAAACTACTAGAAGAAATAAAGAAAGAAATTTTTAAAAAACTTAGCCAAACTCCAGACAAACTGACCCCATAAAGGTCAATAGAGTAAGTTGAAGATAGTGGTAAGGGTAATAAAAGTATAAAGTTACAGCACTACTACCCATGTAGGTCAAGATAGAGGAGCTTAACCTCAACTACAAACTAGCGGCCCACTAAATTGAATTTCAGGAAGAATTAAAGAAATATCTGTCTAGCTATATAAAGTAACCGAAAATATCCACTCAATCCTCCTGATGAAGGTGTTAGAGTAACACCGAAACTGCGGTCGGGAAATAACTTTTTCTACAACTATATATATATATATATATATATATATATATATATATATATATATATATAAAATCAGTTCTTAACTGAGACGTATTTCTTTTATATTATGTAACATATCGTTTTCATAAATCGCCAAGTACCTTTGATACTTGTTACAAAGCTTATCGTTGGGAAAAGAATGAGCCCTAACTTCCTCTGAGGGTTAAAGAGTATCAATACTGTTCTTTGCAAGGATTGCTTTGGCATTAAATAACCCACGAAGGTTGATATACCATTAAACAAAAAAACTGAAACTGAAATCTTATCGTTTAATACGAGTAAAAAGTAGTTCAATGATATTGATTCTGGGAGAATCGTTTTCTACTGATTCTAAGAGATAAAATCAGAAATCAGTAAATATTAAAGATTCATATTCTTTTTTATCGGCTAAATTGAAATGATAAAGAGTAAAAGATCTGTTGGTTGTCAGTGGTGCCATTCGAAACAGTTTTTGGGCGGTTGCCGAAGACAAAAGGTCAGAATCATTTTATCGTTGCTTTTCTGCAGATAAAATGAGTTTGAAATTTAACAAATTATCCTGCGACCTTCCTCTCATCTACAATATACACAAGTTGTTTGCCACAATGAAAACGATATTTTCCTCTATCACACACACACGCACACACACACACACACACACACACACACACATATATATATATATATATTATATATATATATATATATTGTGTGTGTGTGTGTGTGTGTGTGTGTAATTGGAGAGGATTTGTTTTTCTGTCTCCTATAAACACCTAAATGGTTTTGATGCAGCGCTGCCAAATTTGGTATGAATAAGTATTGGACCCATGGAAAGGTTTTAACGTAACTTTCGTTCCTCTTGGAGAAAAGGGCGTCTTATTTAAACGGAAAACAATAATTAGACGGAAGTAAGATTACAGTAATTGTATAGAATTTAAATGTAAAAACTTTAAAAGTAATAGATAAATAAATAAAATAACGAATATTTTGTATTACTAAAATAATAATTCACTTTTAATGAAAAATTGATAATTTGTTATAACCCTAATAATTAATGCTGACCCGAAGTAAACCTTACTGGAGATGCAAAATAATTACATAAATTTTACACATCGAATTAGAGGTTAGTTCACTATTAATTCTATGAAATCTTTTTACTGTCATTATAACCAGTTACGATTCAAGTCCCGTCATTTTACGGGATCGAGACAGACACATCAGTCAGCACACACACACACACACACACACACACACACACAGATGCACGCGCATAGAGATATACAAAATGGGGACTTAAATTCGTGCATTACTTCATTAAAAAATATTCTAAAACTTTAACATTTTAAAGCCTTCTGGGATAATAACTCAGGTATTTTCTAACCTTAAGAAAATACGACAACTTCAAGAAAACACAGGAACCCGAGAAAAAAATTACTGTAGAAAAGAAAAAAAAACGCGCGAAAAATATATTGCTGGTCAATTTATTAATTTCAATCCCACCATAAAAATTGTCTCACCATTGAAACCCCAACTTCGTTTGAGGGGAGGGTGTTGGAAATTTATTAGGGGACAGGCGACCCGACTTCACCAGCTATCAGCAGTCCCATAGGATCACGTGGGGTCAGTTATAAAAGCAAGCACCCAACGCTGTTCCTCTCTTTTCTCCTTCCACCCTTGCTGGGTACAAGGCGGGCAGCTAGATTCATCAAACCCACGACGGCTGAATTTTCTGCTTCTCGCCCCCACGCCTAGCTCTATCTCGTCTGACCCCACGTGGCGAGTAGGCAAAAGACTAGCATTCTTGCATCGCTATCTCTGAAGGTTGATGAAGTCTGAGGAGTTAGGGCCTTCGAATAAAAAAATGATACTACATATTAACTTTCGGACTAAGGCTTCGAAACTTGTTTCCACGAGGAATAGATATTCACAAATTCCTTAGCAGGCAATATCTCTGCAACCCCCTAACAAACCTAACAATCCCTGGCTTTACTAGACGTCCATATTTACCAGTAGTCCTTCATCCGACCTAAATGAATTGTTGAACTCTACAACACTAACCTCCTCCACGTTTGAAACTGTAATGTTTATATGTGTATATATGCTAATTTGAACATTTTGACGTATATAAAATCCTTTTTGTAGCATTTATTATTGTCGTCGTAATTTATCTTTCTAACTTCACCGTTTATCTTCTCTCTGCTTTAGAGTAACTGGTAATTTATTCTCCTACATTCCACAGGAGTCTAAATTTCCTTAATGTTTAATTGTTATATCTTTAAAGTGAATATAAAATATTACACTGGCGACGAGTATAAAACAAAGAATTTGAAAAATAACAACGAATGTGAAGATGGCAGAAGAAAATTTAACTGGTGGAATTTTAAAAGTTTGAAACCATTAACGGAGCAGCAACAAAAAAGTCCCAGATGGATGCAATCAAAACAATTCAGAACAACGTAATGTTTGACAAAGAAGAATAGCTCTGCTGTTGCAGTTAGCAAGACCAGAAGTGCTTTTGTTGTATTTATATTGTCGTCATAACTTGTCTTTAAACCTCACTGTTTATCTTCTCTGCTTAATAGTTACTTGTGTTTTATTTCCCTACATTCCATTGGGGTTTAAATTTCCCTTTGTTAATTTTTATACAATATCACCAGCAACAGTTATCACTAGAAGCAAGATATTTCTTCTTGGTGAATAAAGAACAGAACGACCGATTTCATTGATGCAGGAAGGAAATCACACTTGTTGTTCACCATCCAAACAATTCAGATTTGGCAAGAGCAGATTTTTTTTTTTTCGAAATTGAAAGAGGTGTGTTCGAACGTTAACATTCTTTATCAGATGACAAAGTTCAAGTAATGATTCTATACGTATCTTATTATCCTGTTCTACTTCTCGGGACTGGATCAGAGTTCCTGGTGTTTCTTGATCGTTTGCTGGGCTGCAATTTTCGGTTGTTCTTCGAGTCTGGAAAGTTGGGAACTTTTGGGATATCTGGTCCTGTGCTGTTGATATTTTCTTTTCTCTGAGCTCATTTATTTTCCCAAGTAAAAATGCCTTAGGTCACAGATACTCATCTTGTGTCTGTTCCCTTCAACAGCTCAGTCCAGACTGACAACTCGTCATTCTCTCTTTCTCTCACTCTACTCCTTGCCTTGTGCTGATCCATCATAAATCGACAGGTAGCGTTGTGCTGACCAATCAGAAATCGACAAGTCTTCTTTCGTCATCCAAAAAATCATAGTTACTTTCCACATTTTCAGCTCATTTATATTATAGCGCTACAGAATAACTTAGTTGAAAAATAAACTTGCCAGAGAAATAAATTCATTTCATTTTCATTATTCTATCCAGTTTAAGACTTCTTTTATAGGATTATAGGATATATATATTTCCTATGACTGTAACCATTACACCACTACGCACCTTCAGGATTATAGGATATATGATATTTATCTCCCAATCTCAATCACTTTCGAGTGACATTAAACAAGAACTTGAATATGTATTATTTTCTTCTTTTTTTATAGTGATACAATGTAACTTATTTTTATAGATTGTGAGTTTCTAGTTTCACGCTGACCATGAACTTTGGACATTTCTGACATTTCAGTTTCTATTTTTCTGCTTTAACCTAAAACTCAACATTTTTGTAATTATCTGTTACCCGTGAATTGATAATGGAATTTGTGTCGCCATTAATGATCCCCATTTTCACCATTTTCAGGGAAGTCGGAAAGGAAGACCTTAAAGAAAATCGACACAAATGGTGATGGCATGATAAGCAAAGATGAACTGAAGGAAACCATGGAAACTAAGACTAAATAAAGAGCTGAATACAATTATAAACAAATATAACAAAAACGATGATTGATTTTAAAGAAAACACTGATGACTTTTATGATGATCCTAAAATTCCATATGTAAAGTTTTTAAATGCCATCCTTGGCCAGTTGAAAAGGGCTTAAAGAAAGTCCTGTGTTATGGAATCCTTTGGTGA
Organism: Doryteuthis pealeii; assembly: GCA_023376005.1. Classification (NCBI taxonomy): domain Eukaryota; kingdom Metazoa; phylum Mollusca; class Cephalopoda; order Myopsida; family Loliginidae; genus Doryteuthis; species Doryteuthis pealeii. Next base: position 102,124,839 of record CM042152.1, read on the forward strand.
GCGTAGGAGTCCTATCCTGCGTATTGGTAAAGGTCCAGTGATTTAATCCTATGTCCGTCGTCCAAGAATGTCGCAGTAATTATGGCCAGTAGAGTCGGTTTAAGTATTGTATCAGCAGCAGAGTACTGCCAGTGATTGGCCAAGAGATAGGTCACATGATTATGGCCTAGTCTATAAGTAGGAGCGGGTATCTAGCACACACCTTATATCTAAAAAAAAGTCAACACTATCCCCTTGAGGAATTGAGGTTAATTACTACAAGGACATTTGGAATGAAAACAAATTAAGAAAAATTAAATTTGCTGCTAAATGAATGATGTCTTATGTGTAAAATAAATATAATTCGTAATAACGCTAAATTCTATAAGAAGTAAAGATTTTTCAATGATAGAAATGGAATATTAGCATCCAGATCATAAATTAATTAGATTCACGCACCAGTGTTTTGTGTATATATATATATATATATATATATATATATATATATATATATATATATATATATATATGGGAGAATATGTGCATAATTGAAGTCATACCTAATTTGAAAATTAATTTGTTGATAATTAATGAATTAGGCGAATATATCTGTTCAAATGTAAGGCGTAAACAAATCGAGAAAAAGTCAATCTCTGTATGTACATTTCGGCTTATTATGCCTCATCAGCAGAGTTATAGACACATTTATATCACAGTTACTATTTACTTCTGGATTTATTAAAATCGATTTAAGAATGCTCAATAAAAAGAGCTAAATATACGTTTTAAAAACGAATGGTTTAAAATACATGGACTGCAGTTTCACGCAATAGCGAATCTTCAGAATTCCCTGAAGATTCGCTATTTCGTGAAACTGCAGTCGGAGTATTTTAAGCCATTCGTATTTAATATATATATATATATATATATATATATATATATATAGGTATTACATATTTATTTATTGATGGCAATAGAACAGTCACAATCTTAGGTTTCATACATGAAAAAATCGCATGCATTCCAGTGAAAGCTGAAGCGGTGACTATCCCAGGCTATAGTTATATATATATATATATATATATATATATATATATATATATATATATATATATTGTTGTAGATCTAACGAGATAAAAGTTATAAAATGATATAATAAAATATTTTTTTTTATAATAAAAAAAAGCCGCAAAGTGGTTTAAAATCACTCTTTCGTCTTTCGGGTTGATTAAAATATTTTTCAAACTAATACGATTTTGAGTTCATATATATATATATATATATATATATATATATATATTATATATATATATAATATATATATATATTTGTAAGTGAGTGGGTGGTTGTCAAATAGTCACACTGGCTTTGATCTGCTTTTTCTCTTCTTTTCTTGAGGTATATTTTCGTTTCTAGTATTTTTGTGTGTATACATGTAGATATTTTTTGTTTGTGTAAGAAGATTTAATAGGTGTAAGTATTTATGTGTGTCCTCGTAGTGGGTTTGTGTGTGTATACATATAAAAGTATATGTACTGGTATATATACATATCTGTACACATATATGTTTTTTTTTAGTTAATTGAATGGGATTGTTGTGTGAAAATGTAGGTTTTTCTATATGTAGATGTATTTTTAGGCTAATTAGTGTGTGTGCGCGGTCATGCTGTCCTCCTACGTTTGTTTATTTGTGTGTGTGTGTGTGTGTGTGTGTGTGTGTGTAGGTGTGTGTTTCAAAAAGACATGTTTCATAATAAGCTTATCTATGTTTTGTAAATGTAAACATATTTCTCTCCAAAAATCCCGTTTTTCTCGATCAGGCTTGCCATTAATGTTCAGAAAACAGAAGTTCTCAACATGTGTCAACCCCGACCCCTGAACTCCTCATTAACCACCAACCACTGAAAAATGTAGAGGAGTTCACTTACCTAGGATCTATCTTAAACAACACAAACGATCTTACAAGTGAAGTGCAACGGCTTCAGTATCACTTGGTAGGCTATATCACAGAGTGTTCATAAACAGAGATCTCACCATCAATACCAAGATCTCTGTAGACAAAGTTTATGCCTATCCATACTCTTAATGGAAGTGAGTCGTGGGTGTTATATCGCAAACACTTGAAAAAACTGGAGGCATTCCACATCAAATACCTCCAACGCATACAGGGCATAAAGTGGTGGCACTAAACCCCCCACTTAGAAATTAGAAGCAGAGCACGCATTGACCCAATTGAGACCATCCTATCGCAACACCAACTGTGATGGCTGGGTCACACCATCTGCATGCCTGCAGACAGACTCCCCCTAAAATACTTTACAGTGAACTCACAGATGGCATGAGGAGGGCAGGGGCGATTCAAAGACCATATTACGACAACGCTGAAGAAATGTAACATCACACCTTCAAGCGTGGAAAGTCTGGCCTCCAACAGACAGGGTTGTCGAGACGTATGTTGCACTGGAGCTAAGCAGCTCAATAATGAAATAACAGACTGTAGAGCGGCGACGTCTTCGTCGCCATGAACAACCAAATGTAAATGGGAATTTCTTCTGCAATGTGTGTGACCGTATCTGCAAGTTCAGAATTGGACTAATGAGCCACCATAGGGTCCACGAATGAAGATATGGAGTGACGTCATCGTCGTCTGCGACGGACTACCAAAAGAAAAAATACCCGTGACGTTGGAAAAAGTGGACCCGGTTTTAAGTCTTTTAGTTTTAGCGAGAATCATTCTGGTTGGTTAAACTTAAATGGAAAGAATACTTTGGTCTCTTACGCACAAATGAACTTTCATCAGAAGACTTTTACCCTTAAAGCATTAACTTCTTGTAGACTCCCACAGTCCAAACATGACCTCTTGATTATTGTTATTGTTTCCTGTCAAAATGAGAGCATCCAATTTTTATTTTAAAGAATATGTTAAAACCTGCTAGGACCATTAATTATGCATACTAAATGTGATAGTTCAACATCAAATCAAATGGCTGTCTGTAAATATACTAGAAGCGGCTATTCGGCGTTGCCTGGGTAGTGAGCGAGGTAAAAAATTAATCTCACAAATCCATTATTATTGAATCGCGAGTTGGATCCTCGTAGAATGCCCCATTAAAATCCCTATGTAAAAACAAAAGACCTTGCGTTGATCCAGCCACTCTGGAAATAAAAATCAATGTCTACTATTAAAATATTAAATGCAAAAAAAAAACTATGCTATTATCATTTAAATTTTATTTTTTAAGTATTTTCACTAATATAAATCAAACCTTCATTATTTTTGCTCAAAAATCAAGAACTGGTGATATTTAATGTGTATACATATTTACTTTGTCATTAATTGTATTATTTTCGAAACTTCCTCCGGACATACACATACACACAACTGCCCTTTATATATGTATTGATAGATGTTTGTTCAAGTGCAGCAAATATTTATTGAATTTTTCAAAGTTTTGCGCATCCACTAAAGAGAAAATCATAATTTTTAGTGAGACTAATATCTCGAGAAAACGTTATTAAACACAACGAGTGATCATATTAATGTACAAAGTATTTTATTTCAGATTCTTTTTTGTCTTATATTGGAAATAAGAGTGGAAAGTGCATAATGTTGAAGAAAAGAGATTGTTATGAATTAAGCAAAACGATTTCTTTTGCTGTCGTGAAACGGAATTTCAGAACATATTTCAGAATAATTCAGCGATGATTGCTACAAGAAATTTGAACCAACAGGATTTTTGTGTAAAAATAAATGTCTTGAGATACTATTAGTATCAGAACCCCCACCCCCCAAAAAAATCAATTAGAGCGTGTTCCTTAGGCATGTACAAAAAAGGCACTTTATATCGGTTATGTTATCATTTATTATGCACCTTCGTAACTAATGTGTTGCTGTTCGGGCACAGCGAGATTACAGTGTATCGATCCCTTTCAGCCGGACTTGGTAGTGATAAATCATATCAGCGGTAACAACGGCGATGCATTGTCTTTGGGGTGACATTCTAGCAAGAAACCGCTTCCATTATTGAATAGAGTTTTCCTGCCGTAATCCGCTTTACACTTCAATGACACCGTAATGCAATGACGCGAAGAGACGTACTTTCCTATGGAAATCTGGAAGGTTTAGGGTTCAGAAAATCTTTGAAGGGTTTGTTGCGAAATATTGCGTTATTGTTAGCGAGCATTTCAGTTAGTGGGTCACGCTCGTAGAATAGGCTTCCCAGTGATCGATGATGCTTGCTTCATCTTACCGTCTTAGACAAAAAAAACATGTATGCACACAGTCAATGAACAGCACGTAGTGTCTGCCCTGGTAGTTGGTTAAGTCCATTTCCGCTCGATACCAAATGTCGCTTACGTCCAATTTGCTCTACAGCCGTCACCGACACCTTAAAAATCGTGGGATAGACCTGCCTGACAAAATAAAATGTCCTCCTTATACCAGGATCACCACTTCGGTGATAGATGGACCATATCCGGTTGGAGCCAGGTTTGCCTGTTGACTCAACATACAGGGTTTTGGGATTCAGTAGTCTTCCTGATCAAATCAAGCCACCACTGCGATAATCCACCCGCTCGGCTGTGTTCTGACATCACCAAGGTAACGTCTACCAACAATCCATACTCTTCAACCAAGATTGCGAGCGCACCAAACTGTCGTATGATTAGCATATTGCTTATCGCTTTTGTACGCACCCTGACATTTTTCGTAAAGCATATGAATGATGGACACCAGTCCGTGATTCATTTGTGCACACAAGCAGAATCGATGAAGAGGTACAATATCGTTGATTCCCACATCAATGCCATGTTAACACCATTTTTTTAAAAAAAGCGACGAGTTCAGCCAAGTTTATGTGCTGCGCATCTCTCTCTTTCCGCAACCAATTCGCATCCTCTTTGAATCTTTCAAATCATCAATTCATCGTGCTTCGGTAGCGCCCCAAGCAGTATAAAATTTCGACCAGTCTTATTGGATGGGTTTTGGTAAAATAAAATTTAATTTTTAGTGAATTTTATAGAAAAAAATAACAATTGATATCTAATTAGTATCTAAAATCGGATTGAGAGAACCCCCATTTTATGGTTCTAAATGTACAATTTTAAAATGTAGGGATTTCGCGAAAGCTTCACGTATTAAATGACAAATATAATATATAAATAGTTTATGCTTAGAGGATGAGCCAGACTTGGAATTATAATCAGACACTATTGAACAGGCACACACATAAGCACACATACCCACACATACACAATTACCCCCCCCCGTACACACACAGACACACACACACACAGAGTTTGGAACAAAACTAAATGGACAACCACCAGCAACGACTTCAGTCTCGGAGATCTTCTGTAGATAAGATTTTTCATCTCGAAATATTAAGAATTTTTTAAAATAAAAAATTAAACGTTAACAGACAACACCATAGTTACCTTATTACCAAGCCAATATAAACACAATGCTTCAAGTGAATTATAAAACCCTTTAAAAAATAAATGTACTGGATTTTTTAAGCATTTTGGGTAGTGGTACTAATGCGCTGGCCCCGAAAGCTCGTACGACCCTAAGGTCATTATCTGATAAAGATTTTATTGAAATCTATCCCACGTTACACCTACATACATCTTACCTTTTCTCCAGCTTTCCAAGGTGGACTCTCTTGGGCAGTTAACCACACTTTATCTTTATTTAAAGGTCCAAGATGGTTACAATTGCAAATGAGTTAAAACATCACCATATAATTCCCTGTTGTTTTTTTTAAATAAAAAATACACTAACTGTCCACAATACCACCCAAAACGTCTAGAAGAAACAATATACCAATATTTACACCCCTCGTCTCTCAACACTCAAAATACATAAATTCAATTACCTACGACTCCTTACAATTTAAGAATAATCCAACACCAATCTTTTCTATGAGTTCTACAACAATTTCATTTCATACCACTAAACTTTAATTAGTTAAAATATCATAAGACCAGTTATTACTTCTCTCTAGTAAACAATAATTTTAGATTACCTTTCTACTCTAAATCCATATTAACTTTAAATATTTCTTATAAATTAAATTAAAATTAGCAACTTTCTAAACAGTCGACAAATGCGAGTTATAAAAAGAATCAAATTTGATAGTCTTACTATTTTGACAAGTTTGATTTTTTTCTGCTTAATTGGACAGACTTGACTTTTTACGTGGTCGAATTTTATTGTTTTTTATTTGACTAGACTTGTTTTTTTTTTTCCTTCTTCGAGGGAATATTTTCTTACCAAATTTACATGGGCGGGCTTTTGTATGTTTCCCTACCTTATTGCCGGGCGAAACTACAGCACTTTCTAAGACCCCCGAAAAGGGGTATCAAAACGATAAAGAACAAAATTAACAAACAAAAAAAATTGAAAAAGAAAAATCTCCGATGACGACGACAAGTGGGGGGTCGCTTAAATCGACCAATGGCGAGAATTTGATTCAGCGAGCAACTCAAATATCCCAACTTATAAAAGAGAAAGGAGTGTTGTTCAATTCGGATCAGATAAGACAAGACTAATAAAAAAAAAAGACAGTGTCTATTTTTGTGGTTGACAAACGCACAAAGCGAACTGTCAAGACAACAAAAGACTTGGTCATAAAGTCGCTGACCAGTCTGGGCGTGAAGATCTTAGTTAACTGGCATCTCCCACGCTATATAAAAACATTGAAACTAACTTTTCCACGAGATATCAGGGGTTTCACTCTTGATAATCCCACCCTAGACACCCACCCTACTGAGATGGGATTAGGTTCAATGGGATCGGCCGTCGAAATCCTGAACCCCGCTATATTTAGTCCAGAACCCTAACACCTACAAGCATCGTGGATTTATGGTTAGTAAGCGTGAATGTTTGCGGACTCGGGTCTGATACCAAACGGAAGAAATTACCCAACCGCCTCGAGGACCGCAAGGTTAATGTTATTTACAAAGGATCCACTTTGACTCCCATATGAACGTTGACAGTCAGATGAATCGGGCGTGTTTTTCATCTATCCTAGAATAGAGATGTATTGTTTTTAAAGTAAATAAGTGAAATGACGATTACTTATTTTTTATCTATCTATTTATTCATCATTTGAATAATATTTATTCGTATGTCAATTCAATACGCAAATTACATACATTTGAACTATGTAGAAATGTATGTTTCCTGCGTGTTTATCTGTGATCATTATGAATACATTGATTTATTCGGGAATGTAACATCTTGGAAGATAAGTTTAAATGTCTTGTATTTTTAACCTATGTATAGATTTTGACACAAAAACTGTTTTACTATTATTTTTCTATTTAATATAAATTTCTGTATATTCTGATATATTTCGGCATCGTTATAAAAAAAAGGGAAAAAAAGTAGAGATTTGTAGGAGGGGGAGGGCTCACAAGTTTGTAAGAATTGTTACAAACTTGTGAGCCCTCCCCCTTCCTACAAATTTCTACTGCCACTGTTCGTTTAAACGGAACTTGTGAACCCCTCCTACTACTAATTCCTACTGCTACTGCTCGTTTTAAAAGCGAGACAACGGAAACATTCCACCAGTTTCACAGCTGATGATGGCATAAAGATGTACAGAAAGCGCCGTGAAAGAACTTTGGTGGATTGCTACACCAATTCCACCCAGATATTAAAAAGATGGCCAGACAGAAAGGATCGAACAAAAACTCGTCCGGCAAGAATTGTCAGTAGAGTTTAATATATATATATATATATATATATATATATCATGTCAGGTAGCACAAAGCGCTACGGGTACTATGTAACCCCGTACTACCGTTTCATAATCGGATCATCAGACTAAACCGGTACCCCCACCAAGCTTGCCTGATGAGTAGGGTGACTAGACCCCCAGGACGAAAATCAAAACCTGTCAAAGGGCGGAGGAAGCTTCTCGCTCAACGGCTATCTAGTACATTAACACGGGGGATATAAAAATACCTGGGTTGGTATCCAGGTGCGTAGTAAGACCACCTAAGTAATATTTATTGATCAATATAAATCTTGTGGGCTCAGGCTAGCTGTAGGGGGTTTCGTAACAACAGTGGATTCCAGTGGCGCTGCATTCACACCCGTTGGTGTATGAATACACCCTGGCGTCCGCCAATCACCGTCTTACCTATAGGTTTAATAGTCTAAATAATCCCCCGCTGCCTTGTGGGTATCCTCTGGAGAGGAAAAGGCTAAGAGAGAAAACTGATATAAATCACGACTTGGATTCCGTTAGTCAGTTCAGTGTGTAAAACATTATCTGGAAAGTCCTGCAGCAGAACTGACGCCGAATGTATTGGTTCATTATTCCTTTGGATCACGCCAGTGAGGCAGAGGGTGTCCTTGTCGCTTGGGCAACACAGGGTTTCCATACATCTTGCCCAGGCGTTTTATGTCCTTGAGGTGAAACTCCTGCTACACTGTGCAGTGAGGGTATGGCACAGGAGGTCAGCAGTTACCAGTTATAAGCCCTTTCTCGTTTGACGTAGAGTTGGGCACCAGGGGCGACCTTTGTCAATGAAAGAGATGTCCTCATCTCACTGGACAGCTACTGCCCGCCTCAAACTGGGAAGCTCTCGGCTAATTAGATGCTATCTGCCACAACCTGCCTGCTGCATGAAGCTTATGGATTTATACTAACAAGTGGGTTGTAAACATATGCATCAAGCAAAACAAACAAAACAAAGACTAGCATTACACAGCTGGAATGTTTGGGCCATGGCGACAACCTAATGAACATGAGAGATGCCTGCAAAACAGCAATTATTAACAATGAACTCTTGAAAAGACAAACCGACATTTCTGCCCTTCAATAAACCCTTCTTCTATCGTCAGACTCACTGAAAGAAAGAAACTACACTTTTTCTGGCAAGTGAAGCCGCCTGGTGAAACCAGGGAACATAGAGTTGGCTTTGCAGTCAATAAAACTGTACTGTGAGCAATAGTATCACCCACGGGTGGCTCAGAGAGAATCTTAACCCTTTGCCTGAACTATGAAACCTATCCACCTGATGAGTGTATACGCACCAACACTTAGCGCCCCTAAAAATATAAAAATATGAGCTTGTGTTGACTGTAAAAAACATCCCCAAACAAGATCAGCTTTACCTGCTTGGCTAGTTTAATGCAATAATTGGTGCAGAACACCACTCCTGGCTATCTTGCGTGGGTTACCATGGCATTGGTAGAATGAGAATGGGCAATGTCTCCTTTGTGGATTATGTTTCATAGTCCACGCCCTTAAGTTCTGCACATACCACAACCCATGCATCACTGTTCATCATATTTTCAGTGAAATCCCAGTCACAAAGTCTCCTGGACACACCCACGATCTGTCCACTGGCACCAGTTGGATCTGATCATAAGACGACGCTCTGATCTCAGAAATGTCCTCCAAACCTGTAGCTTTCACTGCATAGATTGTGACTCAGACCACTCCCTCGTTTGCTGTAGAGGCAAACTCCAGATGAAAAATATCCACAGTCAAATCAAATTGACCCTACTCGTGTGGATAGCACCAAAGCAGTTGACCCAACGAAAGTTGCTGACTTTTTCTGTGCCCTAGAGGAGTCTCCCCATCACCTACCACAGTATTGCTCTGCCAAGTAAAATTGGGATGGTATACTGACCATCATCCAAAACACGGTCCTGACAGTTTTTGGCAAAAGAGTGCGTAGATCCAATGATTAGTTTGAAGCCAATGCCTCTGTATTGAAACCAATCTGGCAAGAAAAAATATAACATTTACTAATTTCAAATGTATGCCGAATGACAAGACACCCTTAGAGCTTCAGGGAAGAAACTACAACAAATTGCACGTCGCTGTGCTAACAGTTACTGGCTACAGCTTTGCAGCAGCATTCAATCATCTACTGAATCCGGTAATATCAAAGGCATGTACAACGACATCAAAAGGGCGCTTGGACCTTCACATCACAAAATCGCTCCACTGAAATCGGCCCGGGAGAAATGATAAAGATCGATCTAAACAACTTGATCGCTGGGTAGATCATTACTCTGAACTCTACGCCAGTGACAACACTGTTTCTGATGCAGTCCTCCGTCATGTAGAGCGACAACCAGTAGTGGAAGAGCTTGACACGGAATCTACAACTGAAGGACTATGCATAGCACTTGACAGACTAACCTGCGGCAATTCACCTGGCAGTGACGGAATCACAGTTGAAATTCTAAAGTATGGGAAGCCTGTTCTCCTCGACAAGCTCCACAAGCTCCTCTGTCAATGCTAGAGTGAAGGGATTATCCCACAAGACATGAGGAATGTCACCATCATAACCCTGTATAAGAACAAGGGAGACAGGAATTATTGTAATAACTACCGTGGCATCTCTTTACTCAGCATTACAAGTAAACTCTTTGCCAGAGTTGCACTAAATAAACTCTAGATTCTCACGGAGAAGACTTACCCAGAATGACAGGCCAGTTTCAGAGCAGGAAGGTTCACTACTGACATCAGCTTCAGGAGAAATGTAGTGCGCATAGAAGACCACACTATATAGCATTTATTGACCTCACAAAAGCTTTCGACCATGTGAGTTGGAATGGTCTCTTCCAATTGGCTGAACGAATAGACTGCCCCCAAACTCCTTCATTCCTTCCACGCCGACATGCAAGGAACCATCTAGGCACCTCTTCAGCATCTGATGTGGTGTCAAGCAGGGATGTGTGTTGGCACCCACTCTATTTGGGATCTTCTTTTCCTTCCTTCTGTGCCAAGCTTTTGGTAAAGCAACAGAAGGAGTCTACCTTCGCACAAGAACAGATGATAACCTATTCAATGTTAGCCGTCTAAAATCCAAAAACAAAGGTCAGGCTGTTTGCTGATGACGCGGCAGGGGTCGCACACTCATGGACTAGTTCACCCAAGCCTGTCAGAACTTCAGCCTGACCATCATTTAAATCAAACCAAGACGATGGGACAGGGAACCGAAAATCGCCCCTCCATCACCATCAACAATTACATCCTGGAAGTTGTAAACACCTTCACCTACCTTGTATCCACCATCACCGACAATCTGTCACTTGATGCTGAAATCAGTTGCCGGATCAGAAAAGCTGCCTCAACTTTTAGGTAGCCCACAGCAAGAAGTAGCTCACATCGAGAGCATGGGACAACAGGCTCACTTTCCCTACAAAGATACAAGTGTATAGGACATGTGTCATCAACACCATCTTGTATGGAAGTGAAACCTGGGCCGTGTACTCTCACTGGTAGCGGCGGCTAAATAGCTTCTACCTTCGCTGCCTTAGACGTATACTGGGCATCACTTGGAGGGACAGGGTCACTAACACAGCAGTTCTAGAGAGAGCTCAACTTCCCAGCCTGCGTTCTCTACTGAGACAGCGTCGTCTGCGCTGGCTGGGCCATATAAACCGGATGGTTGATAGACGAATCCCGAATCTATGCAGAGCTTTCGTCTGGTAAGAGACATATTGTTGGCCGCAAACTGCGATTTAAGGATCTCTGCAAGAATGATCTCAGGTGATTTTGCATTACCACTTTCAGCTGTAAAAATTTGGCTCAGGACCGCCCTCGGTGGTGGCAGGCTCTTTGTAGCAGACTATTCATGTCTGAAATTACATTGGCACAACATTATGAAGACAAGAGGTCAAAAAGAAAGCGACGGTAATAGAACACCGGCACATCAATATCTTTAGGGACAGCCTTCACATACGAAATCTGAGGTTGGGGCTATTTTTCGAACATTGGACTTCACAGTCACAGAAGGCGCTGTAACTTCAGAGGCACAAAAACTATATAGTCTTCCGAGACTGCAATGGCGATGAATGACTTTGACTCCCACTTCCATGAAAGTATTCAATCGGGGGTTTATGAACCCTTCTCAGTCTACTTTGATGGTCGTACTAGAGGAGTCTCTTGGCTCATAAACAGAATATTTAAAACGACGTGATCTCTTGTTTTTTTTTCTTTTTGAGGGGGGTTGTTTTTTTTTCATATCCGGTGGGCAGACTTTGCGTGTCGGATGCTACCATAAAGGACAAGGATTTTCGTTTCATTTATAACAAAAAGTACCAGGGTCTAGTAGTTAGGGCTAGATTTTAAAAATGTCTTGCAAGGCAGCGAATATGGCGCACAGGTTACGATATAAGGAACTTAGAGCTGCAACATCATCAGCATATCGCGAATGTTAACATCGCCGAACGGACAACGTCAAACTACAAACAAAGGTATTTGCAAGGAGTTCCGTGACTACTTTCTGAAGCTTTTCACTGAGTTCTGCTCAGTTCGGTGCCTGTCGCCGAATTCCCTTGCCTTGAGGCGACGGAAGCGGCAGGGTGTGAGAGGTGTATTACGGAGGAAGAAATTCGGCTGGCTCTGAAGACTGTTGGGACGGGAAAGACTCCCAAAATTGATGGTCTTCCTTACGAAGTGTACCTGAGGTTGTCGCACAAGTGCCCTTGCTTCACCAGTGGTATAATAAACTTGCTTCGTAAAAACAAACATTGTGGGGACGGGATTAGTAATTTTCGCCCTTTTGACGATGCTAATTACTGACTTAAAGATTTTGGCGAAGATCTTGGTAGACCGATTGCAGACTGACCTGTCTAGTCTGATAGCTTTCGAGCAGTGTTGTATTGTTAAGGCTCCGGCTATTCAGGACAGTCTTCATTTTGTTCGCACGATCATAGAAAAAGTGGACGATAAAGCCGTGCTGATCAATTTAGATCAGGCCAAGGCCTTTGCTATGGTTAACCATGTTTTCCTGGAGGTTATTCTGTCTGCGGCGGGATTCGGGGTGGATTTTCGCAGCTGGATTCGCTTGCTGTATACGTCCTGGTGTCGTAGTTCACTTTGTCTCGATCAATTCGTCATGGTTGTCCGCCCTCGCGCATGCTGTATATTTTTGCTTTGGAACCTTTCCTTTGCAAGTTAAGAGCGAACCTAATCCAACGCGGTCTTACGTTACCTGATACTACGACCAGGAACACTGCTTATGCTGATTATGTTACTATGCTTGTAATAAGCAGTGCTGAGGAGGAGGACGTCAACAAAGAGTAACGTCGGGAGATTTGTTACCTTCATCCTTTCGAAGGCGGCCAAGAAGTACTGAGCGTAGAGACGCGACGGCACATGTTACGTCTCAGTCTCTTGGCTGACGTGCGCACAACACGACGAAATCGGCGAATTCTGGAAGGAGGAAACCAAGAAAGCCTTTCCGACCTCTCTGACACCCGGCCGTTGTCGCGTTTTCTGGGTTGGCAAGGGGCTTTTCGCAGCGGGTCTAGCAAATTGGCGAGGATGCGTCCTGTGTCATGATTGAGAGGAGTCAGGTCGTTCACACCTTCTTCCACTGACCGGTCGAACAACCCATTTGTAAGCTTGTTGACGGTTTTATGGATCGCATTCTGCTCTAGAAGCCAGTTCTGTATGTAATAACGTGCTTTTGTCGCTAGACAGGAAGACACACTATGTATTTCGGTAAAAAGAACAAGTTCCTCGTAAATACTAAATATATTTTCTTTATTTATTCAAATATACACTTCAATGTGTATATTCTAAAAGTTTTTATTTTGTGAGAATGCTTAGTTTTAAAGTGGGGGCTCCTTTTGTTGTTGTTTATGCTAAATTGTAAAACGAGCCCCCACTTTAAAACTAACCATTCTCACAAAATAAAACTTTTAGAATATACGCATTGAAGTGAATATTAAAATAAATAAAGAAAATATTTAGTATTGTAAAATAACGGGTGCAAGAAAAATAAAATTTTATTGCAAAAACTCGGACATAAATTGAGGGTTCAGTTTATTTCATGGTAGGAATATACGAGGTACTTGTTCTTTTTTACCTGTGTTTCTCTGTTTATTTGGCATTATGAAAGTCGTGATTTGGACGATGCAGCAAAAGGGTTTCCACCAAGAAGTCTTTCTCGTCTCAATCTCTGGTGACTTTTTACAAACATCAGATTAAAGTAAAAATTAAACCTAAGAGAAAAAAACCTATCTTCGCTGGAATTTGGTGAGATATGGTTGCAAGTCTCACATATGTGTAGAGTGAAAGGCACTGACCTTGAAATCATCTGAGATGTTGCAGGTACGTAAATGATTTGGGCTACTTGGAAAAGTATAACAGCCCATCCCAGGTAAGTTAGACCAGACTTTGCTTGTTTTGAATCTTAGCTAGAGTATGTAATATCGATGCCCCTTTTTTTTTGTTAGTACCCCGATTTTCGCCCCGCCCATCCCCATTAAATAACAGAAATTCAAAGCTCTCCAAATGTTTGAGGGATATTTTCTCATTGATCCTTCAGGGTGCCCTTGATAATGATCATTTTATTATTATCATGTATGTTACATTTTATTAATTATTAATTAATCATTATTTTATGTTATATTTAATTAATTTCGTCGGGGATTTCTTTTTATTTGTAAATATGAGATTAGTTTAAACCTTCATTGAGAAATTAGTATGTTTTGCGTAAATCCGAATAAAAGTGAAGCTGTGGTGAAAGAATTACAATAGTGTGTGTTTGGGTCAGTAACTGGATCTAGTTAAGTTAAAGATAGGAGAGTGATAACCATCCCCCCTCCACTTTTATGATCTTGGGACAAATTTGTATTTTTATACAATAAATAACACAATTAATCCGAACCTAAAAGATAAGTCAGCTGTTATTTTTGAATGTTCACCTATTTGATTCTTTAGTTTCATTATTCTGTCATGCTTCAAAAAATCCAGTACATTTATTTTTGTATAACCTTGTCATCTAATACGTGAAGCTTTTGCGAAAACTTTAAATTCATATATATAAAACAAATATAATATATCCTAAACAGAATAATTGTCATGTAGTATGACTTTGATCCTTATACCATTATCCTAGACAGAGGTGCCTATCCATAGATAAATAATTAAGTTATTTTGACGAGAACTATGCCAGTAGAGTATCAAAAACATATGGAATTTGAATTTACGTGAGTGTTCTACGAAATACTTTTTGCGAAATGACCTAAGCTAGTTAAATCCATCATTATTCTAAAATAAAATATAGTTTTAAGATTTCCACATATTAAATTGTTTGTACTCAAAATTTTTTTTTTTAATAAGACATATGAGTACTAAAAATAGCCCCCCCCACCACCACCAAAAAAAAAAAAAATAAAATAAATAAATAATATATCCTTCTTCGATTGAACTACTTCAGCAGTTTGTACAATCTGCCTCCCTTTTCCACTCTCCTCCGACTTCGTCTCTCACGCTAAGCTTCGTGACCAGAGCTACTACTCCACCCTATTTAAACTCGTATAAAAAGCAAACTTAGTCTTATCTTCCAGCTAGTTGTCAACGTAGACTGTCCATAGAATTCTGTTATCTGCAACAGATAAACAAAAAACTAATTTTTTGTTTATAAATTTTGCTGTACTTTAATCAACAACATACACTACCAAGATGCCTTTAACTAGGGAAGAATACAAAGAGAAATTTCTTGAATTTGACACCAGTGGTGATGGTCAGTTATCTTACGACGAATTTAAGACCATTTAGAAAAACTTTTGCGTGTTGACATTAGCGATGCAGCCGTTCGTGTAAGTAAATTTTATGATCCTATTTACTGCTTTATTTCTTAGTTTAATTTCTTTTTTTGTTTGTTTTGTTTTAGGGGGGGGGGCGAATTATAAGTAACTTTCTTCCGCCACCACCCTTTTTTTGCTGTATTTGGAAAGTAACGATAATCATTCGTTTTTTTTTTTTGTTGTTTTTTTTTTCACTGATTAATTGAATGTGGATCAAACTGTAACACTTGTATCCTTAAAAAAAAGAAGGAAATGTCTTTCTTTTGCTTTATGTATATTTTGTAAGAAAAGGACGAAAAGGTAAATATCTTCAGCTTAAGTGGACAAGTCACCACCTTTTTTAACCTGTTCTAGTTTACATTCAGTCGGTTGTTTTTGTCAGTAACCACGAATATTGTGTTTATTTGGATAATATAGCTACGAAGTGACAAAGTACATAAAAATGAATTGCAAGGCAAACATTTAACTTTTTATGTTTATATTCAGTAGTATAAATGTTGTGAAAAATAAACTAATGAAATTTTCCTACGCAAGCAAAAAAAAAAAAGGCAAGAGAGGTAAAGTGATATCGAAGGCCGCAAGATTTTTTTTTAAGTTTCTAATTTTTCCTGTTATTTAAGTAGGCACTGCCCAAGTTGCTAAAAAATAATTCTGCGTTTTACAAAACAAATTTAACTCCCCCAGATTAAGAAAAAAAATTACCAAAAATCGGGGAATTATCCGATTTTAATGAATTTTCAGTGTTGATTTATCAATTAATGAATTTTATAATGCATTAGTTATTACATTTCAAAACTTTCTGATTCTTTTCAGGTCATTTAACTTTGGCCCCTTCCCTTTTTTTGGGTGGCAAATTATCGGTGGGGTTATATAAAGTCGAAACTAATTACAGTATAAAGACAAAAGACCGAATGTATGAATAGAAACAAACTTTAAGGGAGCTATCCTGATAGAAAAATGAATACCGAAAATCGGAAAATAAATTAAATAAAAACTAAATAGTTTTTTGGAGATCTCTTTTTTACTCTTTTCGATAATTATTTAATTGGCTATCATCTTATCAAAGAACAAATTATACATCGATATTTGATCTGTTTAAAGGGGGGGGGTAAATTTTCTGTAGAGTTTTTTCTACAAAGATTTTAGATAACGATAAAGTAGTTATTAAATAAATGTTTTTAAAATCTAAAAATATGAAATTTGAAACTTAAAATCAGGCGTTTCATATTTTAAATGAATTTTATATATTAATTTGCCATAGCAAAAATCATTAAATCAGAAAGTTTTGAAATGAAATAACTGATGCATTATAAAATTCATTCATTGATAAATCAACACTTAAAGTTTCATTAAAATGAGAATTCCCTGATTTTTGGTAATTTTTTTCGGGGGGGGGGGTAAATTCCTTTTGTAAAATAAGGATTTTACGGCACCTTAACGGCCATGTTTACGACATTTTTGAGCCAAATTGACCGAAAAATAGTTTTTAAATGTATTAAAAATAAATTACATGTGTAATATTTTTTTTTTATATATATGCTCATTATGTTACTACTTTTCGACTTGGACAAAAAGTTGACCTTAAATCATCGATTTCATTTTAATTCGTTTTCGACATTTTGACAGACCCTATTTTATAGACATTATTCTTGCTACCTTCCCCCCCTCCCATTCTTTTTTTTTTAATCTCTCTCTGTAAAACTATTTTCTTCACCGCTTAACGGCAAGGTGACATTCTTTTTCATTATTCATTAAAACCATATATATTAAGAATTTAAGATAGGGGTATAAAAATTTGTGCACCTGTCGATAAGGGGAATCACAAGAACTTCTGAAAAAAAAAAAAAAAATGAACTAATCTCATTTTAATGAAAAGTTCGGTATATGAAGTAATAAAAGGTCTTATTCTAAATATATATTTTCTAAATTAAAAAGGCGAAGTATTTTCGTTAGTTTTAGTTTCACGCACTGTCCCCGCATATAGTGAACTATAAGTTTCTTCGTAATTTTGGGGTGGCTGAAAATGGATTTCACATTTTTGGAAAAAATTAAATGACGGAATATATGTAAACAAAAAATCGATATTTTGATAAAGTTGGTAGTAGGATGTCTTACATTTTGAAACTTGTCTCGTAAATAAGAAAAAATATATTGTTTTTTGTTTTTGTTTTTTTAATCGTTAGCTTATTCTTTAAAGGAATGTGATATTTTAACTTATCTACCTTTTTGATTTTAGAGATGTTTTAAAATTTATAAATGTAAAATAAATTCTCCCATTAACCTTCTGACAAAGGCGTATTTAATTAAAAAGATTGTATGAAAGGTATATAATTAAAACTAATGAGATTCCATTTTAATGGTCTCTATGAAAAAAGTATTAAATAATTTTTGAAGTAATTTTTTTTAACGTGAGCCGTTTGCATCATAAATTTGTATATGAAACTGTCCTTTAGTGATGACAACTGTTGCTGATAATGTTTTAAAAATTACACTTATCAGCTATGATCATTTTCTGTGGTATACCATATTTTGGCACGAAACTATTGGCAGAATAATAAACATCCATCGAAAAATGATTTAAAACAATAAAAATGTACGTTATGTGAAACAAATGTTTTTTTTCTTGTTTTTTTTTTTTTTTTAACTCCTAAACTTGTAATTGTTCTTTATATTAAAGGTAAAAGAAAACAGTAAAAATATTTTCAAATTTTAACGTTAAAATATTTTTTAAATTGCGCTTGATTTTTTAAAATTCTTTTTTATTTAATTTCTTTTTTTTTTTTTTCTTCTCTATATTTCTAATTTAAAAAATATCAAGGGCAAATTAAGAATATTTTAGTTGGCATGTCTGGAAATGGAACACTTCAAATTTTCTATCTTTTTTGTAGTAGAGATAAAAGGAAGGGGGTTTCGTCTGAATAATTAAAGAATAGTGAGCCTTACTTTCCATTTAAATAAAACTACAGTGTATGAACATTTCTTTGTTAATATTTTATCGGAAAATTTAACTGGCCAATGAGAGCAAGTATTCCAAATTTTGACACTCCCTTCCAGATCGGTCTTCCGCCCACGTCCCACATTTGAGCTAGGTATGACATACAAAATAAATACAGATAAACACTCCTTAAATACACGCACACCAAGAAAACTAATTCGTTTTGTTACTGTATTAGGGACTCTCTTTTCGTTATTCAGAATTTGAGAGCTTTCCCTCCTCTTTCCTCCTAATCGAAAACCAACATGACTGTTTCTTTCTTTCCTTTCATATCTTCTTTTACTCTATCTATCTCTATCTATACAACACCATCATTAGGTATTTCTTTAAATGATGTATCTGAAATTGTCTACATCTATAGATAAGGATCTGTTATATACAAGATACTGGCACAGTTATTTGGTGAATTTTGTTCTGAAGTTTTCGGTGTGTTATTTAGTGAAAGATTTCAGATCAAAATCGATTTATGTAATTTAATGGAGTAGTGGTATGGTTTTAAGAAAGAGCGCGTTGAAAAATAAATATTTGTTGTAGAAAATAAGTGTGTGTAAAATTGAACCTCTATCTTTCTATCTCCTATCTCTATCACATATATTTATATGTGTGTTTGTTCGCTCACGCGCGTCATATGATTGATTTTAATTAATAGACTATTTAACGTGTGTGTGTGTGTGTGTACATGACAGATTGAAACATGTTGACATAAATTCTATGGGCTATCTTTTGCTCAATGTTCAAAGTTTTAAGTCTTTTTAAAACTTAACTCTTTACTTGCTTCTGTAATTAATGAAAAGTAATACGACAGATATGAGTCTTAATAATCATTCTGAAACTTGGAAAATTAGTTTCATGTTTTTGGCATCCTTCCATCTACTAAAGACGATGGCGTAGTGTCCACTTTTTTTTTTTTAATTTTATCTGCAACTGCGGGAGTAGTTAAACAGACCAATTTTTGAATGGCAATCTCTGGTGCAGTGACTGCAAACAAACTGATGCTTGCTGTAGTTTTTGTTTCTCCTCCTTCTGGCTCTCTTTTCTGTGGCGTCTTCTTTCCTCTCTTTTTCACTCCTTTTTGTTCCTTGTTTGAGGAGGAGGCGCCAGGTCACACGATCTTCTTCACAAGTCCCCCATGTGTTGGTGTTAATGTGGCATGTCTTCATGTCCTTTTGCAGACATCTTTAAAGCGCAGGCGTGGTCCTTTACCGGTCGGGTGCTTCTACTAATTCACCTTACAGTAGGTCTTTGGGGTGCAGCCTTTGTCCATCCTCCTGACGTGACCAAGCCAGCGCAGGCGTTTCTCGCAGATGATGGTGGGCATGCTGTTCATGTTTGCTCGTTCCAACACGTCTGTGTTGGGCACTTTGCCCTGCCAGCGTATGCGTAGAATGCGGCGTAGGCATCTGAGGTGGAAATTGTCCAGTTTCCTCTCGTGGAAATCAAATGTAGTACGACAGTTATGAGTATTCCATTCTGAAATTTGAAAATTAGTTTCATGTACTGCCAGCGTTTAAACCTGTCTTTCTTTGTGTTGATACAGAAAATGTCATTAATGAGAAACTTGAAATAAATTACTAATGATAATAGTAGTAGTAGTATAATAGTAATGATAATAGTAGTAGTAATAAGCGAATGCAATCCTAACTAGATCCAAGACAGCCTTTAACATCTTAATTCCAGTGAAATAATTCACTTTTGTATTCAATGAGAATCGATCACGATTTTTGGCACCTGAACAAATAATATTTCCGCAATGCTACGAGAAAAACAAAATCTGCTGTTAATTTTTGCTGCATAGCAATGTCCGTTCTGTCGTTGCAGATCGATGAAACAAAACGTCATAAAGTTCTACTTGCAGTTTATTCTGTCACTTTCACTTTAAAATAATCTATTCTACACAGCAATCTTTTTGTCAGCAGTTCCAACAATATCGAATCAAAATCGAAATTGTTTTATAAGTGAAATGGCAGTTTAGCTGAAAAGTTTTATAAGGTCAAAGAAAACCCTGGAAAATATTTAGATGATTAAATCTTGAAGCTCTGGATTCATGTGAATAAAATGCTGGAAACATTTGCATCAATATAGTAAAGAATTATAGGACAGTAAATTTTGTAGATTTATCAATATAACAAAATTTGATTCATCACTTTTCCATTGATCGCCAATATAATTTTCTCCCTATTTTCTTTCTGGTAAAATGATTTACTGGATGCTTGTAAAATCTGAAGATCGTTTCTAATCAAGTTTCTTAAAACTGTAGAAACAAATTATTTGAATTTTAACTGAGTTTGATAGATGAGCGAGACCTTTTTTTTTTTTTTTTTTTTTTCTTTACTTTCTTTGGTAAGGTGTCGGGATCTCTTCATTTCTATCATCTAATTCTTGAAATTTGTTAATATCTTGAACTCCATTATCTTGAGAATCTAATTTGTTGGTTTATTTCACTTTGAAAATGATAAATGAATAATATCTTATACCAACTTTTTAGCCTTCTTCTCTCCAGGATTTAAGTGGTGACACAACCATCACGGCATATGAGATTTTGTCCTTTTGATATTTTATGACTACGAAACTAGAGAATATATACACATAAAACATTATGAAAATATTGCTTTATATAAGGGTATTTGCCTGCTCATCCCACTTATGAGGGCTGGACACAAGGTCTCGTTTTTATGTGGGCACATAAAAATTGCATCGATCTGGGGGGATGGCCTCCTTGGATCGATGCTATTAATTGTACTTTACCGGTCCAGAGGCCGAAGCACACTGGACCCCCAGCCGAGGCCGAGTATAGAAGGTAAGGGTCAAAGCATAGTATCTGGAACAGATACTACACTTTGATCCTCCCTTCTAAATATTGCTTTATATAAGCAGATATGTTCAGTTCAAAACGAAACTATTTAACAAAATCCTTGATACCTGTTAAAATAAGAACTCCGGAACAGGTCCGTGCAATGAAAGTCATAGGCCGCCCTGTCTGCTTGGGTGTTAGAATGCCCCGACTACACGTCTGCAGAGAGGTAAGACTCCCCCAAATGGGGCCACCTGTTGGCTGTGGGTGGCTATCAGTGATGCTTAAGGACGGAGTCTTGAATGAGCAGTCTATGACCTGTAACACTCCACTTAGACCCTTACTTAGGCTAGACGGGCGTTCAGAGTGGCCCCCGCCGATCAATCGGCTGGTCACATCAAGCCCTAGAACCTATATGATTGCCACAACCCTTTTTATCGCATGGGTGCTAGAATGCAGTGGCTGAGGGTCTATATGTCCCGGGAATGACGTTAAACTCTATCTAATGGTGTTTTGGAGGTTTGGGGAATGTGGAGCACCCCTTCATCACCATTGCTCCCTGGTCCACTCTGACCCGGAGTGGTAGTACCTGTTAGGATTCCATCTACGAGTTAAATAGAAAAATGTATTTATAAAAGAAAATTGTGTATCCATTTTGAATTAATTTCAAAACTTTATCAGCATTAAATGACCCACTGACAAGCAAGTCATAGGCCTTGACCAGATGGAAAATGTAACCCCCTCTTGACTCTTTACAATATCAATATTCATTACAAAAGAGATCCCTTTGCCGATACCAGGGGGATTAGGCGCCCCCCAAAATAGAAGGTCCATGCCAACTTTCTTCCTTCCACATAAACTTTATTCAGACTTCCTCAATAAATGAAAAGGTTGAATAAATTAGTTTCAAATCTCAGCAATGTTCTTCTCTTGGATGATCAATTTCGTAAAGTTTATTTGTTGGATCCTTTTCATTTTAAAAACGAATTTAGATTAACTAAATTGATTATTCAAGGTTAATTTTTGTCAAAGTTGAAAAGTAGTAACATAATGAGCATCATTAAAAAAGGCAAAATAATATTACACATGTAATTTATTTTTAATACATTTTAAACTATTTTTTCTGTCAATTTTGCTCAAATATATCGTAAATATGGCCATAAACACAGCCAAACGTAAAATCCGTATTTTGCAAAATAAATTTAATTCCCCCGATTGAATTTTTTTTACCAAAATCAGGGAATGAACCGATTTTAATGAAACTTTCAGTGTTGATTTATCAATGAATTAATTTTATAATGCATCAGTTGTTTTATTTTAAAGCTTTCAATTTTAATTAGGGGTTCTCCTATGGTAAATTAATAGATAAAATTCATTTAAGATATGAAACGCCAAATTTTAAGTTTCAAATTTCATATTTTTAGATTCAAAAAAACATTTATTTAATAACTACTTTAGTTTGTTATAGTTATCTAATATTTTTTGTAGAAAAACTCAACTGAAAATTTAGCCCCCCCCCCCCCCGTTTAAACAGAAAAAATACCAATGTATAATTTTTTCTTTTATAAGATACAGGGTGACAGAAAAAGAAAATTATTGGATGTTATCAACGTCTATAAAATTTCAAGAAACTTGTTGGACTTAAACTTCAGTCTTTGTACAATCATTCCTCAAAGTTTCAGTCATTTGGTTGCTTTGCTCTAAAGGCATTCTCTATCTAAAATCTGCTCCAAATGTGCACCGCGGTGTTGGAGGCAAACTTGCAATGTTTCTTTCTGTCCTAGCACTCACCCACCGATCAGAATAAGCGTCTCTTAGACCTTTTAGAATTAAGATTTTGCTTAGTTTCAAACTCTCTGAATTTCTGGACCCAGTCAAAAATCATGTTTTTTGATGGAGCAGGGCGACATCGAAACTTTCTCCGCACTTTCTTGCACTATTAAAATTTTTTTGGTGAAATAGGCCTCCACGCCATATGTTTTTTCCTTGGTTGACCATGGGGGAAATTATTTTTACAGTATTTTAAGCACCAAGTAATAGCCAATTAAATAGTTATCGAAAAGAGTAAAAAAGATCTCCAAAAATTACTTTTTTAGTTTTTATTTTCCATTTAATTTTCCAATTTTTGGTAGTTATTTTCTACCAGGATATCTTCCCTTCATTTTTTTCTTCTATTCACACCTTCGTTTTTTGTCTTTTATTTATACCGTAATTAGTTTCAACTTTATATAACCCACCGATATTTTGCGCCCCAAAAATAAGTGGGCGGGGTCAAAGTTAAGTGACCTAAAAAAAAAATCAGAAAGTTTTGAAATGGAATAACTGAAGCATTATAAAATTTCATTCATTGATAAATGAACCTGAAAATTTCATTAAAATCGGATAATTCCCTGATTTTTGATAAAACATTTAGTTTTTTATCGGGTAGGCGGGTTAAATTTATTTTGTAAAATACGAATTTTACGGCATCTTGGGCAGTGCCTAGGCTGTACTCTAAAGTACATGATGTATAATTAGGCATACCCAATTTTTCGTCTGCTTTTCATTTTAAGACTAATTAAAGTTAATTAAATCAATTATTTAAGGTCAAATTTGTCTAAGTCGAAAAGTAGTAACATAATGAGCATCAGTTAAAAAAGCAAAATATTACACATGTAATTTATTTTTAATACATTTAAAACTATTTTTCGGTCAATTTTGCTCAAATATGGCCGTAGTGTCTAAAGATGGCGTAAAATCAGTGTTTACAAATTAAATTTAACCCTCCCGATTGAAAAAAAATTAGCAAAAATCAGGGAATTATCCGATTTTAATAAATGTTAGTGTTGATTTATCAATGAATGAATTCTATAATGCGTCAGTTATTTTATTACAAAACTTTCTGATTTAATTAGGTATTTTTAGATTCCAAAAACAACTATTTATTCAATAACTACTTTACTTTATTATCGAATTCTAATATTTTTTGTAGAAAACTCATTGGAAATTTAGTGCCCCTTTGAAACAGAACAAATATCGATGTATATTTTTTTTATTTTATAAGATATTAGCCAATTAAATAATTATCGAAAAGAGTAAAAAGAAAATCTATTTTCCGATTTCGGTACTTATTTTCTACCAGGATATCACCCTTTATTTTTTTCTTCTATTCACACCTTCGGTCTTTTGTCTTTTTATTTATACTGTAATTAGTTTCGAAAGTATATAAACTCACCAATATTTGCGCCCCCAAAATAAGGGGAGGGGTCAAAGTTAAGTGACCTGAAAAAAATCAGAAAATTTTGAAATAAAATAACTGATGCATTATAAAATTTATTCATTGATAAATGAACACTGAAAATTTCATTAAAGTTGGATAATACCCTGATTTTTTTTTTCTTTAGTAATTTTATCAAACTAAAGGGGGGATTTGTTTTGTAAAACTCGGATTTTTCGACAAATTGAGTATAAACTAGTGTAAATAGTTCGATAGGATATCCGAAATGTAATCAAGTAACCTTTAACAAAGTTCGCGCCATTTGTGTTTATATGAAATCATAGCTGGGGTTTTTTTTTGGGGGGGGGGTTCATAATAATTATATCGAGAAACGGGTAGTTTTATATATTTTGCGCCATCTGACAAAGAAAACTTTGAAATTTTTAATCTCCTTAATTTGGGTTCAGGCTTCTTGAGATCTAAAAATAATCTCTTTAGTTTAACTATCCTGATAACTTTAGAATATTTGGAATATTTTCCAATGTATTTCATGCTAAATTTAGTGTGCGTATGATATACTGCAAAATACAAGTTTTTCATACTTTCCATATTTATTCGTACAAAATTTATTCCCCATTAATTCTAAAGTTTAAAAATTATGTAAATATTTGTTTTAATAATAATAGCTAATTCAGATTAAATTTAGTCTAAAATCTTAGAAGTTGAAGTATTTTACTTTAAAAATGAAAATATAATTCGCATGCAGATATGCATATTAAAAAGCTTTGTATTTTTCAAGCATTGGAATTTATACTCACGCTGTTCTAAAAGAAAGAAAAATGAACATTTGTTATTAAATACATAATATTTTTATGAAGTTTTATTTTTATGTCTAACAGTCTAAAATGAGATCGGCTATCTGCTATAACCTTTTTTATGAACGAAGTTTTAAAAAATTTTTCCATGTACATTGTTTAATTATTATTCTTGAATGACGACTCAGTGTAGATTCCCACCACACCTTTCTCATACGCAGCAAAGACTTCAAGTATTGCTATTCTTTTCAAATAAAATATTTACATCCCACTACTCTTATGGTATAATTTAGCTTGTAACATACTCCTTCGCCTCCTACTGGTTTTGCAGGCTTTAATCATTATTATTCATGGTGAAAGCAACAATTCTATTTCTAGTTAGTCATTGTCAGCGCCTATATAAACCGTTCGATCCAACTCTTGTGATCAAACCTGTTCTGTAAGTCCATACGTCTTGAGTCAGTGTTTGAATTCAGCAATCTCAACAACTAATCATGCCTCTTAGCCGGGAACAATACAAGAAATGTTTTCTTGAGTTTGACACCAGCGGAGATAAGAAACTCAGTTTTACAGAATTCAAAAATCACCTATCGAAAATTCTTCGTGTCAGTATCAGTGATCAGGCTGCCAGGGTAAGATTATTTTTTTGAATCCATTTCAAAATTTGGAAACTTTAATTCAATATAAAATTCTGTTTGATTTAAATGTGAAACCATGAAAGTAACTCAACTTTTACGTTTTAAAAAGTTAATCTTTTTCTTTTTCTTTTTCTTTGTTTAGCAAATGCTCTTTAATTATTTTTCTAATTAATTTTTTAGAAATTCTATTTTTAAATTTTCCCTGCATAGAATGAAATCAAAACATTTTGAAATATATTCCTAAACTTAACCTGTTTTCAGCACGGATTAATATCTCCAAATTGCATATGTTTTGATCTTTCGTATTTTGTTTTCAAATTAAGTAAATTGTGCACCACAGAAAAGGTGTTAACTATTTTTTTTAAAGGGGCGCCTCTGGTAGAAAATAAGTACTGAAAATTAAATATCTAAAAAAATGGGTTGTTTTTTTACTCTGTTGTTTATATATATATAAACTGGCTTTTAGATTGTCAGCTAAAAAATATACATCGATATTTGTTCTGTCAAAGGGTGTGGCCTAACTTTTCAAATAACACATCATATTACGTTTCAAATATTTAACTTGCTCAACTTTTTATACCGAAAATGTTAATATTAAGCTGTCTAATCGATTGGTTTAAACATGTCATTATCAGTTGGCTGATTAAGTTGCTCAAAACTATTTAAAAGAGACTTATGAAGAAAATCCCTGATCATTGTGTAGTATGTACAGTGATTAACAGATTGTTGAAAAAATTGTATCCAGAGATCTTTGGCTACAACCAACAAGTGTGGTGCGTGTTTAAAAAAAATGGCTTGCTTGATTTTGTTTTTATCTTTAAAACTGGTTAAAACCTCTAATTTCAACTTTGCATATTTTTATCAAACGTGCAGAAAATGTGAAACCAGATTTCGTCAAAATGTTTTGTGACTAGAATTGACGAATATGAAAGAAACGAAATTGAAACATCTGAAGGATTTTAGATTGATATAAAGTTCCCGTAATTTTGAACAAAATCTCTTGTTCCTAGCAATTCATGCCATCATTATTTAGTCATAAAATAATTTTTCTTGGTTTTTCTATAATTGTACACCACCTTTCATAAGTTATTTTGATTCAACAAATTCTTTTATATCTTCAATTAATGTTGCATAGAACAAAATAATGATAATTTGAAAATGACCAGTCTGGAGAATATGTAAAATGTAGAATCATTATTCTTATCCAAGTTTTATGCATGAGATTTGAAAGCCAAGGATGGGCGTTGTCTTGCAGCAAAATAATCGGTAAATTTCTTTGCTAAGAAAAGATCCTTCTTTGTATCCAGTTGCTTATTGTAGTGTTATAGAGTAATTTGTTTCAACAATTTTAGTATTTCCCTTTAAATCACAACAAACAGAACTTTTCCTTTAGTAGATTTTGTTCCGGTTGAGATCTTTCTTGAATCTTGCAGCTTTTTTTTCTCCATAAAAGAAACTTTTGATAAAAAGTGATTTTGTTAAAAAAAAAAAATTTTTTTTTTAAAGCAAAATACCAATGTTTAAATGGTAAACTGTTTATTTTTAAATGTAGAATCCGCCTTTTCTAGTTTTTGATTTTGTAGTCTTAAATTCTTTAAATGATGTAGAGCAATGACCAATTACTGAAACAATAAAGACCTCAGTAAATTTTGCTTACTACTGGGATTTACCTTTTTTTAAAGATGGAAAATTTTTCTAATCTAATAATTAAATTAGAAGTTTCTTATTTAAAAGGATTTAGTGAAACTAAATTTTCGGTATTTGACTTTGAAAACTGAAAGTAGAAATTTATTTGATTTTCAAAAATCGTTGTCTAACCAAAATTCGGATATTTTTTAGTCCCAAACTGAAAACTACAGTACATTTTCTGTTTTGTCTTGAGGCAGAATGCTATTATTTTAATCGGAATGCATCAACTAAACTTTGTAATTGGAAACTTTTCATATAAATATTAATGAAATATTCGGAAAGTGAGTAAAATAGTCACTTCTAAAATTTATAACTAAGCCAACCCAACAATGAGGTACTGAGATTTCTTTTTTATATAAACACATGTAAACTTAAAATACTAAAGAATTTAGAAAAACTGTATTCTTCAAAATATCTTTGTTTTTTCTTATTTTCAATTTCAATCTTTATACTTTGTATTTTCTTTTGCTTTAGTCTTTTAGACAACAATCAGTTGCCAAAAGATATTTTTTTTTTTTTTTCACATTCTGTCTTTGCACCAAATTCAATGAAAACCGGTTTTGAAGTGTTTGTGTATTTGTGTGTGTGTGATCTAAAACTGGATTTTTTTTTTTATATTTTGATACATCATGTTACAGCAGTAATAATAACTTACATTTTAGTCATCTAAATGAAGACTACATAAATTCACACATAAACTTAACAGCTATTTTGTTACAACATTCTCTCAAATGGAATTACCTCTGAGACTTTATTTTTTTTTTTTTTTAACCTACTGCCCTAACTCTTATGGTGCAATTCTATAAATTTTGCATTAAGGGAAATTGACATTTTCCTGATGGATGTTAAGTGGATGAAAACTGGTCAGATGAAAAATCCCAATAGAATAAATTATTTTCACTATCCTATGACATTTTAGTCTTACATTTATTTATTTATTTTTTAAGCATAAAAAAAATCCAATCTTTTTCTCTTTAACAATAGTTCACGTAGCCAAACTTTTTGTCCATCTCAAAAGAGACAAGAAACAAATACCTGATTTTAACAAACCGAAAAAAATTTATATAAATCTGTGTATTAGTTTTTGAATTAAGAATTGGTTTTATTTATTTAACTGCATATCAACTCTGATGGGTTATTTAATGCCAAAATTTGATTCCATTTGTAAATATTTGATTATAATCATAACTGTTTATATTTTCAACATTCCATTGCATTCATTTTTTTTTCACTTTTATTTTCTCTAATTTGTTTACTTATATGGTTTAAGTTTTCCTATCTAATACTAATAATTTTTAAACAGTTGCATGGTTTCAAATAATTATTCCTATCTAATAATTTGTAAGGTCATCAAGCATTCCTATACAAATACTAATGATTTTCAAACAGATCTACATGACCTATTGATTGGATCCTAATAGGTATTACCACTCTTGGTCAGAGAGGACCTAGAAGTAAAGGGAATTAAGGAGTACTCCGAGCTCCAGAATTAGAGCCTCACCATTAGATACAGTTTAGTGTCATTCAAATGGCACCTCTATTGGTGGATGGAATCTTGACCCTCAGCAGAGGATGCAGTCTGCATATTCTAAGCCCATCCAATGGGGTTAATAGATAATTATATGCACAATACTTGTATTAATGGGTCAATGCATCTTTTGTTTCTTAAGCTGCTGCTTCTGATTTGACCTTTTTTTTAGCTTCAGGATTTTTTTTTATCTATAAAAAAAAATCCTAATTGAGAATCTGATTTGATGCACAAAATAGGATTCATTTATAAACTTAATGTCTCTTGAGTACCTCCTGATGCTTTAGACTAATAGTCACATGCTTTTGATTGGCGGGGATTCCTAATGCTGTGATAGGCTATCGCATTTCTATTCTGATATATCTAACCAATCAGGATATTTTCTTTTTCACTTGCAACATTCAAGTATAGCCTACCTTATTCTATTTACCGGAACATTTTGTCAATGTCAATATTTTCTCAAGAGTATTACTGCAAGTGTAGCTGTTGGAGTTGCCTCGAGTCGTAACCTTTCCACTGGGTAATTTCTCTTTCCTCAGTTCCAGACTGTTAGACACGTCAAAATCACAGCAATAATTTACATTTGTGACAAAGTCAGCTCTGTTGAAATGGCCAAAACGAATTCCTTATATCCTGTTTTTTTTTTGTGGACATAATTTGCATAGGGGCAACCATATTCATACCGTGAATAAGACAAAAAGAGACCATACTCATCTGTTAATGGCAGCTACATTATTTTTTTTTCCTAAAAACTGACATGCCAAACAGATGTACTTCATGGGTGGTAAGTCACCTCGTTCACCACTGTAGTCAATCAGATTAAACACTGAAAATTTTAACCAATAAAAAGTATTTCAACTATCAACAAAAATAAGTGTATTTAAGAGGCGGGAACACTGTTAAAGATTCAAAAGAAGAGACAATCGGAAATCATTTTAGCATCTATAACTTGCTATTTAGTTTTTGCTTGAAAACGATGATGCTGATTGAGTAATAACTAAAAGTCCATATTAGAATTCATATAAAATTTGGATTTGTGATACTTTTAGCAAGTATAGTTTACAATTCTGAAAATATTGTGTAGTTGAAAATTGAAAGTATTAATCTGTAGGAGTGAAATAACTTTAGAACAATGGATGAAACTACTTGTAGGTAGTAAATACTTGACTTAAAACGTGAATAAAAATTAAAATACCAAATTGGTTTCACTTTTTATTTATCAGACATTGTTTCTCTATAAGTATTTTTCTTTTTGAGTTAACTCCCTTTATTTTCATCCATATGAATAAAATATCAATTCTCATGTTAATTATCAATATGAACCAATGAACTTTAAAGTTAATTAGAATATTTAGAAGTCTTTGTACTTGATATATATAATGTTTGTGATAGTGAATTAGTGATGTCTGTTTGTTTTCATGTTCAAAGTTTTTTTAAAAATATTAAATAATTATTGGTGAACTGCATTTGCATCTGCCCAACTATTTAGAATATCTTATATTTAAACTTGCATAAATCCCATGATAAATTCTATGAATAGATCAGCATGATTGCTCGTCTCTTTGTGGTGGCATCGGTCCATGATGAAGAGGTGAAAATAAAGGAGAATTAGATGATTAAAATCCTTTCAAATAAATCTAGTAAACAAAGTATGGAAAGAAGTGAAGTGAAAGTGAACTTTAAAAGGAAAGAAATTGAAAAAGACAAAGAATCTTAATGTGAAGAATACTTAAATATAAAGGAATAAAAAAAAAACTGGCCATATTGTGTCTTTTATATAGAGTATATAGTTCTGTGGTTGAACTTTATCTGCCCAAATTTTATCTATTAACTAAACTCTTAATTTTTCTTTCTTTTTTACAGAATGTGTTTGATAGTGTCAACAAAACTGCTGATTCTTATATAACTCTTGATGAATGGCTAGATTCCTTGGACAGGAAATCTCTCAAGTAGGTTTATTTTTTTTTTTTTTTTCACTTTACTTTCTACTCTTAAATGATTGTTTCTATTTGTATTATTAGATCCTTTCCGTCCACTAAGGACGATCGCATAGTATCTCTATTAATACTGGAGATTCGCTTCCGGTTTTTG
Organism: Doryteuthis pealeii; assembly: GCA_023376005.1. Lineage (NCBI taxonomy): Eukaryota > Metazoa > Mollusca > Cephalopoda > Myopsida > Loliginidae > Doryteuthis > Doryteuthis pealeii. Next base: position 102,156,138 of record CM042152.1, read on the forward strand.
TCTGTAACAAAAACTACGTCACTGCTTTCGTCACATAGAATATATACACTCAAAATTTGAGCATGCAACATTAGACAGTCCTCATTGTTTTTTAAAACAAGTTTTAATAAATACATGACTGGTATTATACATCTATATATAATTTGTTTTATTTTAATACATATTTAAAGTTTACATTTCAAATTATTTTATTTTTTAATGAATTTGATGATCTTACTTACTTAACGTACAAACTCGCTCATATTGAATTTTTTACTCCCACACCTCAGGCAATATGTTTCAAAAATGTATTTTTACATCGCCCGGAGGCGATGTTTTTTATTTGTACTAGTCCAAAATAAAAAAATTCAAAAAATAAAAATGTTATCTGCATCTGTGCAAGTGACTCTGCAGGCCAATTCTTGAATGACAGTCTTTGGTGCACTTAATGCACACAAACTGTGATGCTTTCTGAGGCTGCTGGCTTTTCTCTCTTTCTGGCTCTCTTTTCTGTTGAGGCTGAATTTGTATGAAAGCTTATTAACACATTTATCAAAGAAAATCTCTTACCCGGAATAATTAAGCAGTTCTCCAAGATTGTCTTCTTTATCTCTATTCAAATTTGAATGTTGTGAGGTGAAAATGGCAATCTACCAAATCTAGAATACTTTTAGGTGCTATTCGCAGAATTGCGTCCCGGCTTCCTGCCTTAAAAAAACGCTAGGCGGTGATAGCTGAAAAACAACCCCACCTTCGAATTGAGTCTTTAGCTGAAAAAACAAAACAACCGGCACTAAAATTTAATGCAATATTTCTTTTCAGTGTTTTTTTTTCGACAAGTAACTGTAAATATTTAAACCCTCCCATCTTTAAAATATTCTAGGGGGGTGGCTAAATATTTACATTTATTTGTCAATAAAAATATGGCTTACTTTTAATGCCTTCAAACCACTAAAAGAAAAAAAATAATTTGTCGATAAAAACTCCTTCAATCTGAAAAAAAATTTTTTTTCCGACAATCAATTACAAAACAAAAAACCTTTTTTTTTTTTTTTTTTTTTTTTTTTTTTTTTTTTTGTATTTTTATTTTATGTGTATAACCCAACGATGGGTTTTCGGTGCTTCAGCTTGGGACTTCATTTGTAGGTGGGTTTTTCTTTTTGTTTTTTCAGCTATCACCGCCTAGCACCTATTTTTATCTTTTATATACCTTCATCCCTCATTAGGATGTAATTCTTTATTACATTTTAAATATTCTGGATCAATGCATGAGGTTTCTCAAAAAGTAAATGGTGATTTAACTATGTATTTTTTTTTATCCCAGCCCACATTTTATCGCAACCTACATTCAACTAGACTTTGTGTTGAATCTACTCTTAAGTGAATGGGAATAAATACCATAGATGTATTTTCTTCTTTCTTTGTTAACACCTTTTTATATCTTTTTGTTTTAACAATGTTTAGTTGTTCAAGTTAAAAATAAAGTTTCTTTTTTTTTCTTTTCTTATTATTGCAGAGATGTTGGCAAGGATGATCTGATGGAGGTTTTCAAAAAAGTCGATGTGAATCAGAATGGTACCATCAGTTATAGTGAATTGGTGAATCTTCTTAAATCCATGAAATGTTCTCATTCTGAGGATGAAATTAAGAGTCTTTTTGACCAAGCTGATTGCAATGATGATGGTACAATAGGATTCAATGAATTTGCAGATGAGTTTTTCAAATCTGTTTAAACTAAGAGAATTGAAATTTTCAATGAAAATCAATAACTTTCATTTCACATCTTAAGTTGTGAGCTAAATTACATATTCTCTTTAAATTAATCAGCTTTTGAATATTCTGCAACTTATATCATAAAAAATTAATTCTATTCCAATAATGGAATCAGTTTCATTCTGCCATACAAGTGTATGTTAAATTCAGATCAAACCCAAAACGAACAAAGATGAGACTTCAAATTTTTCTATCTACATGAATGGTTGAATAAAGTTAGAAATTTCCATTCAAATTAACGTGATGAGTAATTGTCTGAAAAACGAACAACCAAAAACCAACAAGTATGCAGAATCGGGGGAATTTTTTGACAAAGAGGCCATTGTGTAAAATGGAATGCAATATTTTACTTCTGCACAACAGTGTTCTTGAAATTTATAGAACAAAAAGTTTTTAAAAAATGATCATTTTTTTAAATGTTAAATAAGTTAAGGGTTTTACTATTATTTTTAAACTGTAATAAAAAAAACTGATATATTCATTTTTAGAATTACTCAGATAAAATCTCCATTTATATCAACTTCCAAATATCAAATAGTGTTTTAAATGATTGAGTTTATAATTTACTTGGTTAAATTTTTATCAAAATAATTTAGGAATATTGTAAACGCATATTAGATTGGAGTTTCAAAATTGGTTTCATCTGAACATTTTCACTGTTGACTATAAATTCTGTTTGTATTATTTTTTTTTTTTTTTTTTTCGTTCATGAAAAAATTTTTAATAAACATATGATGAAATGAAATGATTGCTGTTTTCAGTTTTTCTCCCTTCAAATATAAATGTGTTGCTCTTAACTTTTTCATTCAAAATGAAAATCTCAGTTCCACCTATTATGAATTAGTAAATTAATCCTAATTTTGACTGAAGCAAATACAGATTTCCACTTTAATAAGAAAACAAGGACCATATGACCTTTAGGTACCCCTTCCGCAATCTCGACTCACAAAGGACATTTTTCTCATTTACACCGTCAAAATTCGGTTGTTTGTTAAGGTTAGGGGTTAGTTTTATAATTTTTTTTTAAACTCTAAAAATCATCTGTTAACAATTAACCGGATTTTGACGGTGTAAATGGAAAAATGTCCCCAAGACTCTAGATCGTAAAAGGGGTGCCTAAAGGTCATATGGTTTTGAAAACAATATATTTGCCTGAAATATAGTAAAGGCTTAAAGTTATTGTTGACTTCAATTATGTTAGTCATGATTTCAAGGCTGAGGAGAAAAAAAAAAAAAAAAAAAAAGAAAATTGCATTTTTTCTTCCTCCCACAAAACAATGCAAAAAACTGAGGGTTATGGGGCAGCTAAAACGGGGAGGGGGGGGGACTACAATTAATTTTGGATTTTATTATGCTCTATTAGCAACTTTTCTGATTTGTTAAAATAATGTTAAAAACTTGTTTATTCCAAGATTATATTATTTGTTAAGCAGTCTTTTTCATCAAATTTTTTTTTTAAATTTTTTTTTTAGTATGGAGGGTGTAAAATGTAATTACACTAGAATAAATATCCCAGGCAATTCTCATCTGACACTTGCATTACTTTTTTCTTTCTTTTTCTTAGTCCTCTAAAAGAATGCATGGAACTGACAGTTATGGGGCAGGCAAAGAGGAAGGAGTGAACTAAAATTTATTTTAGGATATATATATATATATATATATATATCAATCACTTCACAAGTTTTAATTCATGGTCATATCTTTGTTAAAAAGAAGCCCATGATTACCTGTACATTTTTGTTTTTCAGTCTGTGGTAAGTAAGACTTCTGTATGACATAAAAAGAAGGTAGCTTTGTCTTAACATGGAGTGGGAGAATATGTTCTTACTTTGTATTGATTAAAAAAAGGCTTGATACTTTGTGGTCTCTGCTTTTATCCAAGCCACACCCTTCCTCCTACTTTGTGTTAATTCACATTCTCGTGGTGAAAATCTCTGGCAAAACGCAGATAATCAAATATTTTATCATCCAATAAACCTATTTGAAAGTATGTATATATATATGTGTGTGTGTTATGGGTCCAACGAGAGAAAACTAAATATTTTATAATAAAAAAAAGGTCCGCAAAATGGATTAATTTTTTTTTTTTTTTTTTTTTTTTTTTTAATTTGGAACACTTGTTTCAGATCTTCTGTTATCTTCTTCAGGCATTAATTAACCTTATTATCTCAGGATATTCCTGACAGAATATTGTTAATTAATGCCTGAAGAAGATATCAGAAGATCTGAAACACATGTTCCAAATCTAAAATAATAATAAAAATTACTAAAAAAACAAACAAAAAAACTAAAAAAACATCCATTTTGCGATCTTTCTTTTTTTTTATAAAATAAATAAATAAATAAATAAAAATATTTTATATATTATATATATATATATATGCATTGCAATATCGGAAGACTATATAGTTCTTGTGCCTCTGAAGTTACAGTGCTTCCTGTGATTGGGATGTCACATGTGAAGGCTGTCACTGAAGATGTTGATATGCCGGTGCTTTGTTGCTGCTGCTTACTTCTGGACCTCTTAGCTTCATGTTATTGCACCAGAGTGGCTTCAGACAGGAACAGTCCTCTATGGAAATCTTGACACCACCTAGGGCCGTCCTGAGCCAAATTTTTCCAGTTAGAAGGGGTAATGTAAAAGCACCAGAGATCATTCTTGCAGACCTCCTTAAAACTCAGTTGGGGGCCAGACAAAAGCTCTGCATAGAGGATGTCCTTCGGGATTCATCAATCATCCACCCAGCCATTGGACACTATGCTGTCTCGGAGGACACAAGCTGGGAAGTTGAGCTCTCTTAAGAACTTCTGTGTTAGTCACCTTGTCCTTCCAGGAGATGTCCATATAGGGGGGGGGGAATAGATGTTCGTATCAACAAGCTCCCGCTGAGAGGGGGGGGGCAAAAACAAGCAAGTCCAGTCTTCCAGCAAGCCAAACCTTCCCCTGGTCAACACGCTCTTCGTTTTCGTTTAGCAGCTGCAAAAATCACAGTAAAGAATTACTCGGTCGTTCGCGTCAGTCAACCTGCTACTGCAACTTCTTACTGCCCTGCGTTTGACTCGCACGTTATTTATGTACGCATTTACCGAAACATCCTGGCACTTCGCGTCCGTCCAATGCCTAAATCGCGTCTACCTTCGCATGCGGGAGGACGCGGGCTTAATCCCGGCAAGCAAGGCAATGTCTTGCTCTTTTTCGTTCTCCGTCATAGTCCAGTATACGTCTAAGGCAGGAGCTATTTAGCCGTCACTCTTGGTGGGAATACAGGGTCCATGTTTCACTTCCATACCAGAGGGTGCTGATTAACACATGCCCTATACACTTGTACCTTTATACAAATAGTGAGCTGTTGTCCCACACTCTCGTGGTGAGCTTCCCAAAAGTTGAGTCAGCTTTTCTGATCCGGCAACTGAGTTCAGTATCAAGTGACAGGTTGTCGGTGATGGTGGACCCAAGGTAGGTGAAGGTGTTTACGGCTTCCAGAGTGTAGTTGTTGACGGTGATGAAGGGGGGTTTTTGGTTCTTTGTCCCATCGTCTTGGTTTTCTTAATACTAATGGTCAGGCTGATGTTCTGGCAGGCTTGGGTGAACTGGTCCATGATTGCAGGTGCTCCTGTCAGTGTGCTACCATTCCTGCGTCATCAGCAAATACCATGTCCCTTTGTTTTGGCTTTTAGATGGCTAAGATTGAATAGGTTACCATCTGTCCTTGTGTAAAGGTAGACTCTTTCTATTGCCTTACCAAAGGCTTGGTGCAGAAGGAGAAAAAAAAGAAGCACCCAAACAGAGTGGGTGTCAACACGCATCCCTGCTTGACACCACAATGGATGCTGAAAGGGTCTGAAATGGACCCTATTAGGCTCTGGGAACTAATTTTATTGCTTGTTTTCCTAACAAGTATTTTATTTCATCTGAAATAACGCCTCTCTGGCAAGATGAACTGGATACGGTTCTTTTTACACCGCTTTGTACCGGTGTTGAAACAAACTGAAGATTTTGCGGACTAAGCTCTAGATCCAGCAGTCGGAAGTAATCTTCTTCCAACCCTCCAAGTATCCTGCTCGTCGTTCTTTGACCGGCTCGGATTGAGGAAATACTCTAACTATTGTTGTTGGGGACAAAACCCCAACGATTTTTGAAACCTTGACTTCTTAAAAACCTGTTTGTTCACTCGTCTATGTCGAAGCACTCTGTCCCCTCCTCCTGCTTAAAACTGGAACCGTCATGCTTCTGCTTTTTCTGAACAAAAACCGAAGAATTAACATAGATGGTCTCCTTAGGACCCTCTAACTTAATCTCCACTCCAAGAAAATTATTCCTGACATGTTGAGTCTCCTTTGCATTTCTCAGGTTTTCAGTACTGCTATGCAAAACATCAAAGAATTTATCCGAAAACAATTTCGGTTCTAAAGTTGACAAAAAGGCATATCCTTCAAATAATTTGCGGAGACAAAACATAGAATGACCCTGAACGTAACATCCACCATAGATTTGAATAATTGAGATACTGCTTGCAGGGCCTATTGTCTATCTGCTACAGAACCCGAAGCGTCCATATAAGAGTGTAGTGAGATAGCCAATGTCGTGTTATCTCATTTGCATATGTCTCCTACAGCGGTAGATATATAGAGATAGTTTGGAGGACATAAAAAACGAGCTACGATAAGCTAAGAGAATTACTACAACAAGAAGTACGAAACTACACATCACAACAAAGAGACTAAAGACCCGTAAGAAATTTGCCTAAACAAAAGCCTAGCACTCTAATCTAGTTTCTTAAGGTACAAATTAGCAGAGTCAGAAGATTTGCTAAAAAGTTTATTGTTAGTACCTCGTATCAGGTCCTTACTATTAGAAGGACCCATAATTCGCTCCCCAATCTTCTCGTCTAGCCACCGGGGGGGGACAAAACTGAGTAAAGTGGTCATTTAACACCATATATTATTGGTCTTCCAAAGACCTCAAACACTTTCCCCCTAACCTGCTATTCAGAATCAACTTCCAGTGCTCTAATAACTGACCCATCTAGAAGCAGGTTGATAGTCTCTTTCAGCCACTTAAGATTTAAATTCTGAGTCTCTCCTCTCCACACTGAGAATATTTAATTTCAAAGTTACCTTGGAAATAAAAAGAATTCCATTCCACAGTATGTGTTCTAACAGTGCTTTCCTCCAAATTCTGTTTGCTTTCTGCTTCAGTATAAAGACTGATATGCTCAACCTCTCCGTCCGAATCAGAGTTCGGATTGGTATGTTCAAGAAAAAAAAAGAGAACTAATATCGTCCTTGTAACTTACTGACGACAACTCTTCGGCATGAGTCTCACTCGAATGATTCTTGCTTTTTTTAAAACATAAACTTAATCCTGCTACCAACTATATCATTGTCGGAGAGGCCCCCTCCGATCAACCGGCTGGTCACATCAAGCCCTAGCACCTATATGATTTTCCCAACCCTATTGCCCTTATGGCAAGCCCCAACCACTTTTTATCATATGGGTGCTAGAAGGCGGTGACTGAGGGTCTACATGTCCTGGGAATGACGTTCAACTCTATCTGATGATGATGTTCCAGTTTTGGAGGTTTGGGGAATGTGGAGCACCCCTTCATCACCATTGCTCCCTGGTCCACTCTGACCCGGAGTGGTAGTACCTGTTAGGGTCCCATCTATGGGTTAAATAGAAAAACATGAGTTTATAAACAAAATTGTATTATGCATTAAGAATGAATTAATTTTACAACTTTGTCGGCATTAAATGACCCACCGAGATTGATATGCCGTAAAACAAAACAAACCAAATCAAACCAACTATATCATTGAAATCTTTAAACCTCTCTACTTCAGGTAGGAACTTGGAAAGGTAAGAAATTTTAGGTTCTCATCTTTGGTTTTTAGAAACTCACTCGAGTCGGAGCTCTGTCGACAAAGACTTGTTTAGTTTTCGTTTCTGTTTTTCTGTAGGTAACATACGTCGGAGTTTAGTCAGAATAGGCTTATTTAAACTGTTGTAACCATTTAATGATTCAGTTCATCTTCTCTCAAAAGGAAAATGGACGTCATAACAATCCTCTAAAAAAAGCTGCGGTCATGTCTCTATACCACTCTCCATTTTTATTTTATTTTAAGAAACAATTCGAAAGAAAATAGAATTCAATGTATGGGAAAATTCAAAATTAAAAAAATGACTTTAAGCTCAACAACTGAATGAACATGCCGAAAAAAATGCCTCCCCAATTTCTTCCTTTTTTATTTTTTTACCAATACTTTCCTCTATTGGTTAGCTCTTCTTCTTCTTTTCGGTATATATATATGGAGGCGCATGGTCTAATGGTTAGAGTCGTAAGAAATGGACTCGTCGATCCGAGTTCAATTCCTGGACGAAGCTGTTTGCAATTCTACATAGTGCTAATACCCTTGGGTAAGGTATGAATCCATTTCTCCCTCCAGCTATGGATAAATAGCAAGACAGACTGGGCTCTTAACCATGGCTAGATAACCAGTCTAGAAGAAGGAAAACTCTGAATTCAAACCTGTTAAACTCCGCTTAATAAGTTGACCTTGTGTCGCATACTGCTCGTGCGGAGGGGTTGGTAAATATATGTGTGTATATATATATATATATATATATATATATATGTGTGTATATGTACATGTGTGTGTGTGTGTGTGTGTATATGTACATGTGTGCGTGTTTGTATAATCTGTGAAGACATCTAGTTAATATATTTACCATTAGGTTTGGTAGGAATGCGTTTCAAATTATTCGTGGCCGACCAACAGCTATTTTATTTGTTTATATGGATGTTAACGACTGTCAAATTTTATTACAAGTCTGGGTAATTAAGTTTCATATTAAATCCAAATAGCACATGTGTTTAGTGAAGTTTTATCCATTTGTCATCTTTTTTCTTCAATCATTGATATATATATATATATATAATGATTAAAGAAAAAGAAGACAACATGATAAAACGCAGCTTTAATTTGAAACCTTTTTTTTAAATCTTCTAAAAAGTTTTGCCTGCAAAAATCTTATCTCCTTACGATGATCTAAGATTGAAACTAGTTGAAGATAATAAAGAAATAAATAGCATAAAAGAAATATTCCTGTTTGTCTCACCACTTTTGTTAATCTTTTTAATTATGGAAATAAGACAAGGAAACAACACTTGACACCATTACCCAAAACAACCAAAACGCACCAGCCCAATCTATGCGTTAACAGAACTCCTCCACGAAAAACTGACTAAATCACGAGATACGAATCACTTACAAACATTAAAAAGTACAATCTTAACCAATTTCATGAAAACTGGATCCTTGAATGGATAATCACGATTGATATTTTCTATCAATTTGGCATGTGCCATACATGTTAATTGTAGCATATGGACATTTTATTCAAGTCCCAAGTATTTTTGTAATTCAACAAATTCTTTGGGTTATAATTGTATCTAGCCTCGTTCTCTTTAAATCACTGGGCCCATAACCTGTAAAGTTTTTAAATGCCATCCACGGCCAGTTGAAAAGGGCTTAAAAAAAGTCCCGAGTTATGGAATCCTTTTGTAAGCGTATAAGTCCTATCCTGCGTATTGGTAAAGGTCCAGTGATTTAACCCTATGTCCGTCATCCATGAACGTCTGCGTAATTATGACCAGTATAGTCGGTTAAGTATTGTATCAACCTCAGAGTACTGCCAGTGATTGGTCAAGAGTTATATCACACGATTCCGGCCTAATCTATAAGTAGGAGCGGGTATCCATCACACCTTATGACAAAAAATCTCAACAGTTTCCTTATAGTTAATTTTGATGAGTTTGCATTCAATTACGATATTTCAACAGAACAATGAAGACGGACACAAGTCTTTTAAAATCCTTTACCTTTCTGTTTACTGGACCTCTACAATAAAAGAAGGTTATTTGATACAACAAAAATTTTATGAGGATAAAATTCTCACTGAACTCTTTCTTTTTTTTTCTTTTTCAACTTCTGATCTTTAGAAGTTGACAGTCACTTCTGGCCTTTGTAAGATGACAGTCACTTTTTAATTTCAGGGCTTTTTTTAACTTCTGGACTCTTCTTTTTAACTTCTGAGGTTTGATGTCTCCTAGTAAGTGTGGACTTCAAGACGAATAAAAGTGGTGAGTTCTGTGGAATTTCAGCTTTCACTCAGCTAACAATATCTACCACGCTCGCTTCCTGAAAGAAATACATACCAAAACTTCTCACATAGTTGGGAAACAGCTTAACTTTTTCTTCTTCCGAATGAAGCCAATTCACTGTTTTCTCATCTTATAACTCAGTTAATTCGTAAATTTTACACCGTACCAAAGGTCGTCCGGTGGATTCAGATGAAAGAGGCGTTTTCTTCGAATGACCGGCGAGTAAACCCACCAAATCCCTTAAATACACCCAAAGGGGCAGCAAAAGTTCGTCTTAAAGTAAGCTAATGACAGTCAAACTTATATTAACTGCTCGACTTGCCAAATTCTAAAAGTATAAATGCATTTGAACTACTGAACAAAGGCCTTAATTTCTACCCTTGTTCACTATACTTCAACAACCACGCACTGGAAAACGATTTGAAATCATTTTTCAGAGTTCGATCACGAACCAAGCATTTTAGACTCACTTAAAGAAAGAAATAATTCTTTCGACCTGAACAATATATATGGGTAATTCCATGTCAAATCATCCAGGAAAAAGTAAAATTATCACCCACCCCCTTCAATTTTGTACAGGTGTGGACTGTGTTAAAGTTAGACAATCCCCAAAATTTGAGCTTCCAATTCCAAGGATTGGCGGAGTTATGTCGGTTTTTAGCTCTCCAAATTTGAGGGGGGTGCGAAAAATGGCGACTTTTTGTAATCTATTTTTGTCTGTAAAATTAGTTCTAGAGCTTTCCTACTGCTAAAAATTGGTTTATGAAGGCATTTTTGACTGTCCTGACAAATCACAAGCCCTACTCTCAATCAGCCTGAAGCCTCCTGTTGTGTGCACAGCAATACAACTATACACTCAGATTTAAGTCAGGAAAGGAGATCCCCAACAAGACAGCTAGAAATATAAGAATTGTTGTCTGTGAAAAATCTGACAAAGCAGGCCAGGGAAATTGTTTTTACGTCTGAAGTGGAGCACCACACCTATCATCAGAACCCCACAACCGTAGAGATCCCAGTCGTGCTACTCATACGCTGAGTTGGCGAGGGGCGGTATAGAAAACTTGTAACCTTGTACTTCCGGTGCTTTACCAACTGAACTAAACTGGCCCAATATATATATATATATATATATATATATATATATATATATATATATATACTAGCAAATATATGCACCCTCCGGGTGCAAGTATTTAACTTTTAATGTAATAAAATATTTTATTAAATTAGAAAGGCTAATTAAACTAAATAAGAATGCAGATAAAAAGATTTGAAACAGAGGGAGTATAATTGAAAAATAGAACAACTGAAACTTACTTTTCCATCACTCTCGTCTTTCATTGTTATTTTTTCTAATTTAAGTATTTAGTTAAAATAGGAAGTAAAGAATAAAATGACAGTTATTTCATCTTATTAATGGATTTCATTTAAGATTCATTGAAGAGATTTTTGTTTATATTCATTAAAATAAAACCAAGCAGTTAGAAATCAATAATACTAAGCACATATTTATTAAAATCACATTTTTAATATCAATATGCAAATTAGCCTTCCCGTTCACACTGTAAACCGCTATTTTGTTGTTTATATAAATATAATTGTATGTTGTTAATCTGTAGATATGGTTAACAGTATTAATAATGTTAAACACTTTTATTAATAATTGAGGTTAAAATAAAAAATAAAATCATGGAGAATGTGATGTTAATAACTAAGGGAATTGTGACTTGAGTAGTAATATAGTTTCGGTTACAGACAGAAAAACACATAATCTCCATTATAATAAGATATATATATATGTGTGTGTGTGTGTGTGTATCTACATACGCATGTATATATACGTATATATGATTATACATATATATTTATGTATCTATTATTATACTAAAACTGAGTGGATCAATCTCTCTCTCTCTCTCTTTCTCTCTCTCTCTCTCTCTCTCTCTCTCTCTCTCTCTCTCTCTCTCTCTTGTGTTTAGTACCTTCTTACTCTATTCTATTGTTTCTCTTCTTTTATTGTCACCTTCTCTGTGTAACTCTTCTCTCTCTCTCTCTCTCTATCTCTCTCTTCTCACTCTCTCTCAAGTCTTATATTAATGGTCCTTTATGCCCCCTCTCTCTCTCCAATCTATTATATCAATAGTCTTTTATGCACCCCCTCTCTCTCTCTCTCTCTCTCTCTCTCTCTCTCTCTCTCTCTCTCTCTCTCGTACCTTCTCACTCTTTTCTCTTGTTTCTCTTCTTCCTGTTGTCACCTTCTCTGTATAAGCAATATGTGTTTCCTAAAGGCTTTCTTCCTATTTAGTTTAATGACACAAAATTCATACTAAAACATTCCTTGGTTTTAGGATTGAGTTATGCTTGAAAAAAATTCCATTTTAATTGGTTCTAATTAGTCGTAATTTGCAATTAAGTCAAAAACTGACCTGTCTCATACTTTACATTATGTCTGTCACTTCCCCCTCTATGTATATCTTGATTACCTCCTCATTATATATGTTAGTTTCTGTGTGTGTGTAAAGAGAGAGATTGGAGAGTGAGTGTGAGAAGGACATTTAGCTCCCCACCTCCTCCGACATTAGGTAAATTCACACTGAAAATACTAAAATCAGCAATAAAAATAACAATGAGAAACGCCTACAAATTCTTGAGGCAATATGCATAACATTTTTTTAAAAACTAACATTAATAAAATAGCATTCAACATCGGTCATAATATAATTGCTATTTTTAATAACTAATACACTAATCACACAACCCTCTAAAAAATAGTAGACTCTTCTAATTTAAAAACAAAATAGATAAAAGAACAAGAAAAATGACAAAAAAAAGAACTAACACCAAATCATCGTCAAAAAACATGATTTGTACATGCTGAACTTCGCTCTGATGACGATAGTTCCATCCGACCACACCCACTTGCTGACCCTTTCAATCCTTAGAGATATTTCGGAATAAAGGTATCCATCTCTGAAGAGAGCGCTGCCAAGATAAACGAATGTGCCAACCATCTTCAATCTAGTCCTCTTGATGTAGATGTTGGGTTACACATACTGATTACCTGGCGGTAGAATGATCATCACTTTACTCCAGGTTGATGGTGACTCCAAAGTCAGTGCATACTCCAGATGAGAGATCCATTATTTCCTGCGTGTCCTCAGTGTGAGCAACGAAGTCTGCATCATCAGCATAGAGGAGCTCGTGGACGAGGGTCTGGAAGGACCTCAACTTAGCATTAAAACGTGTGAGGTTCAAGACCCTGCTAGTGGTTCAGAATCGTATAAATACTCCAGCATCACGGTACTGGAAAGCATAGGATAGTCACCACAAAATAAATAGAGAACAATGTAAGTGTAGGGATGTAACCCTGTTTAACTCCGTTGTCGATGTATATTGGCCCCGAGAGTGGAAGCGTGCTTTTATGTCCGGATGAAGTTGTTCGAACATGGAGACGAATCCTGGTGGGCATAAAAGTTTCCTGAGGATTGTCCATAGAGCAGACCTATTCACCGTGTCAAAAGCTTTCGTTAGACCCACAAAGACCTGATAGAGTGCTACACACTGTTTGATGCATTTCTCTTGTGGTTGCCGGGCAGAAAAGATCATATCTATCCATCCATCCACGACCGGATTTGAAACCACTATGGCATTCTGAGATAACCGAGGAATACAACCACCTAGTGAGTCAGTTAAGCAAGACCTTAGCAATTACCTTACCCTACACGTCAGGAAGGCTTATACCTCAATGATTGCTGCAGACCGACCGCGGTCCTTTGTCCTTGTACAATGAGATGGAGATCACATCAATCCAATCCTAAGGGACAAGAACACGAAAACATACATCAGATATAAAACGGTGGACCTCTGCGGCAATCTTGTCACCACCGTAGCGGAGAACCTTGTGGATGTAATGAAAATAACATACCTCGAAACTCAAAGCCTGCGCGGTCGTGTCTGACTTGCAGGGTCATCGCAGGAAAGAAATATGGCTGCTTTAAGCACTATATTTAACGATGGGCGATCTCGAACCAGCGAGAATGGGATTGCACGTATGCAAATTCTCTAGAGATCGGGCGTGCATATAAGCATACTGCGACGGCCAGTTGGGATAGGGCAACAATTACGTACGACGACTACGACTGTGTGAGAACCTGAAGGAAGCAGTTTGTTAGACCAGACGTGAAATTGACGACTGCTGTATTTGAAGATGCCAGGAAGTGAGTGACGTGCTCAGTTGGTAGAGACAGTGCTGACGACGAAAGGAACTACATTTCGTCTGCTAGAAACCTCAACAGGAATGCCATCAAAACCAGGTGCCTTTCTGGTGTTTATTTCCTTAATTGTTTCGCGTATGCCGATAGTGGGATTATCCATCATCTCATGGGACAGGGCGTTGATGACACCCGTCAATGTCTGAGGGGGAGTGGAAAACATCCGTGAAGTTTTATTTTCGTGATTCCTTTGGGACTTTTATGGGGTGCCATTGATGATTGTGATTAAGGGGTACAGCGTTTTAGCGTCTTTACTATTGTAGGCCTTCTGGGTCTTTTTGGAGATGTCCAACCACCACTGGTTTTTCATCCTGCATAAACTGCATTGGAGTGACGAGCTTGCACTTCTGAAAGTTTTTTGTAAAGATTCACAGTGTTTAACATGCACCAATATATTTTTGGTACAACTTGTTTTTCTTCCAAAAAGTTTGTTGGTCCAATGATCATTCTCATCAAACCAGACGTGGTGTTTCTGCTTCTTGAGGTCAAGAATCTTGACACTTGTCTCGTAGATCTTAGTGCTGAATTGATTCGATGTGCCGTCGAAGTCTTATCCTCAAACGCCCCCTGAACATCCTTTCGTACATGTGAGTCCTGGATTTTAGATACGTCAATACTTTGGGAGACTTTACGCATGACGTGGGTTTTCAGTTTGCCACGCAAAAGTTTTGCCTCACATGACCCGCACAATGCACACAACCTGAAGGTTTCGTTTACGAATTATGATATAGTCAAGCATACACCCATGTCCTGATCGTGTGTGAGTTCCAGTTGCTTTATGGAAAGATTTCTGATGCGAGAATGTTTCAGATGACGAGTACAAAGCTGGAACAGCAGAAAAGTCTTTCCATTTATTCTTCTCAGTGTAGGGAGCGGAGGTAATTAAGGGTGGCAAAACAATCAGTTTTAGTAAAAGTAAATTATGGGTGAAGAGAGAAAGAAATATTTTGTAAAAGTATTTTGAAAGGAAGAAACTGGCTGGAATGCATTTTGATTGTTTGTGAATTGTTTGTTTGAATTCCAACCAGAAGAAATTATTGTTTAAAAAAAAATTTTTATCAAACAAATACAGAAATAAGTAGGCGAATGATGTAAGATAGTCAGCTGACTAACGATAATCATAAAATAGGAGAGGAGTATTCAAGAGGGATTGGTGAGTGGAGAAAGTGATTGGAGGAAGAACTCGACGTCACCTTAGCTTAGGCCAAAATCAACCGACCTTTTCATTCTTTCTTTACTTTTGACAATTGGTTCACCGGTCGGACGTGATAAGCATACTAGTTCCAGGTATGCTGATTCTGGTATTATAAACTCTCTCTCTCTCTCTCTCTCTCTCTCTCTCTCTCTCTCTCTCTCTCTCTCTCTCTCTCTCTCTGTGTTGCTTACTACTACATGATGATTGAAGGACGTAATAATCTTGATGTCAATTGACTTGCGCCTGAGTTTGTTTTTAAAAGTCAGCGCAGGGTTACCCGGGATCTTAATCTAAGAGTCGTGTTCACACATAAAGAAACGAGTCCATTTATAAGAAACGAAGACTCAGTACGTTACACCCAATCCATACTTCCTCAGTGTCATTCAGATTCCATGATCTTGTCCCCCACTGGTTTTAAAATCGCCAAGAAGGATGATTTCATCGTCTTCTGGAATTGAGGTTATAACTTATCTGAGATCCTGGTAGAAGATCAAAGTGACCTCCTTTATCACCGCAAAGATTTGGGGAATAGATAGAGATGATAGTCATGAAGTGGTTGCTCGGCAATGGAACCCGAAAGTGTATGATCCTGTCATTGATGCCTTGTGGCTGCTCAATACAATTGACTAGCTCAGTGCGAATGACAAAGCCCACCCACATCTCAACTGCAGCCTACCCTTTCAAAAGAAAGTATACTCGTCCCCCATTTCTGTCATAACTTCATCCTATGGGGTGAAAGAAAAATCATAAAAGGAAAGTTTTTCTTTGATTTAAATTTTTGATAATAAAAAAAACCAAGCAAATTAACTAAATATAATATTCGATGGTTTATAAGGAGGCACTTTTTATACAACTAAAAAAAACTAAGAAACAAACAAAAAACAACAAAAAAATCCCCAAAAACAAAAGCTCAAAGAATTGGACTTCTACTACAGAATGATTTTATTTCAAAACCTTTCAAGGATTATTAGATATTTTTCCTCTTAATATTCCCTGGTGAACACGGGTTGCGTTAAAAACATTTCTCGAGATGAATAGGAAATAATTTGGATGCAAAAATATTTTTTTAAACCTTTAAAATCAGATAATTGTCGCATTGTATTTTAATTACATTTTTGGAAGTTATTCATTAAATCAGATTATTTTTTCAACTTTGTAGAAATCATTTTAATGCTTCAGCCTTTAAAGTCAACTTAAAAATTCAAATGAAAATATGGATCTTAAAATTTAATCTTTGAACTACTACTTTTGGGAACATGATAATATAGTCTCCTTTCATCATACCATAAGTTCATTAATTTTCAAAAACACAATAAAAGTTTTTAAACTGAAAACAAAGAAAAAATATTTTGGTTTCAATTAATTTTTAATTTTACAATTCAATTCGAGGAAGATATTCTCGATTAGGGAAGAGGTCTCGTTTTTCAAATGAGGATTTAAATTTTGAGGACACATTTTAAAATTGAATTTAGAAAATGATTTAATATCTTTGAAATTTAATTTTTGGTGCAATTGAGACAATTAAAATCATGAGGAGCAAATAGTTTTTGCTTCTTTAAAAAAATTACTAAATCATATATTTAAAATCTAATTTACTTTATTTAACTAAAAATCTAAATTCCACTCCCAAACTATTCGGGTGAGCGAACAATTTAGGAAAGCTTTTATGTATCTTGATGGCTATAGTGTCTATAGAAAGACAGTTCTTATTAAAGGGAAATAACCAAGAACAAAGAGAGGTAACTCTTATCGGTAACATTACATTCTCCCCTACATCTTATTCGAAATAGATACGTTTCGTCAGGGGAGGCAATAAATTTATTTATTTTGAGTTTTGAATTTTAAAACAATTACCAAAAATCAGAGAATTGTCCAATTTTAACGAAATTTTCAGCACTTTTTTCAATTAAAGGACTTAATTTTATAATGAATAGCTAATTTTATTTTTGAAAAAATTGAAAAATATATATTTGATCAATTAAGACTGTTGTTTTGTTTTGTGTTGTTTTTTGTTGTTTTTTTTGGGGGGGGGCGGGGGCAACCTTTGAATTCAAAATTCAAATTTGAATAAAAAATAGTTTTCCAGTCTCTAATTTTTATATTTCTAGAAAGATTAAATCCAGAAGATCACAGAGAAAAAAAAAGAAAAAAAGAAAAAAAGAAAAGAAATGATAGAAATAAATTTTTTTACATATGAAAAAGGTTATTTGAAAATTTTAAACTTAAAACTCAAAAAATAATTTTTGTAGTGTGTTTTCTCTTTTCGTAGTTTTAAAAACAATATTTTTCTTTGAATTCTTTGCAAAAAAACAAAAACAAAAACAAATATTTTCTCTGGTTTAATTGAACTATTTTTATTTACTTAAAGATTTAATAGTGAATTTAAACATTTTCAAGGTGGTATGTTGTACAGAATATTTTTGTCAGGAATTAAGATTTATTTAATCTAACTATGAATGTATGATTAAAGATGTGACATTTTGCGAAACATTTTCCGCGATTTTTATATAAACAAAAATTATTGTTAACGATTGTTCTTTTTCGTTATGGAAGACTAGTGTGATCTTAATTAAAATGTGTGTTCCCCTTTTCACTTTAAAATACCCGGATTCCACTCTAGGGGACAGCAACAACTGTTTCAGAAAAGAAGCAACCCACTTCAAATAATGAGCAAACATGCCCATAGCTCGTCGATAGGCACATGTATGAGCAGGAATTGGTAACTTTAGTAGGAGTTTCAATCGTTCAGGGTCTATTGTCATAAGACCCTTGCTCATAGTGAAGCAAGTTAATACTGTTCACAATAAAAGAATATTTCTCGTTATTGAATTAGTGGCTATATTTATCGACGGTCGCCATAAATTTGTTGGGTCAGTAAAATGGTTCTTCCTGTATATAGAGTGAGAGGCTCTGTGATTGGATATACCAATCACATTATAGCCCAGAGTTTTGGCGCAATATCCAAAAAGGAGACAGAATCCACCCGCGGTGCCACGAGGCAACGAATTCAGGGGCTCCAGGAAACCACCCTAAGATACCTTCACCAACGCTCGGTAAGTCCCTTAAACTCAACTTTATATACAGGAAGGACTTTATATTGTTGTTTGTGTTTTATGCCTAGCAAATAAATTGTTTGAATTAAAGGAAATATTAATTCCTTTCTTGTTGTTGTTAGTCTTAGAACTGAATGTTATACTAACACAATAAATTTTTCAAAGTTGCGATTATGTTCGGTGTAATTGTGTCCGCACGCGACGCAAGTTAAAGTTCCTTCAAGTTTTTCAACACGAATTATTTGGTCAATAATTCATTGGAATCTTATGGGGTAGTAAGAGGTTTGGGTGTTTTATGGTTTAAAGGTAGCTGGATATTCTTGGTGCGTGTTCTTAGGGTTTTTGCTTGAACCCAATCTCATTTGGTGGTCACGCTGAAAATGAAGGAATTTAAGGAACGAAAAGGAAAGTGACAAAGGCAGGGGGTAGTTTTGTGACTTAGGCTTTATTGACCGGGTCATCCCGACAAGCTTCTCGCGTCGTTTATTATTAATCCCCGTAGAAACTTGTAGAGGCGAACATTTATGGAGTATAAGTGGTTTTGGGTGTTTTACAGGTTTAAAGTAGCCGGATATTCTTGGTGCGTGTTCTTCGGGTTTTCTTTTTACCCCATCTCATTTGGTGGTTGCGCTGAAACGGAAGGCATTCAAAGAACGAAAAAGAAACGAAAAGGAACGAAAAGGAAGAGACAAAGGCAAGAGGTAGTTTTAGGACTTAGGCTTTATTGACCGGGTCATAGTTGCATGTGGCAAGGGGATATCCCCCTGGCTAGTAAGTGCAACTAGACCCAGTTAAGGCCTGACTCGAAAGGGCTGAGAGATTCTTTTGGGGGTCGGGGGACAGTCCTTTTTGTCGGACATGCGTAGAGGGTTCTTCCAGTCAAGGCCCCATGGTAGTTTGTTGTTGTTGTTGTTGTTTTTTTTTGGGGGGGGGTTAAATTTTATTTTCGTTTTATTCTAATCCCCACATATTTCCCTCTAAAGCTGTGTTGGGCCAATCTTTTAATTTGATTGACACCTGACATGATATTTAGCAATTTTAAGAGGAATTACAGGGCTCATAGGGAGCTCTTAAGTCTCCCGGTGGTCGGCAATTATTTCGGATGAAATAAGATAAACAACACAAATGGAAATTATACACATGTTGAGATGTCTCTCTAGGTGAAAGTTCTTAGGATAAGTAAAAGTGTTGCGGAGTGCTTTTTTGAGAGACTCGTATGGTTAACTGCCATTTGAAGTGGGCGGTGGATGGAGCCCTTGTTAAAGTGACTCCTCAGGTCGACAGCCTTCAGATAAGTGATGGGGTTTGATTTTGACGCCAACATCGTATGTTGGCGATTTGTCCCCTAGCGGCAGGGGAAGACAATTCGACTATCGGTTTTCCGATAATTTCGCTTATCATTTCATCGATATGATGCGGCAATGTGTACGCGTCAAGTATGGTAAACTTATTTATGGTTTGCAAGTAATCCATTACCACCATTTTTCTTTTCTTCAGAAGATGTTATTAATACCTGCGCTCTCCATGGGGTTCGATTATTCTTTCGTTAAAAATTCATCATCAAGCGAGTAGCCTCTCGATTTTATTCCTAGGCGCTTTCAGTCTAGGATAAATTGTTGAACTGTGATGGATACTGAACATGAACCATCGTTAGGCTGCAAATGCTAAGAACCGGTTTAAGGTAAATTATAGTAGCTGGTCTCATTGCTTATAAAGAAGGATCAAGTTTTGGTAAAGAAGAACCTCGGAAGTATATTCATAAACATATCGATGGTATCACATCAACGGATGAGCAACAAAAAAGGTTTTCACTGTTACGTTTCACCAAGGAGCTCTGTTTGAAATATGACCAGTTCGTTGTTCCCTTGGCTGATTTCTTGCATCGAGATTATCGAAGGGGCCATTTTCAAGAGAAGGGGGTTTATGTATTCAAGAACACAACAGACAAATCACTAAGTAGCAATGGTTTCCTCTTCGAATTGTATTTAAGTTAATAACACCTATTGTGATGTATTGTGGTCACATCACCCACCACAGTCATCTGAGCTGCAGGTGTGTTTTTTATGCGCTTGATTTGTAGATGATGGTACCAGGGTCATCCGATGTCTTTTGGTGACCCTGTGTTTAAGGTTTGTTGTGTTGTTGATGATACCAGGGAATAAATAACAAAAGGTCGTGTATTTAATAAGGTTCTTTATTGGAAATTCCATAGTTAATTATCTCCCCCTGTCGCTAGGGGGCGAATCGCCAACATCGTATGTTGGCGCCAATACCAAGAACTTTATTTATCACGGAGCACCCACTGAGGGTAGTCGCGTAAATAGCGGTCCCTACACTTCATTCATCACTTAGCCCAAAAACAGGGCTTACTTCTAAGGACCGTTTACCTGGACGGAGGCATATTTTCACAGCACACTTTCGAAGGCATTGTGTCCGCAGACCACAGACTGGTATAAAAGCACACTATAGAAGGCTGAAGACCAAATAGTCTATTTGAAAAGGGCCCATTCACCGTCATTTAAAGAACTGTTACCAGGGCGAGAAGCTTCTGAATGGCATCCCCCATTACTTATCACTGAACCGGTTACGAGGAAGAACGAGAAACTACTGAGACGAAGCGTCTTATCAACTTTTCCAACCGACGAACAGAATACCCCTGTTATCACCATTACCCCAAGAACTCTGCTCAACTCACAGATAAGTCTTGTAGCAAATACCAATAAAATTTGCAAAAACGTTTATGTAATTTTTGTCAATACAAGTGTCTGCATTTACATTCGTGTTTGTTCCTTCTTTGTCCGACAATTTGCCTACAACTACGGAGAAATAAGAGCTCCTTCTAAACCCGTAAATACTCTTATCTTATAGTGTTGATTCACTTCAGATTGACTACCAGATCACGCGAAGGCTTTTTTTGTTTCTTAGCTCCTCACAATAACACTATATAACAACTTTTTTACTTTTTCTTGTTCCTAGACAGAAAGTGTCAGTTCACAATTGTTTACGCCTAAAGTAAATGGAAAATACATATTTTTCTATTCAAACTTAGCTTCTGTGATCAAGGGGACTAAAACGAAAGCATGATGGGAGACTATATTTGGGGGCAGATCATGGAATCCTATATTAAAGGCCTTTGAATCTATCAGGTAAAACTGAAAACTGGAGTCCGACACAGTTTACTTCCAGTTTGAGATTTCGCTAGATCGCTTCTGTAGTCGGCTTAATTTATTCAAATAAAGTTTTTCTTTTACACTTATTATATCCATCCTAAAAGAAATAATGATATTACACAGTTACGGCCCCTTAACCATCGCCTGATAAGAGACCTTGTGTGATTGGTTAAAAGCCCTTGTCGGCGACCAATCAAAAGACATATTACTAGGTTTAGTTTGGCCGCCAAATTTCGAAGATTGATACTGTTGTATAGCAAATGTAGAAATCTCCCGATTCACTATTAAAATATACATACACTCGCCAACGGGACGGACAAAGTCGGAAGTGTCCTCTATCGTTACCTAAAACGGAATGACCATTTTAACATATATCTGCGCATGGGCTCCGATCGGAGTTCCGCTTTGATAGTCAATTCCTGACATTAAATAAAAATTTTAAAAATTGGTAAATAAAATTCGAATATCATCCAATGAAAGCGATTCCCGGGTGAAATGAAAATAACTTCATTTGATCCAACTTTCGGCTCGCACTCTCTATAAATGGCCAGCTTTGAAGGGCAGCCGACAGAGAGGTCCCGGGCGTCAATTCGAATACACGCTCGCAAGCGAAATCAACATCACAGGCGGCGATTCACCTACACCACCCACTTACCCAAACCTGACCTCACCAGGCAGTCAAATCAACAAGCGAACATTTCTACATCATTCGTTGATACAAAAAACGCTACTACCAATACACAATATTCTGCCTAGAACAAGACACGAAAGAAGCGAACATTTCTATATCATTCGACGATACAAAAAATATACTAGTTATCATAACACGATACGACCAGCGATCGACTTCAGAATAACCGAAACACAAGATTCTGCCTACAACAGCTAACGACTCTAAAACACAAGACTCGACTCACCTACCAACACCCATCACTACTCACTGACTTTTATTCAAGACACAGAGCCTACCACCACATACACAATATTCTGCCTACATCACCACCCCACTACCACAGTCAAGCTGGACATTTTACGAACTTAATATCCATCCACAACTATCACCAAATTTATCCTGTAATTCTCATTTCTATCCTTTCACCGTTCTCATGTTGTTTTTTTAATACAATTTTAAAC
The DNA here is from genome assembly GCA_023376005.1 of Doryteuthis pealeii. NCBI lineage: Eukaryota > Metazoa > Mollusca > Cephalopoda > Myopsida > Loliginidae > Doryteuthis > Doryteuthis pealeii. The sequence goes on from CM042152.1 coordinate 102,178,878, forward strand.
TTAAAATCTGTGTTTTGTTCATTTCCTCATCACCATACGCTTGCATGCTAATACGGTTTATAACAATACCATCAATCTATCTCTTTCGCTGAAATCAACCGTCACTAAAAGACGTGTTTTTGAAGCCAGCTACCCGGAGCCAGAGACTACGTGACAGTCGAACATAACTCAAGCGAGCAAGAGACGCTCAGCACTTCATACCAGAGACAAGATAAGTTTCGCAAACGCATTATTTTGCAAACCTACACATACACTATACAATTTGTACAATTTATAACACATTTGTATACCTTACACACATTTTGTATATCACACGTTACATATTGTATATTGCACGTTGATATTTTGTTTGTTGAATACACCGTTTGTCTAAAAGCCTTGTATCGTGTTTTCCATTATCATTATCTTGTCTACGTATTTACCACAATCCATAGATAATAGATTTGAATTACTCACAAGAATACTGAATAAATTTGAATATGCATAATAGCAACGTATGCATTCCGTTTATTTATTAAAGAGTATAGGAAATGAGTCCCGGCGGAAGTAACCGGTGTGCGGACGGTAGGTTGCTATGTTATTGTAACATACCCTTTATCATAAAAAAGATGGGGGGAAAAGGGGATGGATGTCAGGGTCTGTTGGAGTGAGATAAGAATGGGGTGGATAAGGTAATTTAAGAGTATAGTTTGTATCGTTGAGGTGGAACAATTTGTCTGCCAAAACGCATTGTGTATGGTTGCTTGCAATTTTGGTCTGGGTGTAAATGTTCATAATGATGACCAGCTGGTGGGTTTTCTGAGGGCAGGATGTTCTTGAAGTTAGGTTGGATGGTGATATATTCTTTGATTTTGAGTCGATGGCAACAATTGCATTTAACCTTGACACCTTTCTCAGTTTGTATCAGGTACAATCGTGGGTACTTGAGTTTCCCAATCACCCTTCCTTTCATTTTCCATTTGTTTTCTGAAAGGACACATACTGAGTCTCCAGGTTTGAGCTCAGGTAACTCCTGAGCTGTGCTGATTGGTGGATCCTTTTGCTTATTTTGTTATTGATGGTCTATATGAGGCAGTATCGTGCGGAGTCTATGACCTATCAATCGACTGGCTGGCAGTGGCGCATCACCAAATAGAGTCGTTCACAGGGCAAGAAGAGCTAGGTAAGGGTCCTGGGAACTTCTCATTGTCTTTTTCAATGAGTGTTTGACTGTTTGTATGGTGCGTTCATCGAGACCATTGGACTGAGGATATAGGGTGCTTGATCGGTAATATTGGAAATTGCAGTTTTGGATTAACCTTTTAAAAGCAATGGATTTGAATTCTAGAACTCCGTTGCTGACTACTATCTGCGGAATACTGAATTTTGCAGAAAGGCTTAGTGTTCAATTATTTATCCGGAAAAGGATGTATGTCAAAAAACTGTGTAGTCGACAACAATCACATAAGGCTTATGATGCCAGTCAAATATGTCTATTCCAATTTTGGTCCATGGAATTTAAGGGATTTAATGGGGTATAATGGATTCAGGTGATTGTTGCGTTCGTGCAGACATGTGCTGCAGTTGTTGATCATGTCTTTAAATTCTGCTGTGATGCCAGGCCAGTAGATGTGTCCTTTGGCTCGGGATAGACATTTATCTATCCCCTGATGTCCCGAGTGGATCAGATTTCTGACCTCTTTGTGTAGTTCTTTGAGAAAAATAATGCGGTTTCCTTTCAGTAGTAATCCATTTAGGAATGTTATGTCATCTCTGGCATTGTAGAATGGTTTTAAGGAGAGATCAACGCTGATCTTTTCGGGTCAGCCATTCAGGGTGTATTTTGTTAGGAGTTGCAATGTTTTATCAGTAGCTGTAGCTTGGCAGTATCGGATGAGCTTATTATCAATTACGGGCAGTTCTCCCTCGATTAAGTGTACGTGGGCTTCCATGTGGGGATCTCAGGCTCATATTCATTGGGGTAAACTCTTGACAGTGTATCAGGAAGCACCAACTCTTTACCCGAGATATACTGGAGATGAAAGTTATAGCGCTGAAGGCTTTCACGTTCAAGAGGACAGTAGTTTTGTTCGGCTGGAGTAGTGGCGCGTGATGTATATATGTTGCAATCCATTATCTCCGTTTTGCTGGAGAATGGCCCCCAACCCGAGTTTGTTGAAATTTTGGTTGTAAGTGAGGGGTTGAAAAATTGGAAAATGGGCTGCTTGTTAATTAGGTTTTTCAAGTCATCAATGGCTTTCAGTTAGGGCTGAACAAAAGACCATTCCACCTCATTTTGAAGCAATGTACATAGTGGAGCTTTAACTTGGCTAGAAATTTGCATAGGTAGTTGGTCATCCAAGGAAACACTGTAAGTCCTTCTTGTTTTTGGGATGAGGCATGTTTGCAATGGCTTTTACATTTGAGGGTCTGGCTGGAATCCAATAAAATTCTCATCAGACACTGGATTATAATAATCCCGTCCATAGAAAATGGCGTTGTTGCTAAATTATTCACAAGAATACTGGATGATTTTGAATATACATCAAAGCAACGTGTACATTCCGTTTATTTATTAAAGAGTTCAGGAAGTGAGTCACCGGAAGTAATTGATGTGTGTATGTGAATGGGAGGTTTCTATGTTATTATAACAGCTTGGACCTAATTCCATTGCATAAATCCATCTACCTCCAATAATTATCCTGTCTTTAGGAATAGAAGTGAAATTCGTAGATGTTATTTTCTTTGGTTACACTTATTTCACCAGCTGTGAATTTTTAAGGATTTTAATGTTGGTTTAAAGGTCGCTGGCTATTTCTGGTACATGTTCACAGGTTTTCCTTTTTCCAATTATATTTGGTGGTCGTGCGCTGAAAGGGAATTATGGAAAGAAAAGGAAGAGACAAAGATAAAAGGTAGTTTTAGGATTCAGGCTTTAATCATAGATCATAGCTATCTCATGGAGGAGAAATTTATTTCTGTCCAGTAATAGTGTCTGATCCCAGTTGAGGCCCGACTCCAAAAGGCCGAGGGAATATCTTGGTGGTAGGAAGTGGGTCCTTTTTCCTGCACATGCTCAGAGAGTTCTTCCTGTCTGAGGGCTCATGGGAGATTGTTATTTTTTAAATTCTAATTCCCACACACCTATTGTTGTTCTATGAAACTTAAAGTAAATTAAATGAGCCCCTGTGGAGTTAGGTGGGGTAATTTACGGGGAACAATTGAGTAGAGAGAAAGATCGGCGGTAAAGTTCCAAGGACAAGAGTACGACGGAAAAATATATACTACTAGAATGATTTTATATATATATTTACAAACCCCTCCGCATGAGCAGGATGTGACACAAGGTCAATTTCTTAAGCGGAGTTCAACAGGTTTGAATTCAGAGTTTTCCTTCTCCTAGACCGGTTGCCTAACCAAGGTTAAAGAGCCCAACCTGCCCTACTATTTACCCATAGCTGGAGGGTAGGATTCATACCTTTCCCAAGGGTATTAGTGTTAAGTGAAATGCAATTACCACATCCAGGATTTGAACTCGGGACGACAAGTCCATTTCCCATGACTTTAACCATTACACCACGCGCTTCCAAGAATGATTTTATATACGTTAAATGTACACAATACATATATACAAATACTCTATGTTCAAACAAGAGGTTACTGAGAGTTCAAAGTTCAGTGTTCATTTAGTTTGGATCGGAAAAGGCTACTGGTAAATTGGTAATTAGATAGGTAGTTTTAGAGTTTATGTAGAGATCGTTTAGAGTTCGTGTTAAGTTAGTGTTGCAGTCTGGTTAACTAATTCCTCTTATAACAAAGGTTCTTTGGTTGCTTTACCCGAAGGTTATTTTGTAGCAAGTTGTATGCCGAAGGCTAAAATTCCTAGGGTGGAAGCAAATTTTATCGGCCGTCTTGGGTTGATGCCTACTCGCCACGCAGGGGTAGGAAGCAGAGAATTTATCCGTCGTGGGCTTAGTAGAATTCTGATGTACCCATACGCGGTAAGGAAAAGAGAGACCCACCTTTTATCCCGCAAGGGTAAAGGAGAAAGAGGAAGAAGAAGACCATGTGCTTACTTTTATAAGTGTCCTTACATGACTATAAGAGGCTGCCTGCTGCTGGCCGGTGCAATCGGAAGTTTGTCTCTTAATATATTTCAATACCTTCCCACCAAACGAATATGAAGGTTCCTAGCTCCATAGGGGCTCATTTAATTTACTTTAATCTTTATAGTTCTTCATTTGTTTATTTCAGCAGTTCCTATAGCTTGTTCATATTGATATATAATGCAATATCTCAAAATGCTTATGGTTTGCAAAAGAAAAAATGGACGAGAAGGTTTGGATTAATATCGTTTATTTAAAATAAACAAAAGCTGGAATCGTTGGGATGGTAATTCCTTTTCGCTGCTTGGTGAAATGAGGATAGGCGTGGGGTTGAAAGTCAGTTCTGGCTCTGCGTGGCGCGAGGTGTGGTGTGGGTGTGGGTATAGTATGGCGTGGGTAATAAGTCAGGAAGGGTTCTGTGGCCGAGTCAGTTGTAGTGGATAGTGATGTGGGCAGATGAACCAGTGAATAGTAGTTGTAGTATCGTGTTGGTAGGGTACGATGTAGCTAGGTAAAGGTTGTATGTTGATATGGTGATTTGAGGTATCGGTCCGGCCGTAGTGTCGGTGGCGTAGGGTTGAGACAAAGTTGAGTTGGTTGGTGAGACGCGGGGGTGTGTTGTGGTAGGTTCAGCAGTCTCTTTTATCTTGCCTGCCGGCCGGCGATCCACATAACATAAAAGCCCTCGGTCAACTCTCTTCGACTTTAAGTCGGCTTGTTTATATAGCAAAGGATGGGATCCAAAATGCTTTTGAAGGGTTTTGTGGGGAAGTTTTTTTTATTGGTTGAAAAACATTAAATCGAGGATATTTTTATTGTTTATAAATTTTGATCTTCAACCGGAAGTTTTTTTTTGAGCCTATGCGTAGACCCGTGTTAATTTGGTCACTTCGTTTTAGATTACTATTGAGTTAAATTTCCGCTTGGCGTCCGCAACTTGTGTTTTGTTTTGTTTTTAAATTTGTTTATGTTGGCGAGTGGATGTATTGTGAAGAAAAGATTGTGAATCATAAGAGATATCTATTTCTGTTATAATAATATGTTTTAGGGATGTCCCTTATTCGGTAGCTGTTGAGGTTTGGTAAGTAGCAGAGGAGTGCATAGTGAAAATAATGCGTGAAATAATAACAGAATTTACAATAGGTAAAAGTATAAAGTGAGGAGATGGTCACACAGGGTACGGATAAAGATAAGTCAGCAGCGGTTAACACCACGAGGTGAATTCAACAAGGGTTTATTACGAACTGATTCAATTTCTTACAAGGGTTAAAAAAACGCGGGAACAAACCTTTTGGGCGGAAGTGGGCGGAGTCTGAGCTCCTGCTGGTGTTGCATCAAATATATTTATAGAAATAGAAGCTTATAAAAACTTAACAGTAACAATAATCGATTATACAATTTGCTGTGTTCGAATTATCAGTATTTATGTAATCTTCCAAATATTTGGATTGTTGTTTCTCGGTTTGTTTGAAGAATGTCGTTATCTATTTCGTGTGTGACGAAAGATAAGATGTGGTTGGTTAGCCTGTTTAGCGGTATTTTGATTGCGATAATGGCACATTTTTCGTTTAGAAGCCACGAGATTACTAGTTCGATACCGGCCCTCGCCAACTCAGCGTATGAGTAGCACAGGGATCTGTGCGGTAAAGTAAGGAGCTGATGGTAGGTGTGGCGCTCCACCTCAGACGCAAAAACAATCTCCTTGGTCTAGCGCTGGTGAAAATGGGATAGACTCCCTCATTGATTGGCTGATACCGACTTTAGGCCACCCCGACGACTTTACTTTTTTTTATATACATAGCAACTGAAATTATTCTTATTATCTATCTCTAAACCTTTAACGGTAGGATCTTTTTACAAGCTACCTTTTCTCCCCCCCCCTCTCTCTCTCTCATTTTATCTTGTGAATTCCTATCCCTTAAATGTCGATTACTGTAAAGGTTTTTGAATTCGAATACTGGCGTCGGTTAATCTGGTTTTGTTTATTTTTAGAATTTATGAAATGTGCTTTTTTTACTGCTAGGAAATTTTAAGAAATCATTTTTTGCTTTGTTTCTTAAACCTGTTTTTAGTAAAAACTATACTACTTACTAAGGAACCATTGCAGATTCTTCTGGTATCAATTTTAGTTAGTTCTATATATAATGAAATAATTCTTGGTTTACTGTTACCAATATAGTGGTATCTCAGTATTTTGGCTCATTTTCCACCGTTCGTTGCATCTCTTATTATTAATGATAAGTTTTTATTATCCAAAAATTGTACCAACAATACGAAAATTTGGTATTCTTCTCTTCAGTGGGCATCATCAATGGCGTATGCATTTATAATTAATGTTATCTTATTTACTGCACATTTATTTCAATTTCATGACTTTGATGCACAGCTCTGATGATTTGCTTATATATTCTACACGTGTCCTTTGGTCGTAAGTTTGTTTAATTTCTGCATGGTTAGCAGTTTTTCTTTAATGTAGATTACGACTTTTATTCAATAATGCAACTGAAAAGCAGTTCGTAACTACATTTTGACTAGTGCCTGAGGAAAATGAATGAATATTTTGTCGTCTTTACTTTGAATCGTGATTTACACTTACTGATGAAGTTTTTCATAAAACGTTTTTTATTTTATTTTACTGTATCTGACCTTTATTTTTCAATAATTTAAAAACTTTGGCGGCAGGAAAGGTTTGTTCAAGGGCAGATAATCGAATAGCTTACACAGCACAAGCATGTGTACTTTACAAAACTCGCCCACTACTGTTATTGTCACTTGAATCAAGTTATTGTTTGTATTCACATTACAAAAATTAAAAAGAAAATCAATGACAGTTACATTTTTGTTAATTTTCCAAGTACTCACCAGCTCTCTACGCTTTTAAACAGAAAAAGAAAACTTACCTTTAAAGTTTTAATCTTTAAATTAATATTTATGCGATTTTCAATTGCAATACATAATGTATAAGGAGAGTCACATGCTTTGCTTAAGTTGTTAAACGAGATGATATAGAGTAGCCTACAATCTTGAACCAAAACTATATTGAGAGGAGAGCTACGAAATTTACGGAAATTGTAATTTTACTTTTTCTTCAAATTTCCTCGCCAAATTATGTTTGAGTGTTATATGGTGGGGAATTCGGTCATCGGTGCTTTTGAGGAGTGATACTTGTAAATCATAAAATTATATAAATAGGTTATAGTGAAATAATAATAATAATAATAATAATACAAAAAGAAAAGTGATTCTCATTCACTAAGATCGGGAACTAATTTTACAGGCGAACTGTCTATATCGACACCGATAATTTCGCGGTGCTTTCTGAAGAAAAACGTAGAGATGCTAGTTCATGAAGAAGAAATTGTAGTAAGTTGTTATTAATTTACCATTTTTAGAATATAAATTTAGCAATTTATTCTATTTATTGAAATGTCCATGTATTATAAATCTATTCATAAAACAATGGAAAACAAAGATTAAACGCTTTTGTGTCTTAACTAATTTTTGCAGATATTTTAAATTGTTTCGTTTCAAAATAAACTAACAACTATTTAGATTTTGTTTATGTTTGTAAAATAACCATTCTTATAAATTTGATTTTTAAACCGTTTTCATAAGTGTACGTGAAAGCGAGACAGGTACCATGTGCAAAATTTGCCTTACCGATATTATTTTTTTAAAATTTAAACAATTATTTCCTAAGTGAAGTGAAATTTATTTTTGTTTGATAACTTCACTTTTCTTTTCTTTTTTTTTTTTTTTGGGAAGTAGTGTTTAATATTAATTTTCGGCTTGTACTTTTTTCTTGTTTTTTTTTTTTTAATAATTTTTGTCGCGGTTGTCAGTAAACAACGCAGATATAAAATAAAAAAGCCAGGAGAGACTAACATTTTCTTTTTAAAATGTATCACAAGGCAAGCGTGGTTGTACTTTAAAGTCATTTTAAAATTTAAAAAAATATTTTTAAAAAAAAACAAAAATAAAACTTGCCAGCATTGACCAAGAAGTAAATGACAACATTATTTTGCTGCTGTTTATACTTTTTGATTATTACACGAAGTTGTTTCAAATTGTCAAAGATATTCTTTGAATATATGTCACACAAAAATACAGTATAGATGAACAAAAGAATTATTGATAAATATAGGTAGACTGTGAATTCAGAGACGTAATTTTTTTACCATAGTCTACCTGACAGATGTTAGTGGAATATGAAATAAAGTCCAATGTATATATTTTTAATTTCTAAACTGGGATTAATACTTTTAATAAAAATGAAACTCTAAGGAAAACATAATTTAATTCATTTTTAAGTTTTTGAAAAAAATTAAAGGACAACATTAATTGATGTTGTATAGATTTAAAGTTGTTGCGTAGTGATTCAGTTATACACTTTTTTATACACTTAAAATCTGTACAACATCTGTGGGGTGGCATTTAATCCCCACACATCAATTAGTGGCTGTTGTTTAAGTTTTTCCTAAGTCTCTCCTAAGATGTCGAATTATGTCATATATTAGATATATATTTTGGGACTTAAATGTAACAATTCAATTAAAAAAGAAATTAAACAAGGGACTGTAACTTACTCTGTATCTTGATGTAAATATTATAGTTCTATATAATTTTGTACATTGCCACAGAAATAATAGAAATTTTGTTTATTTAGTACAGGCACTAAAAAATTAAAGTTTAATTCTTAATTAAAACCATGGTTATTTAGTCATATGTGAGTCAGGCTTGTCTTTGCTTAAAGATTTTACCCAAATTGACAATATAATGATGGCACAGTCTAAATTTTATTTACTTCCAGATTCCTCAATTGAAAATTTACTTAAGAAGCAGTTTACTTGAAGATTTACAAAAAAAAATTTAATATGAACAAAATCTTTATCACTGGAAATCAATACGTTGTGCAAATTTTGTTGAAGTGGAGGCATTTGTAAAAATCAATAGAGGGTAATTATTCCATAAATTACTTATTACTTTTATTTGCCATTATGAATGTGTTTGACTTCCATCAGTTATTCACAGATTTCTAAAGACTGGGTTACCAACAAAGATATGAGGTAGTTGGAAAACCAAATAATTTTATGGAACATATATTTGTCCTCATAGTAATTGTATTTTCACAACTATTTTTTACACTAGTAATTCCTGCAATTCAAAACAAATGAGAAAAATGTACATAAATGTTTGGGCTTTTTTAAAAATGTTTGTTTTGGTTTTGTTTTTTTTTGTTTTTGCATCCCTGTAGTTTTTGTTGAATTGATAAATTTTTTTTTTTTTTTTTTTTCACAATAAAACTCATATCACTCCAAATCTCAGTTTCAGTAAGAATCTATTATCTAATTTTATTTATTTAATTGTGACTATTGCATGAAGTTGTTGTTAGATACCAAAACAAACCCCATAAATCTAAGTCTCTGAAATTGTTTGACAAATTGTTACATTTCTGTTCACATTTGCATAGACAAAACCTCTTTTTTCATTTTACATTAGCTGCTGCTGCTAATAAAAGTAATACATTGAAGATTTTTATTCTTATTAAAATCTGCTAAAAAGAAACCAAAACTTTATAGACTTTTGGTTATTATGAAATTTATAATATTCAAGTAGTTTTCTTCTGTAACAAAATATATAGTTTTTGAAATTATCTTTTCAAACTTTTGTCAAAAGTGAAATTAAGAATAAAGTCTCATTTTTTACTTCTGTTCTTGGCTTTTGAAGTTTAGAGTTAAATCTTAACGTTTCTTAAAAGATAAACTGGCATTTATTTATTCCTATATTTAATTATTTTGCAGCTTATTGCAACTCTATAAACAAATAATTCCTGAGTTGCTATCAGTATTATTAATGTGTATATATATATATATATATATATATATATATATAAAAGTAAGTAAAGTCGTCGGGGCGGCCTAAAGTCGGTATCAGCCAATCAGCGAGGGAGTCTATCCCCTTTTCAATATAGCGCTAGACCAAGGAGATTATTTTAGCGTCTGAGGTGGAGCGCCACACCTACCATCAGCTCCTTACTTTACCACACAGATCCCTGTGCTACTCATACACTGAGTTGGTGGGGACCGGTATCGAACTAGGAACCTTGTGGTTTTTAGCCGAACGCTCTACCGACTGAGCTAACCCGGCCCCTTATGTATATATATATATATATATATATATATATATATATATATATATATATATACGCCCCCCCACCCCCAAATACTTTTTTTTTTTGTAAATTTGGATTTAAGTTAGATATACAAACTAATTTAAAAATTACAGACTTTAGGAAGGATAATCAAAATCCTAGTTACATTGACATAAGCTCTAACCACCCACAAAAAGTATTTGAAAAATATACCTAATGGAATAATGCTTAGACTATCAATAATCATAATTCATCTAATAGCAACATATTCAGCCAGAATAAAAGATTATGAAAAAAGCACTTAAGGATAGTGGCTATAAAATCAAACTAAAATAAAGCCCCAAATGAAACACCCAATATAGGTAATAAGGGGAAAATAGACTAAGAAGGATCCTCTGGTTTACACCACCATTTAACATGGCCCTAGATAACAAATTAATTAGGGATTTATTTAGGTTAATAACCCCTCCCTCTAATATTTTATATAAAATCTTCAATAAAAATACTGTCAAACTAAGCTATAGCTGTATGCCCAACATAGGGAACTTAATTGATAAAAGTAACTTTAAAAAAATCAACAACACTAACACAATAAGTCCCCTAATTGTAACTGTATCAATAAGGCAGAATGTCCCCTGGAAGGAAAATGTCAACAAGAGTGCATAGTAAACCAAAGGATAAAAATATTAATAATAGTAATAAAAAATATACTTAGGATCCACACAAGAAGCCTTTAAAATTAGATACTACTACCACAAAAGTAGTTTCGTAAATGAAAAATATAAACATAATACTAGACTAATTTATATATAGAGAGATGCTGATAGGTACGTGTCCCTGATGCACAAAAATCTAAAAAGAGACAGTAAAATCATATCCATGCATCCCAGTGTTTTTCTTTTTTTCTTCCAGCTAAGTGTAATTACATTTCAATATTTTCTTAAAAATTAATTACATAGGATAGGTTACAAGGTAGGGGTTAGACAGCTTCAGTTGTTTCCCCAGATCATAAATAATTTAGTTGGGGCCCATAAATTTCCTCAGGGACTCATTCAAACCAAATATGTGAGTCCCAGGACACACTAAATCAAAAAGCTATCAGCACCACTGAGTGTGTGTGTGTGTGTGTGTGTGTGTGTGTATGTATGTATATATATATATATATATATATATATATATATAGTCTAACTCAGTGGTAGAACATTGGATTATAGAAGTTAGGTTCTATTTTGATGACAGAACAGTTATTTTAGAGTAAACATACTTACGATTACAATAAGCACCCCAACTTAGACCAGTAATCAAAAGGACAGTTTTGTTTCTCACCACAAACTTCCACTTATTTGTAAACAGTTCAACAGTTTTTTGTTTTTTTACATTAGAATTTCACTGTAAGATTTTTAAAAAGTTAGTTCATGTTTATTAACAAACCAAAGACACGTTTTTATATTAGAATAGTTTTTGATTTTAATAAAAAAGAAAATTAGTTATTACATGTTAGCATTTTTTTTAATTTTTGGAAAATATATAATTTTTAATTTGATCACATGGTTGGTACATGTAATCAAATTAAAATTCAATAGCAAAATAGTTTTTTTTTTTTTTAATTATAAGGCTTTAAACAGGAATGATTATTTAAAATAAGATTTCACTATTAAATTTTAATTTGATTATGTGTACCATGTGATCAAATTAAGAATTAGAAATTGATATTTTTTCATAATTTAAAAAAAATTATTGTAAGTATTGAAAAATATTCATCAACTTCTGATTAATAAATATTTATTTATAAAAAGATTTTACTATTGAACTTTAATTTGATTTTGTCTACTTTTAATCATGTGATCAAAGTAAAAATTAATGAGAAGTTGACTATTCGATTGAGTGGTATTTGGGATTTTCCCATAAAACTGTTAACCATTCCAATGTTTTCATTAACAGAGAAAATAATGTGCAAACATAAACAATTGAGATTTATTGGTATTGCCATAAACGATATATTAAAGTAATGCTCAGTTGTCAGAGATTTCAATTGCATTCCTATTTGAAAGAATTCATGTGGCACGAGAGGCATATGAAAAATAAATTTTATAAATTGTGTGATACCATTTCTGAACAACATTCTTTTATTTAAATAAACATGAAAAATATTTTGTAAATAAAAACTATTCTTATTTAAAAACATATCTGCATTTCTCTTCTGATTAAATAAAAACTATTTTAATATAAAAATGTGTCTTTTAATAAACATGAACTTAAAAAAAAAATCTTACAGTGAAATTCTAATGTCAAAAAATTGTCTGTTGGTTTATTTATAGATAAACAGAAGTTTGCGATCAGAAGCAAAACTATGCCTATTGGATACTTGATGCCAGACTTGTTCAATAAAAAACTGATTTCAGACTATGCTAATCATAGTTTCTTCAATTTAGTATTTATAATATAAATAAATTGAAATCCCTCCTTCAATGACTCCTGTATATGTAAGATTAACTTTTTAAAATTTTTGTTTCAGAAGTTAATTACATAAATTTAAAACCTAATGAGATTTTGAAAATAATTATTTCTATTTTCCAGATTTGAGAATGGTCAGTAGATAATGGCATTCCAGAAGAAAGGTTTTAAAGAGAAAATGAAGTCAGCTTCACAAGAAGTCTGTTCATACTCTAAGAAAACAAGAAAAAGTTGTGATTGTTTACCAATATTGAACAAAGTCTGTGTTCATCAGAAACATTTATCATCATTACATACTGATAACAAAGAAAGACTTAAAAACCATGAAAATTTCTTCATTTCATTACCACATTCTGCCCCTTCTTCCCAGACAAAATTCGAGAGTAGATGGGATAAAACATCAGATAACATGCCTTTTCAGAAAAAACAAAAATATGATCCTCCTCTTCGGACTAGATTAAGAATTAAAAGATCCAAATCCCTTGGAGACATTGATGACATGAGAGCTCAGTGTGGGAGTATAACAATCCCAAACTATAAAGACCTGTATCAGTTCAGTGAGAACAAAATCTCTACACATTCATCTACTGAAATTACTGGCCTACTTTATCCTGGGACAAGTTTCAAAGAATTGGTTTGCAGTGATTCTGATTCTGATGAAACCTTACCTGATCAAATCCTCAGTTGTCCTTCAGGAGATGATGATGATGATGATGATGATGGAGACGATAAGAAAGTGTTATCTAAGGAAGTTAAAAATATTCAAAGCACTAAACATTTGGTATCTGTTGAATCGAATCAGAAAGATATTTCAAGTGATTGTATTGAGATTAAAGAAGAAGTCATTTCTGATGAGGATGATTATTCAATGCCATTGTTCAATTATTCTCAAGAAGATGAGGTAATTCTGATTTATGATTCAGATGAACAAGATGATAACTCATCAGATATTAATAATAAGAGTGCAGAGCCAATTCGAACACATGGCAGCATCAGTAATTTGGAAGATGAGGACACTCAGCCATGTGATGATTTAAATGATGAAGATACCAAAGAGGGAATACAACAAAATCCAAATCTTTGGAAAAATGTTAAAACTAAAATAACTTGTGAGAAGCAGGGGGAGGAGAAGCTGGTACCAATTCTTAGTAGTAGCCCAAAGTTTATGAAGAAGAAGGAATCTGATAATTTGTCTGCAGGATCTTTTGAAAATTGTCCACCATTGAAGCAGGAACAGAGAAGTGATTCTGATAGTGAAGATCTGTTCAAGGAAACAGCAGATAGTCAAGCAACGCAGTTATGTACAGAAAATGAATGGGAACATGTTGATATCAAAAAGGAAAAGGATGAAAATGCTGTAGAGAAACCTTATCCTCTTCAAAGAATGTCTTTTCATAATTTAGTTGAATATCAAAATGATGATTCTATAAAGATGAATCAACAACAAAAAACAGAGAAGATGATGCCAACATTATCATCATTTGATGATGATGGTCTGAATGAAAGTCTTGCAGATGATGGTAATCGAGATGTTAGAACCAATAAAAAGTTAAAGACAAAAGATTTAGATTTAGATGATGGTGATGATGATGATGATGATGATGATGGTGATGATGCTTTCTTTTGTTCTACACAAGTAGATAGTCACTTAGATGATACTCAATTGATAAAGAACAATACCACGCCGGAAAAGAAATCTAAAATTAAACCAGTGACACTGGTAGAGGATAAAGATACTACTAAAAGACGAAGAAAAGGTCCCTCTTTCTATGATGCAATAGAAAGTGATGATGATCTCTTTTGGTGTGCTACACAGGTTGATTCAGGTGCTAATGAAATAAATCTGCCTTCCCTCAACAAAGAACCTTTTGTGTTGACTGACTCGGATGATGAAGATGAGAGTAATGCTATGTATGCAATGGACACACAGGTTGATAGAAAACTAGAAAAATTCTCTTGTAGAGGTTCACAGAGCAGCAATACCTTCAAGCTTCCTGTTTTTTCCAAGGCCAAAGAATCTAAAAAGGATAATGATTCCTTGCTTTTCCACGTTTCCGAGTTTGGCGAGGAAGATTCAGATAGTGATGAAAGTATGTTCTCTGTGGCCACTCAGGTTGATGACCCATACGCACTGAATAAAGATGATGAAGAGCAAGCGTATATGGCCCAAACGCAGGTGGATATGTTTACATCCCCTCAGCATAAAACAAGCAAAATCAGTCAGAGTGCTAAAAGGAGAAAATTGATCCACACAAAAAAGGATTCTTTAAGTTCTAAATATTTACATGATTTACATGAACCTACTGTCTATTCTGATAGTGATGATGATAGTGTCTTTTCATTGGCCACACAAGTTGAAAATGATGATCTTGATGATGATATTCTCTTTATGGCCGCTACACAAGTAGATCCACAGCCGTTAAGAAATTTTAAGGTTCCTTCGTATTTAAAAAAACACAAGACAAAGTCTAAAACTGAAGGTCAGAAATTAAAGTCTTTTCTTAAAGCAGATAAAGATTATGATAGTGATGATAGTGTTTACTCGGTTTCAACACAAATTGATGCTGAATCCCCGAGCTGTAGTAAGACATCCAAGTTAAGTTTAAAGAATTTGAAATATCAGAATAAAAGTACTTTGAAATCTGTTTCTATCACAGATGAAGATTATGACAGTGACAGTAGTATGTATTCAATAGCAACTCAAATTGATACTCCAAATCTAAAGAGAAAAATTGAGGAAGAGGAGGATATTGCATATTTTACAGCCACTCAAGTTGATTCTGATATAGATGCAACTTTTAAAAAACCTAAATCACTGCCAATAAAAGAAGATGTATTTAAAGTTCCTTCATTTCCAAATAAAAAGTTAAAAACTGCTTCCTCAAAGAAAAACGATTCTAAAACTTCAAGTCACAAAACGAGTAAAAAGGCAATCCCGAAAATGGTGACTGAGGAAGATAAACCATACAGTAATTTCTTGTTAGAAATTGCGGAGGGAGAAGTGGAAAAAGAAATTGTGCTTAAAAGTCCTGAAAAAAAAGATGTTAACAACAGTGATGAAGCAGAAAAAAAATTTGGCAAGTTTTTATTGGATCTCAGTGATGATCCCACACCAGAGCAACCCATCAAGTTACAAAGCAAATCTATTCCTGTTGAACCTCTTCGATTAAAGACAAAAAAAGAGATGCGAGAGGCTTTTAAAAATCAAACAATGAAAGATGCTTCTACCAAGATGGTAAACCCAGAAGAAAAATGGAACCAGAAAATGCCATCAAAAGTTTCACCAGTTAGTGATACGTGGCTCTCTAAAAATAAACCACCAGTCCAGAAGAAAACAAAATTGAAGAAAGAAGAATCTATTAGTCGAAACATTAGTGAAGCCAGGAATCGATTGGAAGAAAGGTATTTTTTGTCACACCTTGATAACAGCAGAGTTGGATGGAATAAAGCCTCACACATACGCTATGGTATGTATCTTTCCTTTTTTATCTTTCATTCATTCGTTTCTTGTGATGAAATATTTTCTAATCTTTCTTCATAGTAATTTTTGTTGCTGTATTTCTTCTTTTTTTTTTTCTAATTGTAAAGGTTCTTCTTCCACCATCACTGATGTCCAGTTACCTGATGAAGATGAAATTAGAAAAAAAGGGCTTCCCCTCACTGAAGGCCCTCGGAGGCGTAGACCTCTCCCAGACATCCCTGTTGAGCATCTTCCTGAAGAAAAACAGCTTGATGCAGCTGACCCAGCAGATAATGTCCCAGCTATTATGAAAGAACAGAAAAAAAGTCCACACAAAAGCCCTCCTGTTTCTACCAGTCCTCCATTTCCTACCAGTCCTCCATTTCCTACTAGTACCAGTCCTATAAAATCTCCCACTGTTGTTAGTACTCAACTTTACAGACGTACAGGACTGGATACATTTAAGATTCCTAAACTTCCAAATTTAAAACCCAATCCACCCTGTAATTCAGTGCCTCCATACAAATCAGATATTCAGCAAGCAAACTCCTCTAAAAAGTGTCCTGCCAAACCTTCAAATGAGTCGATTGCTGAACATATGAAACCAAAAATTATGCAGAATAATGTAATTAGAAATAAGAAAGCAATGAATGTAAGTTTTGCATACCATACAAAACCACCATCAAAACAGATATTCTCAAGCAGTGAAAGCACTATATCTGTTTTAAACAAGCAAACTAATGTAAGTACTAATTTCTTTTTCACTTAAAAGGTGATTGATTAATTTAATTCCTTTAATCAGTGTTCTTAATATTCTGCACTATTTCTCTGTTTACATTCACAACAATAACTTCTTGAAATATTTTCTTGCTGGTCAATTCACTTTTCTTACATATTGTCTTCTTAGTCATTTTTTTTTTCTTGCTAAAGTTTTCAATTTCTGTTTTGTTTACCTCAATAACTTTACAATATCTTATTTCTCTTTTAAAGTTTTATTTTTTTAATGAAATATGACAATAAAAAAATATCAATAATTATGGTACTATATTTAATTATAATAAATATATGATTAATATTCAAGTTTGATGATAAAATCTCACACCACAAAAATTATTATTAATGATAAAAACTAATATAAACTGAAAATGTTCCAATATATCTGAAACATTTTTTGTGGTGAATTTTACAGACTATATTTAAAACAAATTAAAAAAACCTTAGATTTGGGGGGGGGGGTAGAAGGAAACAATCCCCAATTTCTGTCTAAAAAAAAAAAAAAAAGAAAAAAAACTATTTTCATCTCTTGTAACATTAACTGTTGCTGTTAATTTGTCAGTTTCTGTGTTTTGTTTATATTACTTCAGCCATCTGGATTAAGAAAGAGTAATAATAATTTTTGTGTATTTTGAGTTTTATGTTTGAATTTTATGTTTCCTAAATAAAAAAAAGGAAAGGATTTCATGCAGAAAAAATAAAATGTGTTTTGCAGCTAATGAAAAAAAGTCAATCATTTAATTATCAAAAGATTATTCTCCGTAAATGGTATATTTATAACACTTATAGACCAAAAATCTCAACCACATGCCAAAAAAAAAACCCTAACCTTTTTCAAGAGTTTTATGTTATATAATTTTACATAGTTTTATATCCACCTCTGAACAAATGATATTAGAAAGATTGCAACTATAAATGATGACTCCAACAAATGATGGATTCCTATAAAGTATAAACAGACAATTCTTTAATCTCTTTTCTTGGTAAAAATATGCATTTCAAATTATTTTGAAGCCAGGAAAAGTCAAAAATGATTAAAATCAAAATATAAATTCAAAAGATTGTCTAACAATATAGTTTAAAACCTTTTATTAACACAGTTTCTATTAGTTGAAAGAACTTACTTGTAGTATTTAATATCTTTTAATAAACTTTTTTTTTGTCAATAATTACTATTTTTTTTTAAAAATTATATCATTACTTTGTTTTCTCTTATAAAAAGCTAATTTTTTTCTGATTACAGTATCCATCCAAAGCTCAAACTACTGGCTTTGATAGCAGAAATCACTGTCTTCAGGAGAGAAGGAGTTCTTCAAAGAATACAAGGAATTTAATCCTAGAACATATATTGAAATGGAATCCGAAGTGGTTAACTGAACAGAGTAAGTAATCAGTATTACTGTGTTCTTTTCATATCTGAAAAATAGAAAAAGATTTTTTTTCACAACTAATTAAAAAAAAAAAAGATTTTCTATGAATTTACATGGGTCAAATGGACCCATCCAAAACCAAAGAAAATTTATATTTATATTTACAATATAATTACAGTGTCAAAACAATCTGACTTTCTGATATACATGGACAAGAGTTATGTCAACTTTAAAATAAGTCCTAAACTAATGTCCTTTTTACCTAGATTTTTTATATTTATACTTATGCGGGATTTTTTACCTTTTTCTTTTTATTTATTTAAAAAAAATTTAATTCAGCCTTTTTAATTATTGGTTCCCATATTCATCTCTATACTTGAAGACTCCCAAGTTTGAGAGGAAACACCTGAAGAAGGCTGGAGAGCACATCGGCCAAAATGTTGTATATATAATAATAAAGATGAGAACAATAGTCTGAATAATCCAAATGATACAAATCATCAAGCCTCATCTCAAAAATTCATAGAAATAGATTTTATCTTTTTTACAATATTTCTGGCATAGGTGGAGAGATCCGGCTGTCCAACCTGGCAGATTTTCTATTCATTTATACTTTCATAGTCACTGGGTGCTGTATCCTCTTAATAGATTCCATTTGCCAGGGCTGTAAAGACTGATGGCATCTTTTCACTATGTCATTCCCTGCACATCAAAAGCACAGGAGATGTCCAATTTTCTGTGAATTTTCTGAATGTGTTCCTGCAGATTGCCACCCCATTGCTGGTGAGCAGCTCAATTGGTGGCCCTTGTTCACAAAATACTAAAACAGATAATGCTGATAGACTTGATAAAACAATTGGCATCAAATAGATAACTGATCAGGACCACAATCTTCAAGTAGTGCCAGCTGCTAAGGTGGGTCATATCCATCCTTACTAGGCACCAAGTGTCTCTTACGTCTAACCGTCCTGGCTTCCACTACTGGAACTGGATGCATACAATTATGACATTCTGCTAAATTAGGCTGTTTTGTAAACATCTCTTTATATGTAAATGTTTTTGAAATCTTAATATAATGCTCAAGAGGCACTTATTGTTATAAGATTCTTTTATCTCCCTTCATAAGTATTAGATAATGTTCATTTACAAATGAAGTAGCTAAGTGCCTGAATCCACACTGACCAGGTATAGTAACATCTGTTAGTCTTGTTGAGTCCATAGGTTTGCATGGGAGATGGGCAGTTTCATATGCAGCTAGTCATCTCTCCCCCTGTCATCAGTGTTGTCAAAGAGCAGTGCCAAGGTTATAGACAACGCTATAGGGATTCCAGTTCTGGTTTTGAATTCAGGAATTTTCATACTCCTAGACTAAAGAGTTCAGTTTGCTCTATTATTTTCCTCCTGATTGGAGAAGAGATGAAGTTGTGAATTTGTGTGAAGTGAATGTAAATAGGTTTAACTGTAATTTAAACTTGGCTTGCTGATTCTGTTTTCTGTGTTGATAGTTATTACATCATCTGTATCTTCACATCTATAGAATATAAGTCAACATTATTAATCAAATCTGATTGTTTCTATGCTCAATAGATGTCTAAATTGAAGCATTCAAATGTTTAAATTGTGACCTCCTTTTCTTGTAGAGAATATAAAGACAACTCCCCCTATTGTGAAGATGGAACAACTACTACCATTGCTTAATAGTTATACATCCCTGGAGGATTACCAGTCCATATTCAGATCTCTTCTGCTACTGGAGATATGGGAGAGTGTAAGTATACAAAACCAAATTGATTCTTCACATTTTCTCCTATTCCAACATGACTAATGTTCTCATTCCTGATTAAAATGAAAATGACATTTTGGCTGTTGATATGTTCAAAGGAAGTCAAAGTAAACTCAATGCTTTCCAGTCAACTTTTCTTCATCCTATATTTAGGCATCTTTTATCTTATAATTCCTTCTCATGGTTGGTTGTTTTGTTTTACAGCATATCAACCCATTTCAGGTCATTTAATGCTGAATCAAGTCACTTTGATAAATAATTTCTTTAACTTCATGTGTGTTATTTTTTTTTTAAGTGAATTTTTTTAACCAAATTCTTATTAATCAATTCTTTTTTTTTAATGAGATTTAAGAAGAAAAAAATTTTATTTTAGCGAATTTTTAAAAAATTTATTTATTTTTTTTTCCTTCTTTAGGTGTTTCTAGTTGAACTCATCAACCTTCTCGTTGAAATGAAGAATTTTCATAGAACTTAAAACCAAATCCTTTATTCAATCCACAAGGGCAAACTGTTATCATTCTGCTTAACCATAACCGGGTTCGACGAGAAGGTTCTTGAGTTGGACAAGAAACGCCTTAAGAAGGCAGAAATGTTGTGTATATAACAATAAAGATGAGGACAACAGTCCAAAATATCCAAATAATCCAAATGTCTGGTAATTTAATGATTTTCAAAGTTCTTAACAACAATGTAATAATGTAATCATTCCTATTTCGTTTCATCTCAAATATTAAAAAGAAAATATTCATTTTTATTGCAGCTTGTCATTTGTTTCTGTTGTTACTCAATTTCATGACCTTTGACATCCACTTTTGGCTTTTTAAGAATCTTGCTTATTATTAAATTATCCTATGTAACAAAAATATTTCTAAAACAAGTACATTTTTACAAGAACCATTAGTAAACTTTAGTTTTGTAGGAGTTTTAGAATAATAAAAACAAACTTAAAATTAATTCAAAATCATAACTTGTAGGCAATCAAAAAAAAAAAACTTTCTGATGAATTTCAACATTGACATATTTTTTCTTGATTCAAAATTTGAAGCTGGTTTTACTATCTTTATTGTCAATTCAAAATGTTGATAGTAACTGTTACTATAAAAGATTTATCAATCATATTTTAATATTTTATGAAGATTATTCTGTGAAATATTTCATAGTTTTGTAAAGGGATATTTTAAAATTTAAAGCAATTGATACTTAAGAAATTTATCAATTTAACAATTTTCATTTTTTATCTGCATTATTTAATTATTGTTCATCTTCAACCTGAAGAACTTTTATAAACCTAATTAAATGTGCATAATTATTTTAGTAAGACAATTTATTATTTTTTCTTTTGAAGTTTGAAAATGTAAATTCTTTATGGTTAGTTATATCTTACAGCAATATGACTTCTTACTGATTATTGGGTTATTTCCTCGAAGTCTAACATAACCAAAGGGGAACCACTCTTGACTGATAAATTATTTATTTATTTTCCCATTAAACTAATACTAAACCCTAACCCTGTCTTCTTCTTTCCTAGTAGATCAATAAATAAATAAATAATTTATCGGTCAAGAGTGGTTCCCTTTGATCATGTTAGACTTATAGGAAATAACCGATTATTGTTTAATGTTAGACACCCTCTCTTGATCAGGCTTCTCTTTCCTTGAGGGGAACAATAATTTAGATGTTAAAACCTTTCCCTAGGGTCAGTAAGTATGCATACCTAATTTGCTTTCTCTACATAAAACTCATCATCTATAAAGGACAGAAGGAAAACTATTCCTAATTATCAATATAAATTTAAGAACATTTCTTTTTTCATCATCAAAATTCTAAAACTTGATTTTCATTTATCTATTATCTATCAAATTTTTAAAATATCCATTAAAGTTTTTAACATTTTGAAAAGATTTTTAAGTTCTAAGTTATATCTAATTATAAAATAATAATTTTTTTTAACGTTTTATTTCAGATTTCAAAAGATTTTTCAGAAAATTGTTCCAAGAATAGAGTATGGCAAGTTGCTTATAGTAACGTACAGACGTTGAATTCCTACTTAATGGATTACATAGTTTATGGTAAATATACTATTTTTATACAATATCATGATGGGATAAAGAACTTTTCTTTTTGACAAAAAGTAAATTTAAATTTGTCTATCTTGGGGGGGATTTGCCATCAAAAAAAACACTTTTCTATTACCAAATAATGTTCATTTTCTATCACCAGAATAATGTTCATTTTCTATCTGGTCTGTTGTTCATTGAAACCCATCAGTAGGTGAGTTGGTTTAATCTGGAAATCCAGTCCTGAATAACACTTTACTTCTTCCTAATTTCTAGTCTTAGATCTCTTCAAGCATCAATTGACTTTCCAACGTGGGTTGTCAACATATTTATGAAATGAAAACACTAATAAAAAATATTTTCTTTCTTTACTTGGTAAAACTTTTATGTACACTTATTTTTAATGAAATTGAAAATCTAATATTCTATGATTACTCATCTTACAAATGTGTTTGATTTGAATTACTATGGTTTTCTATTTCAAATAACTTTGAAATAGGTGTTTTCAATAAACCAAAAAAAAAAAAAATTAACGAAATATGGTTTATTTAGTTGATTCATGTTGTCAAGTATTTGGATTAATAATTTTTCTTGCTACTTCAAGAACAGGAAGAAACTAAAAAAAAAAATTTAAAAATAAAATAAAAACGTAACGTAAAAAAACAATAACAACAATTTACTGATAAGGGAGGTAAAGAAAAGTTTTGTGACAATTATCTCCCTTGCACTCTGTATTTATCTCCCTTATAATTATTAATGATTTTTTTTTATAATTGCTTTTTGTAATATTTGAGGCATTAAGTTAGTGTATTTTAAACTGAGACTCTTTCCTATTAAATTTTAGAAGAACAAGTCTCTCTTGAACTACTCACACCTATTTTGCATGGAATCAAGATTACAGTTTTAGCTAAAGGTGAAGATGTTATAGTTATTATGACGTATGTAGTTTAAATAAGAGATGGAACTTCACTGATTTAGTGGCGCCTGGAGAAACTCTTTTTTTTTTTTATAAGAGTGCAAACTTGAAATGAGGCATTGTGGGAATGGGTAGGGGAATATAAAGTCGAATATCTGGCAGAAGAGGCATTAATTTCGTTCCGGCGAATTAAGTGAGCATTACAGAATTGCAAGAAAATGATGTTGGACAAAGATTGTAGAGCTATGAGAGGACATGGTTGAGTTTGATAATACAATTTGATTGAATTACAAAGTAGAAATTATTCTCATGTTCTTAACTCTAGAATAAAAATTTGTTCATTTTCTCTATAATTGTAGGTTATAATATACTTCAAAATGAAAGATTAGGTTGAAAACATTGATTTGATAATGGATTAATACAACTAGTTGAAAAGATGTTCTATATAGGGGATTTTATGTTACATGAAATATATAAATATAATTTTATTTATCCCATTTTATATTGCAGCAATATTTTTTGTGATAACAATAAATATTGTTTAAAAGTTGATGTTTATGTCTCCTAATGATTGTAACATAAATGTAAATAAACTTTCATTTTCTAGTGAGTGGGGAAAATTATAATATTCGTTTCTGT
Source organism: Doryteuthis pealeii (assembly GCA_023376005.1). Classification (NCBI taxonomy): domain Eukaryota; kingdom Metazoa; phylum Mollusca; class Cephalopoda; order Myopsida; family Loliginidae; genus Doryteuthis; species Doryteuthis pealeii. The sequence goes on from CM042152.1 coordinate 102,202,567, forward strand.
CTATTTTATGCAATTAAACAAAAGATAAAGATATATTTTAGCTAATCAAATAGACACAAAGTCAGGGTTCAGATTAGCATTATATGCTTACATAGTAAATCATTCTCTTCACTTAAATTTTAAATTTAAAAAAAACTATTATGCTAAATCATATACTACTAGTTCCTGCTTGTAAGCACAGAAATTTGGTGGCCATAGTTATAGCTGTCCTTGAATTATGGGATAATCAGATAATATAATAATAATAATGAAATTTATTGTGTACAGTGCTCAGGTGCACCACAACTTCTCAGTCTCATGTCTAGTAGATAAAATAATGTATTAGTGTCAGGAACATGAATTGTACAGTAATAATATACATGTATATATGCATGCACGTGGATATCAGGTATAGTGTTAGGGGATTACAGAAACTAAAAAAATCTGTTTTCTAAATGATTTTTTTTAAATTCTTGCTTGTTTTCAGGTGTTATATCAATACAGGATTACAACTGCAAAAAGCAAATGATGGAAGGTGATCTTGTGAAAATGAATTTACAGGTCCGTAATCCTCAAAATACCAAAGCAGGAAGTAATCAACAGAACTGTCCTACCCAGTCATTGGTTTAGTGGAGTCCATCAGATTTTATGATCCACAATTGCATGGTGAAATACTTAATCGATTTCCTCAACTTGGTAAATATTTTATAGAATTATTTTCCATAAATTATATCTTAGAATTTTATGACCCATTTTATTTCTACTTTTTAGATGTTTTGTTTTTATGCCAATTTCTCATTGTTTTGGTTTAAAATAATTTCTTTGCTTTGATATAAACATAACTGTCATCAAATCACAACTAGATATAAATTGGTAACTCAATTGTTTTTTCCTCTATTTTTTTTTCTTTTTTAATGGAAGAATTAATTTTAGTATTAGCCATTGAATATATTATTATAATTAAACCAAATTTGAATCACTTAGAATAATTCTGATAAATAGATATATGGATAAAATAAAGTATTATATTTTTATGATTTTATTCAGTGAATAAATTTCCAACTAAAGTTTAATTGTTGGATCAGTGAGAAATATGAAAACAATTTTAAATCTCTATATTAAGATTTTAAAACCAGTTTAAAGGAAAATCTAAGTTTAAATCAACTATGGTAAATTAGTTAAAATCATAAACTTTGAGTATTGTAGTCATGACAGATGTTTTGATATTGGTCAAAAATACAAATTTGAGGTGGTTTATTAAAAAAAAGAAAAAGGCAAACATAGAATTATAAATATAGAAGAAATAAAAATGTAAGATAAAAAGGTAAAAAAAAAAAGATATTGGACTGATGTTGAGTGGATGAAAAAAAAAAATGATTAAACAAGTAAACTTGATAAATGTCAGTCTGTTGATTTGATTTACTTACAAAATAACAAATATAAATTGTTCCTTTTTTTTTATTTATTTGTTAGCCCTTCTTCCTGAAGTGAAATCAAAGTTTAAAGTCTACCGTGCAATCATCAAGACACATTACCGAAAATTAATTCATTCATTTACTGATTTGATGTCATTGGAGGTAAGATGATATTTTTTATTTAACTCTTTGCTTCCTGTATAGCATGACATAGCACCCTTCATCATCTGTAGAGTTTAGTATTATTATTTGTATAAATACCCAAGATTCCTTGAACATTCTAGCAAGAAAAAAAAATGCCCTCTGGTCGGTGTTAAAATTAATTTTGCTATGCTCTTTCATAAAAAAGTTAACAGATCTTTGAAATCTTATATTTTTTTAATGATAACCATAATAAATAGTTTACTGTCAAAATTCAAATAAATATGTTTTCTTTCTAATAAAACCAAGTTTCTATCAGTTAAATTCAAATTAATTCAAATATTTAAGGTTTTTCTTTTGGGGGTGCATCAAATGGAAAAAAATGTTTGTTTCATTTTACGACAGATGATAATCAAAACAGAACAGTTTGTTTTTTATGTTATTGTATAATAAATTATTAATTAATATTGATAAGATTATATTATAATCTTATTAATATTAATAATTTTATTGCAAAATATTAAATTTAACTACAGAACACCTTTTTATTTATTTTTTTTAACCTTGTGTCATTAAATCTCAAAAAAAAGAAGTGGTTAAGCATGATTGATTAAACTGTTTTTAGAGGGAGTAAGTTTATTATTTTTTACAGAGTTTATTTTTAAGCGGAGTAGGTAAGCATGATTGATGACAGACCTCTGTTCAAGCCTGGAACACTGTTTGATTTGCCACCATTTTAGATTAGTCTGAAAACAATTTTTTTTTACTATGAAATTCTTGTTATACAACTTTAAAATTTTACTATTATATTTTGAATTGTAAAAATTCAAGTCATCCAATCTTATGTTTTATAATATTTCAGAAATCATTTTTTAATATTATGAAAGTAATATTTTTATTTTTTATTTCAGCTTATTTCTTCTTTGATATCACATTTAAGACAATTCCAGGCTTTGATGTCTTTATCTTCAAGCTTACTATGCCCTCATATACTCAATCCTGGCAAAGGAGAGTCAGCTGAGAGTGGAGTACACATTCCTTCAACTGTAAGTGCCTTTGTTTTTTATATGTAAGTTCTGTATGTTAGCAACGGGATTGATGTTGTGAATCATATTGATCAGTCACAGATGAAAGAAATTTCTCTATAAAACTTATATATATATTTCAGAATTATAACAGAAAATAATTGAACAAAATATTCTTTTTTTTTTGTTTTTATTATTTTCCTTTATAATGACAAACTTAGAAATAAAATTGTTTCACAGTCTCTCAAGTCAGCAAAAAATGAAGTTTATCCTTTTTATATTTTATTAAATGAATTCATAAGTTTGATTTATTTTTTAAAGTGTATTATTAAATTTTAGTACCAATATTATTATAAAAGTAGCTTTGTATTTGATTATAACTAATAATCCCTTAGGTCATGGAATAATTTGATATTTTTTATATTGTAGTGATTTCAGGATCATTGGCAAGATTAGTTAATCTCATCACTGAAAAAAAAAGGTGTAAAATATGAGTGTGCTTTTACAATCATACAAAGTATTAAGAAATAGACCATACAAAAAGAAATAAAAGTATTTACTATTCCTAAGTGTAGTCTATACAGCTACTTGTAATAGATATGCTAGTTATATAACTATTCCATGTTGCATATTTATCTGCCCATATATTACACTGCAACTTTAAAGGATGCTTGTTTATTTGCATTTAAAAGAAATGGTTGTCTATCATTAGGAAAATTTACAAATAATGATGAATATATTGTTATTTCTCCATGTGTATTTTTGCAATAAATAAAAGGTAAGTTCTTAATTACATTGATTTAAAATAAATCATATTTGATTGAATTATTTAATGTTACACACTTATAAATAAATGTAAGTAAATTAAATTGTTATTGTCATCATACATATTCTTTTTTTTATCCAGAGGAAATATAATTCATCACAGTTGAAAGCCATTGCAGCAGCAGCATACATTGTACGGAAACCATCTGATCAGCCATCTTATTGCCTCATTCAGGGACCACCAGGTACAGGCAAATCTCACACAATCATTGGAATCATCAATAAAATAAAGGTAAAACTCTTAGATTTTAATTTTTTTTTTTTTGTGTAATCAATTCCTAGAATCTGTATTATGAAAAAATATTTCATTATATTTATGTACTTTTCAAGTTTATTGAAAATAAATATCAAAATTCATACACTTAAAATGAAAATTAACCTTTGCCATTTGTGTAAAATAATAAAGCTAATTTTCATTTTTTTTTTTTTTTTTTTTTTCATTATTATAGAAGTTCCAAAATTTGAAAAAAAAAATTTATAGCTTAAAATGCAACCCAAAATTGTTGTCTTTAACTTTTAATTTAGGATTAACTAGTAAATAGTGACAGAATTTTTGTATTCTTAATATGTTTAGTGAATGTTTAACTAATTCCATTGTATCATTAAGAAGGAAGTTTTCAAAGCTTGGAGAGAAAATGATTTTCCAAGATATTTTCAAGACTCATTAAGATGCAAATAAACTGGTTAATATAAAACATTTTTAAAGTTTAAACCTTGTTTAATTATTTGGTATTAGGGTTAGGGAATCCTATAAAAACCTGTTTTGTATAAATACAAAAACTTGTCTGACTTCATTAATTATATTTATTGAGTTTGTGTCTAAATGTCTTCAAACACTACCATTCATCTTACTTATCTTTTTAGGAAATAAATATTAAGTGTAAGCTTTTATTGTGTGCTCCATCAAATGGTGCAATTGATGAACTTACTCGACGTCTCATTAATGAAAGACACATAGCTCAAGGTTTGTTATTTTTATATTCATTTTTCTATTTCTATTTACATACATAGGTAATTCAATATTTTATCAAGACCTAAAAAAAGTGTAATTTTAGTTATGTATAAACATTACTAAAATTGGTTATATTTCATCTTTATGATAACACTTTATGTTTGATCTAGAAGTGGCTACCCAGCATTTCCTGGGTAGATTGGAAGTGGGGAACAAAAAAAGACGTGTTTATGGTTTGCAAGTTAGTCTCACAGATCCATTATTACTGAATAGCAATTGGATCCTCTAAAAATCTCCACATGAAACACCTGGTGTTAATCCGCCTGGTGGGAGGTCAGGATTTTTTTTTTTTTTGTATTAAGTAAAATTTGATAGACGATTATTAAAAAAAAAAACACTGACTCAAACCATAGAAATCAAATATCAAATTATTATTGTATATTATTTTTTATAAATTAAAATGTGTTCACTCATAAAACGTCTCCTATTCAAAATATTAAATGCAAAAAAATTTCAAAACTTATTTTATTAAAAAGAATTTTGAATTTGTTTAAAAGTCAAATAATAAATTATGGTATTTATTTTATGTATTGAAGTTTAAAAGTGAAAGTAAGTGACTAATTCTTGAATTGTTCATAAAAAGTGTATAACAATAAAAATAAAAAAATAAAATAAATGATTGTTCAATGAAATATTTACTACAACTTTGAATCAGTAGATGCAGATTTAATTAAAACTTAATTATTGTTCATAGGAAACCAGTCATTACGGTTAACAAATTTGATCCAATTCTCCAAAATATTGCATTTTCCAGGAGGAAAAGAAAATGTTAATATTTTTTCACTATCAGTATGATATCCACTAATACAGCCAAATGCAACACATTTGTTAACCATTTTTGTTAAACAAAATATCACGAAAACATTTTAAAATTCAATATTTAAATGCAAAGAATTATGCGTTAGATATTTTACCAAATAACGTCTGTAAGCCATAAAAGCAACATGAATCACAGCCATTTATAATTTATATATTTAGTAAAAGACAAAGTGTAAATACACATTTGAATTTTGAAAAGAATTAAAATAACCTCTAATAAATTCTGCCAACATTATTATATTATGTTCAATTTTTAAAGTTACCTCCCTTTTTAGATTAATTTCTATGCGGCCAGGAATGGGTTATATTCTTGTTTACATTACATTGGCCTGTTAGAAATCAGCTTATTTATGTGACATGTGAGGCCGTATATAATAGTAGGCCATGTTTGCTCACAGACTACTCAAACCAGCTAATGATTCGAACAAATTCGTATTTTCAGTGTAGATTTATGGTGAAATGAAAATAGATGACCAAAACATAACAGCTTCCTCAAAGTAAAATAAACAAGGGGAGGTTACTCTCATTTATGTAGCTAATGTTCAGATTACCTTTTGTAAAATTCAATAATTCTATCCGGCTTGTTGAATTCAAGTTCAAACGATTTCTCCATTGATGAGAATCTGTTAGCACTGAAATATATAAAATTCCACATGTCTCAAAGACTTCCTCATTCTGCCTCTCAGGCGTTATGGTATGAAGTAGAAATGTCTTCATTCCTCAGTAAAGATGATATCTTAGTCTCTTGCCACTCTGAGCCAACTGGACTTTGCTTTGAATTCTCATTCTTTGAAGATATCAGAAACTCCTTTGGTCTTTGATATGTCTTCCATTCTTTTAACTCCTAGGCGAGTATAAGTGGTAATAACCATTTAGGAAATTATAGATATTCTTAACTTCCCAATATTCCTATCTTGGGCCAAACTTATTCTAATTTAGCTCCCATTATTTTCAGGCCTCAGACATTCTGCTTCATGCCTTGTTCCCAAAAATTAACAATAATCTTTATTTCTCTCCACCATTGTACCCAGTTTTTTCCATAACGGTCATCGTACAAAGAGACTCAATTTCTTTTTCTTTGCCCCAATTTCTGGTCATTTTGGTTTTGCACATTATTTCTGTAGTTGTCTTCCCTTTTCTGTTCTTTCTTTCCTCTTCTCTTCAAGATTACCTTCTTTTCTTCTCCAGTGGAAACACAAGCTGCACATGGGAGGTTCTGGCTGCCACCCCTGTCCAGTATCGGCTATGTGCTGTCCAAAAGATGGCAGTACAATATCTTTCACTGAACATGAAATGTATTTTTCAAATTTCTTCCCTTTTTTTTTTCGCCATCACTTATAACAGGACACACATTTTATATAAGAGAAAAAGAGATACGAAAATTAAGCTCTATCTTTAATTAATAATATATGTTAGTTTTATTTCAGGTTGATTTATTTTTTCTTTATTTTTCATGTCCAGCTCAATCCAGAGTTCCATTAAAAGTTGTCCGAATTGGTAACCCTGATAATATCCATGAGGATATATTGAGTTACTCTCTCTCTGAACTCATCAAATCTAATGCTCGAGCAGGTAATATTTTTAATTTTGTATAAGAATATATTGAAATAGTATTGTATCATTTTGCATTTGGTTTGGTGATAGCATTTTACATTTGTTTATAAGAACAGCACTCATTATTTAATGATGGATTATCACTTTTGTTTAACTCTAAAGTGCATCAGTCATATTGATAAGTTGAAAAAAACAGGAGCATTGGTTGACTGAAATCCTTTCAAATAAAACGAAAAAACAAAGAAAGAAAACAAAGCAGAAAGTGAAGAGAGAAGAAGTTGGAAGTTATGAGAAATTGAAAAAGAACGTCATGTGATGCAGAAAAGAGAGAAAATTGAAATATCGAAAGTTTTAGTGAAAGAGAAGAAAATGAGATTAAGTAGTGTAGACTACCTAATTATTTGCTTTTTTTTTTTGCAGTAATGCCGCATGTTAACATGAGAACAAAATTTCTTGTTACTCAATCACCTGAGATTAGGTTGTGCGGCTGATATATAATACGTGTGTGAGTGTATATAAAGACATAAGTAAAAAGAAACATCTTTAGGATAATAATTTACTATTATCTTGGATGAGTATTTTTCTAATCAAATAATCCAACTTTATTGCTTTTAAAGATTAAAATTTCTTTCTCCAAATTAAATGTTTAATAGACTTGATCTCTCTCTTTCTCTTCTCTCTTTCTCTTTCTCTTTCTCTCTCTCTCTCTCTCTAAGATATTAAAAGGTTTGACTTTATAAACGTCAAATCCAATGTTCTACCTCTTTCTTAAGATTCAAATACAATGTCATGTATTTCTGGGCAATTCTTTGTCACTATACATTGGACTAAAAACCAATTTAAAATCATAAACTGCTATGAATTAACGATAATCTAAAGTTTTAATCAATTTATTATTTATTTGCCTTATAAATTGGGATTTCCTTAGTATTTTATTTATAGATTACAAGAAATATTATTGTGTTTTGTTATGGGAAAAATATAGTTTTCTCATTTCCTTCATTGTGTGCTTTATTAGAAAGAGTAAAAAGAAATGTTTTTGTTTTTTTTTCTCCAGAAATTCAGAAATGTTCAAGTGTGAATCCAGAACTGAAACGGATTTGTACCAATGAAAAAAAATAATCCTTAAATTGAAAGATCCTGCATTAGAAGAGAAAAATATAACAGCCGAGGAACAGGTAAATTTTATTGATGGGAGGATAATTTTCACATGCAACATAGAAATTGTAATAAGATAATTCTAAAATATTTTAATATCTGATTTTTTTTTTCTTCTACAAATTTAAACTGATCAAAATGTCATCTATTTAATGAAAAAAAAATCCTAAAATTTTTAGAACAAAATTTTAAAGAAAAAGTAAAATGTACTAGCAAAGTTTGAATCATAAATATAAGATATAACAGTTTATAACTTGGGTTTTTTCTTCTTACAACATCAATAACTTTTCCAAATTTTTCTTTTGAGAAATTGTACATGTGAATAATAGAATAATCATTCTCTCTCTCTCTCTCTCTCTCGCACATTAACTTTTATGTTTTCTAAAACAAAACTATTTTGACATATATGAATTTTATTTATTCATTTATTTTTTAATAGAATGTTCACATTATATATGTAAACAACTTTATTAAACTAAAAGCTGATTTTTAGTTAATTTTTCATTTTATCCCTTTCATTTTTTTTTTTTTTAAATTTATTAATCCTGGTATGATTAACTCTACAGCCTTACAAAGGCTGACATCATTAATTAAAGATGGCCACCATATTTTCTGTTTTCTCATTAGTAACCACAGATAATTTGGTGGCCATAGGTCTAGCTACCCTTGAATGTTTTTAGTATATTATTCCCAAACTTTTAAAGTTTTAGTGGGTCTGTTTATAATAAACTTACTTTGTATCTGTAAGGTTAACTCGGCTAGAAACCAAAGTCATAATCTTTTTTTTTCCTATGATTTAAAAAGAAATTCTAGTCACTGGAAAATGAAGACTTGAAAAAATTGTATACTGTTTAGATGGCCACCAATAAATGTTGAACTCTTAAATGTTTTCACTAACAAAAACCATACTTTGGTATTATGCCCGTTTTTTCATTATTATTTTATTTTATTTTTTTTTTTTTTTTTTTTGGAGGGGGTCGTTGAAAAGTGTGACAGATAAATTTATGGTCAGTTTATCTTAAGTCCTCAACAGTGGATTTTCAGCTAGTTATAATTAACACCCAGTTATTTTGATATTCTTCAAAAAGATTTTTGGTGATAGGCAGTTAATAGTGTCTAACCTTTTTAAATTATTTTAAATGTCAAATGGTAGTTCAATATACTAATTATATAAAATTATGTTTATAATAATGTTCACCCTTTGACATTTTGTATTCCTCAACCCAAATCTGTTTAGATAATCCAGTTTTCAGTGGAGCTGTAAAAAAAGAGACTTTTTTTTTGTTCTCATTCACCATAATAGAAGTGACTGATTTAATGTTACTACTGAAATGGTTAAGTAAGGTAGTTCATTGGTGATCTTCTTGCCTCTTATATTTGTGTTGTGTATCAAAAGTAATCTGATTGTGTTGTAGTATTTAGTCAGTGGATATTGATACTTCAGCTTTTAGGTGTAAAGATTACAATAAGATTTCCGTTTTGGCAGGCTGATATAAAAAAAGGGACATAAACAGTTTTTCTTTTGACAAAAAGAAGTGTTGATTGATATTTCATTAATAATACCTGTTATCTTAAGGATCAAGAAAACAACTATAAAACAACACAAAGAAAAGAACATGTTTCAGTAATCTGAAATTAGCTACATAAATGAGAGTAACCTCCCCTTATTTCTTTCACTTTGAGGAAGCCTTATATTTTGGTCGGCCATTTTCATTTCACCATAAAACTACACTGAAATACGAATTTTTCGAATCAATACAACTGCATGTTTTAGCATGAAATATCATAAAATTGTTCTTAATTGTGCTTGCACATTATTTGAAATGAACTTAAATGTTATTAAGAACATATTTTATGATATTTTTGTGTTAAAACAGGCAGTTGTATTGATTACGGTGAAATGAAAATGGCCGACCAAAACACATGGCTTCCTCAAAGTGAAATAAACAAGAGGAGGTTATTCTCATTTATGTAGTTCAGATTACGCATGTTTCTACACCTCTATAGTATTTAGTCTAATTATAACATAATACCAGTTAAATATTAGTATTATTTTATTTAGTTTATTTGTTACTATAGATTTGATCAGCTGTATACTTAATTGGCATATGTATATTTATCCGAGGAATCTCCTGAGGTTTACCCTTGATATTTCATACTTATCCCAAAACATTGGCTGTTTTATCATTTTTTGTTTTACTTTACCTAGTCCACAAGAGATTTTTACTTTGAATAATTTTTAGTTATTTCTTTGTTTCCATTCTTTTATCTGATACTTATGTAACATTCTTCTATTACCTATTGTCATTTAATCCTCTGATATGTTGTAATGGCTTGAAAAGTCAACTACTCCCACCCAACTTTGATACACATATATTGTTGAACAATATTATGAAAACAAATGTTAGTATTTTTACAGATGGCTTACAAATAAAAACAACTAGTAAATTGGGAATAGATTTTCACCAAACCATTTGATAAGGTTAAATTTTCTCTTCATTTCAGAAACGAAAGTTAGTGAAAGATTTGAGAAATCTTCAAGAAAAAAAGAAATTTTTAACAAAACAATTTGAACTTGCCCAATCAGTAAGTAACTAATTAATGTTTTTATATTGGAGATTTTTTTTTTTAGATTATCTTTGTTATATAACTAAAATTTATGTCATATGAACATTTTCTCTGAATTGAAATTGATTTTTCATTTTTCCTTTGTGATAATTAATATTCTCAAACTATTATGTCTACTTAAAAAATCTTTGCAATGCTTGAAAATATGAATAATCTGATATAAACGTAGATTTGATATAAGCATTTTTGTTATTATAGATGTTTTTGAATTGGTTACAATAGTCATTTTGTTTATTTTTAGAAGATTATTTTTCCCTTAAACCTAGGATTTCTCTTGATTTCATATTTTCAGACACTTCCAGATATTCTTTGACTAGCTTTCATCATCTTCATTTGTCAGATCTTTATCACAATTTATTCTTTAACCATTAAATTATGAAAATTAAGAATTAGTTTTAGATGAGACTCATATTTAACAGATAATAGATCAGCTTGAAAAGCATTGGCACTAGAAAAAAAAAGAAAAGAAAAAGTAATCTTAGAATATTTTAAAGGAATTTGGGATTTGTTGCCATTGCTACCAAAACCTTTAGGCCTGTATAATTGTTTCTTTTTTTTTCTTTGTGACTGATATAATTTCAATGGTTCTATTGACATAAAAAAATCTTGTCAAGATTTTGTAACAATGAAATAAATCATTTCCTGATGGTTATTTAGTTTGTAATTTTTGAACAATAAACTTTATTAACCTGTATATCAACAAGTTGAAAATGATTTATCAGTTGAATGGAAAAAGTTATGTCGCTTAGAATTTCTTTTTCTCTGAATGTTTGAGATGAGGCTTGAAGATTAGTATTATCTACATTATTCGGACTGTTGTCCCCATCTTCATTGTTATTTGTACAACGTTTCGGCCGATATACCCTCCGGCCTTCTTCAGGTATTTCTTGTCGGACTTGGGAACCTTCTCGGATTCAGGAACCTTCTTTTCGAACTCGGGAACTTTCTTGTCGTATTCGGGAGCCATCACGGAACTTTGAACCTGACCCTTTATTTATTCCACGGGGGTATCCTGTTCTCATTCCACTAACCATAGCTGGGGTAGGAGTTGTGTTAATTAATTATTTTTCTGCTTTCACTCGGGATTGAACTCGGGTAACGGAGATAACTGTCACTTAGAACGGTCTTAACCTAACTGCCTAATCCATGTATCCAATTGGACAATTGAGTGTGAATTTTGGGAACTTATAAACCTAATGTCTTGATTTGGCTAGAATATCTACCTATTTTACTTATGTATGATTTTTTTACCTTGACTCATATTGTGTGTGTTTTTTTTTTTGTTTTTTTCTCAATCTGATCTGGCCTTCTTAATTATGGGTTCCCATATTGTATTCATTTCTATGCTAGGTCTACTTTAACAGCCCAGTATAGCCTATCATATGAGCTAATTCTTTTAGGCGTCTTCTCTTCTAATGTTCTTCTCCTATCTATTATCCTAACTTCATCCCATAAGGGCAGATGGTTTCCCTTTTCATTCCATATATGGTCAGCCATACCCGACTTTTCTATTTCTCCTTGGACCACTGCTTTACGATGTTCTTCTATTCTTACTTTCAGTGGGCGGCATGTTTCACCGAATAACGCAGATAATACTAGAATTTCTTTGTCTCACCAAATATTTTATTTGTACTTGTATTTGATAAGTATTAAATGTGTCAGAACTATTTTCTTTTTTAATTTGCAGATAAACATAAAAAGTATCCACTTGGTACATTTAATTTGATGGAAAGTATTTTGTGAAGTAGATAATTTATTTCTATTAAATTTTTGTAATAGATTTTTACTATTTTATTTAAATAAAAATAATTTTAAAGACATTGTTTTATTTTGATAATTTAAAAAAAATGAGAATAAGTTAAAGAGAAAATAATTTCATGACTGTTACAAAAATGTTGGATAATGCCCTTTCTTGAAAATGTGATTTGAAACTGATCTTCTCTTTGTATATTTATTTTGTTCAATAGATGAATGAAGCACCAAGCCTCAGTCATAAACAAGAAGCAGAACTTCGTCAATCAATATTATTAAAGGCAGATGTTATATGCAGTACATTAAACACTTGTGGTAGTTCTCTTTTCCTTAGTGATCTCAATTCTCGTCCATTTGACTGTATCATCATAGATGAAGTAAGTATTTTTTTCACCTTACCCATAAAACTTCCAAAACGTTTTATATACCAATTCAAATTGGAGATTTGTTATACTAAATGACCTACCCTTGACCTACTGTTTGTAGATGTTTTTGGTATTAGTAAGCCGATAATTAAGTTGTATCTTGAGTTTCCATAATAATTTTTTTTTTTAAATACTCAAAATGTTCTTTCCTATAATATTTAGATTTCATGAATAAAATTGATATAAGGTGTTATGAGATATTATCAAAATTGAATCTTTAAATTAAAAAAAAATATTCCAAATTTAAATGAAGATGTGTGCACAGCTGAGCAATTTCTATAAAAAAAGTTAGATTATCTAAATGAACCAATTCCAATTCTTGTTAGTTTATGATCAGTAGTCTTGATACTTTTTAAACAAAATGGTTTTGACAAAATGCAGTACCCTCCATATTTGTTAGATCCTCTAGCAGTTCCTTGTGACATAAACAGAAAATTCATCTTTGAGGATATAAAGAAATGATTCCGCTTTTATTCATCGAATGGAAAACTTTTTGGAATAAGTTTGTTGAATGTCAATTTTAAAGAATATTTCTTATTTCTGTTGTGTTTTATAATCTTCAGTTTTTATAACTTTTAAAGACACATTTGTAGTGAAGTGGGACCAAAGGGTCTGAAACATACCTGACTCCAAGCATCCTCAATGCTTAATTTCTACCATCACAGCTGCCATTTGTCATTCCATTGCTGTGCATGAGCACAACAAGCCATTTTATGACCTTAATCATTTACATAGCTTGCTTTTTATTGTGCCAACATATTTGAAAAGAAATCAGTTCAACTTTGTGTTTGAGATGAGTTGAACAGCAGACTTTGTGTGTTGAAATTAACTGCTACCTTCATATGCAAATGTAACAACTATTATGGGATAGAGTGAGTATGTACAAGTATCAATTGTTGGCTCAGTGCAGAATTCTCACAGGTTGTTTTTTGACTTCAAATAGTCAAAACTCTGTTCAAATTTCTAAGATAATTTTCTCCATATAATGTACATTGCAAAATTTTTGATTATCTTAAATATATTTTTGTAAAAAAAAAAAAAAGGATTTCATATTCTATCTGTGTATAATAAAAAATATTAATTTCAGTTTTATTGAACTTCCATTATGAATTTTGGTGCTTTTGAAAGAAGAGCAAATACTATATTTTCTTCTGTTAAGAAAAAAATACTAGTAATCTTGTTATAAAATATTTCTTAAAGTTTATAGGAAAGCTACATTGCAAAATTCTTACAGATAATGATTAATATTATATTTGTAGAACATGTTGAAATATTTCTTTGAATTTTCTTCTTTCCCTTTGCAGGCTTCTCAATGTACGGAGTTAGACAGTTTGATCCCATTACAATACAACTGCTGCAAACTTATTTTAGTTGGGGACACAGAACAGCTTGCACCAACTGTACTCTCACAGGTCAGTTAATTCACTTGAAAATAAATGCAATTATACTTTGCTTAATGGCTATATAAACATACACACACACTAACACACACATATATATATATATATATATATATATATATATATATATATATGTAGGTAAGAAAATGATTGAAAGTGAAAAATATATGATGGTTTCGATAAAATTTATTGCTGTTTATAAATCAATTATAATTCACTCTGGTTCTATTTACATGGAATATTCAATTAAAGATTATTTTGAATAAAATAAAAAAGATAAATAAAATACCAGGCATGTATCTCGGATCATCATCAAGATAAACAGATAAAATATTTGTGTTATCAATTTCTGCTTTAACAAGTGATACAAGGGAAAGAAAAGGAAAAATATATTCAAAATGGATTACGTCACAAATGAATGTTTTTTAAAATTATTTTATTTTTTTACCATCACATACTATTGGTACACACTATTATATTACAATATAGTATTACTACACTTGATTATTTAAACATAACCAAACTCACTCATTTTAATTATTAAAATTATTTGAAAACTTTTTGTTACAAAAATTTTTAAATACTTTAAATTTATCTGACACAATTAAATTTTTACCACAATATTTCAGTTTTGTACATTTTTTTCAAAATTTAAGCTTTTCCTTAAACATTGCTTTCAAAATTTTTTTTTTAAATTTTCAAACCACGGAACGCTTGAGATTTAAAAAAAACAAAAAACATTCATCAATCAATACTGCTAAAAGCAGATGTTATATGCAGTACATTAAACACTTGGGGTAGTTCTCTTTTCCTTAGTGATCTCAATTATTGTCCATATGACTATCATATATATATATATATATATATATATATATATATATATATATATATATACATATGACACACTATGTCAGTTTATATTTTATAAACTTTCACAACCGAATAGCTATTTTTTATTTGATTAAATATACTAAAATATTGTAAAAAATCATTTGATAAAGGAAATCCTCAGTATTAAACATATGTAGATTATAGAGAACTTCTCAGATAATAATAAACCATGTCTAAATCATTGTTTTTTGTTTTTTTTCATCTTATTTTCCCCTTAAAATGAATACTAATCTCACAAAGACGATAGAGAAATGATAGATTAAATCTTGTAAGGATTTAATTTCTCCCTCCGTCACAACTCATCACAATGCAAATAAATATTCATCCTGTTTTTTTTTTTTTGTTTCTGATTTTTTTAAATTTATATCTATTTTTATAGAGAGCAGCAGAATATAACTATGGACAGTCACTGTTTGAACGATTCTGTAACCACTTTAAGGATCTGGAAGAAACAACCTCAAATCCTGTAATCATGTTAAACTGTCAGTACCGAATGCATCCAGAAATCTGCAAATTTTCCAGCCGATATATTTATGAGAATAAATTACTCAGTGATTTGTAAGTTGATTTCATTTTGCAATGCATGGTATCGTTTGAATATATGTTTTCATAATTCTTTTGTGTAGACCACTGTATTCTTTTTAAAATTATTAGCATTTTCTACATCACTATTTCTCAAAGTGTGCTATGTACATTGGTGTCTGTATATGAACTATGGTACATAGCTCATTTTCATATATTTGATGACATTTAAATTATCTACAAGGTGTGTTCAAAAAGTAATGAGACTGGAGTTGTATTTACCAAGACAAAAATAAATATACAAAATGTTAATTTTTTTCAATGTCCTCTTAGAATTTAACACACTTATTCTTGTGAGTTTTTTATTTGTGAAAAAAATACATCTTAAAATTTCTCTTTTGATATACTGTCAAACTGCACTGTCACATTTCTTTTAATAACGTTTACATTCCAAAATCTAACCCATAAGATGATTTTTCAGTTTACAAAATAAGAAAAAGGTTTCACAGTATTTGAGTATGGAGGCTGCTACATTTGCACAATCCAGTGTTTTTCAAAAAAACTGATCAAAATGCTTAAGAATTATTTTACAATAGAGAAACTATAAAAAAAACTAAATGTTGACTTTTAATAAATTCATTATAATTTTCCAATAAAGATTAACATTATGTTCAATTCAAAGTTGGATTTTCATTTTGTTTTTTGTCAAATTTGTTGGTATTATTATACTCCATATTCATTTTTGACTTAATGAATTCAATCCACATAATTTATTTGTAGAATTCCACTAAACACAAGAAAACCTGTTTATTGTAAAAAAAAGTATTTTCAATTTTAGCTGTAATTCTTCAACATTTTTTCTCCTTATGCTTTGAAATTTTTTTTTTTTTTTTTTTTTTTTTTTTTTTTGTTCAAATGAAATTTGAATTTTTTTATTTATTTTTTTATAGGAATCTGGAATTTCGAAGTTCTCCCATAAACATTGTTCCTTATTTATTGTTTGATATACAAAATGGACGACAAATTCGTTCTTCAAATACGGGGTAGGTAGCCATTTTCTTAAAATTGTATTTATAGATTTGAATCCTAGAAACATTTTTATATTCAGGTAAAAAACCCTGACACTCATTGTTCCAAATCTTTAATAAATTCTAATTTCTTTTAAGTGATTATACTAAGTATTTTATCACAATATGTTTTTCAGTTTTTTATTTCTTGAAAATAATGTTGATTTAAAATTTGTTTGTTATTAACAGTGCTATATATATTAAACAACTTAGAATGCACAACACACTATAGTTCATATTTTTATCAATTTCACTTTCTCTTGAATTTATTTAAATTCATGTTTCACACTTCTATTTTTGTTTACATATTTACTTGTCTTTCTATTGTTTATGTTGAATGTATTTAAAATTAGCTAAACATTTTTCTAGCTTACTTTAATTACATTTAATCACATTGTTGCGACTGCTACTAAAATCAATTGGGTGATTTTTTTTTTATTGGAGTTTAGGGTTTCTTTCTTTTTAATTTTATCTAAATAAAAAAGGTGTTGAGCCATTATGTGTTGTGCACCAGTAATTTGAATTTTTGTTGTACAAAACATTTTTGTTTATTTTTTTGCAGTTCTCTTAGTAATCCAATAGAAGCTGAATTCACAGTTAATTTGTGTGACTATCTCATTGGTTTGAATGGCACCAAATCTCCATTGGCTATTGGTATTATTGCTCCTTACAGACAACAGAAAAATCTGCTCAGAGATTTGCTGCATCAAAGGTTTGTTTGTTTATTTCTGTTTTTAAAATATTTTAAACAAAGTTAAACACTGGGAATGACATGTGAAATTAATTCTTTAAAAATCTTTCTTTAAGTTGAACTAAGAAATTAATTTCAGAATCTCCAAATGCTTTTTAAGATTATAGGCAATATCTTAATGTATACATCATTATAATCAAATATGTTGGAGAAATAGTAAACTGCTTATATATATATATATATCATGTATGTATATATATGTTGTATATGGATGGAACCACCTTATTGAAAACTTGAGATGGAATTATGTGCATGAACATTTTTGAGATCTTTTTCATAATCCTTCCAATGTGGATGTTGCTGCAATAGATAGTGTCCAACCAGTGTGGGATTATATGTTTTTTTTAATGTTTTAATACTATATTTTAATTTCATTTTTTTCCAACATTGGATGTTTGACAAAAGATCCTGATGGTTAACCATCTAAATGTAAGACATTATATATCAAAATAATTCTGAGACTTATCTTCTATTCAGGATATAGTGCTCTTTTTTTTGTTCATCTTATACTTTTTGAAGGAACCTGCATCTACTTTCATTGGGTAGTGGTTTCGCTTCCAAAGGTCAAAGAAGAAAAAATAACATCCTCCTCAATACAGTTTAAGCTGTCTTCTAATTAAGTGTACAATTTCAAAAATATTGATAAAGATTATCTTATTTGATTTTGCGAAACAAACAACCGAGTAAATTTTAGCCTTGGAAAAAAAAATTGTATTTTGTGTTTTCGGCTGTTCGCAGCAAAATAGCATTTTAAATCACTGTAAAAAATAATTCAATGGATAAAAACACATGGAAATTACATATTTAGAAAGATTATTTTATTTTATTTCCAGCCATATAAATATTGTTAAGATTGGATTAGAAATACTTGAAAAATTGTGAATTAAACTGATTAAGGTCACAAATTTGTCAGTGTCCACCAATTTCAGCGAAGTGCTGGTAATGCTAATTGAATAAAAAAAGACACTTTGATTTTAATTCAATATCCTTCAGTAACATACACTTCAGAAACACATTTTTCTAATATTTATTAATTAAATTAAAGTATTATTGTAAAAATATGATACATATTGGTATGATAAATTGAGTCTTGTAGATCCATTTTGTTACACCAAAAAAAATATTTTGTTCAAAACTGAGAATATGATTAAAATAGAAAATTTATTTGAAATGATATTAAACTTAAACATTTTATTATTAGAAAACTCTACAAAATTGAAGTTACAACAGTGGATGGCTTTCAAGGACGAGAAAAGGACATTATTATTATGTCCTGTGTTCGAGCTCAAGGAAGCTGTGGAAAGATTGGGTAAGTAGAACAATATAATTGCACCTGATTAATACTGACAATTAACCCCCCCCCTCCTTCCACATGTAGACATATGGAAATGCATGTTATAGTTATTGGACTGTATGTATAGATATATATTCAGTCAGAAAATTTGGTATTTTGTTCTTAAGTCTGTTCCTATTTTAAATAATACATAAAGTTACTTCAAATGTAAAAACAAAACTATTTAAGGTTTTGTATTTATAATTTCAGCCCCTAATTTTCTGAGATTGAATTGTTCCTATCATCTATTTTGTGTACATGAAGATGAATGATGTGAAGATGTTTTAACATTTTAACAGAAAAGAAATTAGTCTGCATCTTCTGAATTATGAACCTCGAATGTTAGACATTTTTGTCAACCTTATTTTAGAAATTTCTGATCTAGATCATACTTATTTTAAATTTCTGTAAAATATTTACAAATTCTTTCACATTTCATCTTTTTCTGAAAACAAATTCTGTGCCACTATAAAATGATTGTTTAGTGATGTGGTTTATTGAAAATATTTTAAGAACTATCTTCCTGCTAATATCAAGGTAATATCAATTTCCATTCTGTGCGATTCATTATTTATAAAGCAAAATGATTGAACAGATTGATTTAAAACTTATTTATTTTTATTTTTACTTTTTATCTCTCAATAAACAGATCTTAAATGTTCTTTGTTTCTATTTGAATTTTTGAGAATATTTGGGTTATTTCCTATGAATCTAACATGATCAAAGGGGAACCACTCTTGACTGATAAATCATTTATTTATTTATTGATCTACTAGGAAAAAAGAAGAATAGGGTTAGTTAATGGGAAAATAAATGAATAATTTATCAGTCAAGAGTGGTTCCCCTTTGATTATGTTTGACTTATAGGAAATAACAATTTGTTTCTGTTTTTTTTTTTTCAATATAGATAGTTCATAAACTGATTTTGCTTTTTCTTTGTACTTAATGTTATCTGTTTTTTCCAGATTTTTGACCAATCGAAAACGACTAAATGTGGCCTTGACTCGAGCTAAGTTTGCTTTATACATTGTTGGTCATTTGGGTTCTTTAGAGGTAAGTTTTGTTTTAACATATTAGCATTCTTCTTAACAAATCCCAAAATATATTTTATCTCTTAATGGTTGTGTAAAAACTATTTAAGACATTTATGATCCAAGATGTGATATATTGTCTGTGTGACGATGGAAGTATTGAATGAAAACCAGAAGAAAAAGTAAAATGAAGTTTGTAGATCAGCTGATTGATTTGTGTAGATATCCAAATATTTATACAAAGAGAGAAAATGTTGTCTTATTTTTCTATAATTCTTTAATGCATATTGATAAAAAATCAGTTGCAAATTTCTTGGGCTTTTTACACACACAGTCACACACACATGTTGTTGATGTTATATGATTTTATTGAGGACATTTATATAAGAATAACTTTTTGGGAAGAAGGATGAATACTTAAATCCATTGGTTACTTTGTTAGTTATGAAATTTGTGATAATACTCGGTCTGCACTCATCCACCTTCGTTGCACAATGTTGATGAAGCCACATCGTAATAATCTGTGTTGGCTGGTTCAAAAGGCACTAGCTAGAGACAGGTTCACAAGGATAAAAAACATGACAACACAAAGTTTGATGACTGGACACTAATGGAGGAAGAAGGTATGACATTTTGTGCAGCGGCAGAGGGCACTTAAATCTATGTCGTCAGCTGGCAATAAAAGTTCACTTAACTATAAGTCAACTGCTGGCCTTCAACAATGTGGTCTTTGTTTATTTTCTATCCACTGCTATTGAGATGACCTTATCACTCCAACTGCCAGTCTGAATCTGCCTTTTGAGACTTGAGCCAACTGAATATAGGCAGAATTCTCCCAACCACAACCCCCACAGATCCGACCACCCAGAAATTGGTACTAACTTTTTTGCTCCAATTTCTCCTAAAATTATGGACATTACTTTTGTTTTTTAGATTGCTGGATGCCAATTTTCAGACTATTAACTTTGTCGAGACCCATTTTCTCTGAAACTAGTCACTTAAAGATATTTTCTTTAAGTGAACACCTTTAATTGAAACATTTAAGGTGGTTGTACATTTTTTTTTTTTTTTTTATGGCTTTCCTGAACCTTCATTGACTGTTATGAAGAACCTTTGTTCTTTTAGAGACATACATATACATGGACCTAATATATTCTATTTTCTTTTTGTTTTCAGTTTTGAACCTACACATGCACCTTTGTGTCACAAATTATCTAAGTTGATATTTAACTAAATAATATTTATGATTTAAAATTTGTATATTGTTCAAATGATTTTTTGAAAATGTTTACATCAAGTATACTCCTTATTATTTACATATAGAACAATCTCGAATTAGTAAAAAGACTTTTAACCAATGAATTCCTTCAGTTTCTGATGATATTTATCTAATTATGATTTATTGTTATTGCTGTTTTCTAGGATGCGGATGAAGACTGGAAATCTTTAATTCAAGATGCTCATCAAAGAAAACTTGTGGTGCCTGTTCAACATGGAGGTTCATTTAAAATGGCCGTTCAGAATTGTGTGAAATCTTAAATACTTTCTCAGATTGTTGAATTGCAAGACGCAAAGACATTTTATCTGAATCAGTGGAACAAGTTGAAACAGAATTTCCAGCTGCTAACAAGATTCAAGTTTTTCTTCAAATTAATTTTTTTCATTGACAAACAACAACAGGAAATGTCAAGTAATTTGAAAGGAAAAATGTCATAAAGAAATATTATGAATTCTTGTAAATTCATAATTTGTTTGTGTGGAAATGTCTCTCTCATTTGTATTTGTCAATGTTTTCAGTGCACATGAAAACGAATGTGGCAGAAAAATCTTCAAAATTCTAATTTTATAACAATGTGTTATTTTCTGTCACAATGTTTTAAATGGGATTAAGCAAACATATATATATATATATATATAAAATTAGTTTTGACTCACTCAGGGCTGATTGTGTTAGGTGTTTGGATATCACTTTCTTGTTATTTTTGCTGACAAGGAAACATATCCCTTATACATTAAACCAAGAATATCATAAATTCTAATGAATTTGAATGTAGAAAATGAATTAATGAGAAAAAAGACAGTTTTTTAAAAAATCAATTGACTTGGAAAAAAAAGATGTTTTCTTTTATACAAATGAAACTGTATTTTGTTTTTTTACAATTTGACCGGTGTGTTGGATGTAACATTTTTTTTTTGTAAATATAGACATTATTATCTGAGATCATCTGTGTCTATTTCTTATTCTAACTTGTATTGTCTTTCTGCTAACAACTACTAAATTTATGTAGCCAATCTAGAATGAAAGTGATAGATATTTATAGATAATTTATAATTCTTCTTTTCTGTGATATGATTTCAAATAAGGTGCTCCATTTACTACTGGAAACTTTTTCCATATCTGCTGATTGTAAATATCTCCCATTAGACATTAAAGCAGATTATATGTTGGATAATCCGACATGGTTTTGCTAATCATCTTCTCTTTTTCTACTAAAACAAAAAAAACATCTTTAATGATTATCATCAATAAAAGAATTTGAAGACTGCAGACAAAAATGTTTAAAAAATTGATTTTCTTCAAATTCAAAGCCAAATATAAAAGAAAAAATAGATTCAAATAAATCTGTAGCAAAATGTGTAAAAAGTAGAGAAAAAATGACCTTCATTACACAAGTATAAGATCTTTTGGTTATTTCCTATAATGATCAAAGGGGAACCACTCTTGACTGATAAATTATTTATTGATCTACTAGGAAAAAAGAAGACGGTAATCCCGTCTTCTTTTTTCCTAGTAGGGTTTTGGGTTAGTTTAATGGGAAAATAAATAAATTTATCAGTCAAGAGTGGTTCCCCTTAGATCATGTTAGACTTATAGGAAATAACCAATCTTTTATAGCTATGAGAACCTGCTCAAAACATTAAGTAATTTTGTCCCACAATTTGGTAATGAATAAAAAATTTACTAATTCAAAATATTAGAGTGAGTCAAATGAGTTTCAAAAATAAAGGAAACACCTCCACACTCAACGGCACGCCTCTTAAGCCAGTAGAACAATTCACGTACCTGGGTGGTAATATCTCCTCCACAGAGAGCAATGTTAATACACGGATAGCAAAGGTATGGTTGGCCACAAATAGATTATCAGTCATATGGAGGTCCGATCTCCCTGACAAGCTGAAGCAACAGTTCTTCCAGGTTGTGTCGGTGCTACTATATGGCTGCACCACCTGGACCCTAACAAAGCGTTTTGGGAATAAGCTAGATGGGAGCTGCACAAGAATGCTGCGTGCAGTTTTGAACAAGTCATGGAAACAGCACCCCACAAGGAAACAGCTGTACGGTCACCTGCCCCCATCTCACAAACTATCCGAGTGAGACGGGCAAGGATGAACTCATAAGCGACATTCTCCTGTGGAAGCCAATTCATGGACATGCAAGTGTGGGGTGCCCAGCAAGGACCTACATTGACCAGCTATGTTGCTGGCTGCTCTGCAGAGGAGCTCCCAGGTGCAATGAATGATAAAGAAGGTTGGCGAGAGATTGTCATGGATACCTGTGCTGCATATGCGACATGATGATAATATCATGTTGTGAAAAGTACTCAATATAGTTGGTAGTATTGTGGTAGTCAGTGTGGTGACACGTTGTGCAATGCTTCATTCTGTGTATGATTTAAAAAATGCACATATGAATAAGCAATGAAGTCTCATTCACTAACTTATACTTTATGAGTTTGAATTGGGCCATAATTCTGCGGAAGAAGAAACCAAAAACATTTGTTGTTTGAAAGTTGAAGGCACAGTAGATCACAGTCCAGTATCCAGATTGTTCAAGAAATGTTGCCAGGGTCAGGTAGGTCAAAAACCGTGGATTCTGAGGCTGTGCTCCAAGGATAGAAGCAAATCTGGTAAGTAGCACTCTTGGAATATTAGACAAGTTCAACATCTCATAGTTTAGCGTGGTTCGTCAACTTCACGACCTCAGCAAAAGCATTCACTGAAGAATTATTACCAAAATGTTGCAAAACTTATGACTCACATTATTATTTGACACAGGGGAAGTGGACAGGTGGACAGCAAAAATTATTTAATGATTTTGTCAATAGTGACCATTTTGTAGAATTATTTTTAACTGAGTTTAAAAATGATATTCCTAAAACTGCTAAAAAAATTTATACATTAAAACTCAAGTTGTTAGAAACATTAAAATCCTGACACAGACAATATGGAATTAAAATTTGTCAGATGAAAACTTATTTAGCTCATCAAATTATATTCTTATATGAATCTTGGGAAGCATGTGGTGTAATGGTTAAAATCATAGGAAATGGACTCGTTGCCCCGAGTTCAAATCCTGGGCGTGGAAATTGCATTTCACTTAACACTAATACCCTTGGGAAAGGTATGAATCCTACTCTTCCTCCAGCTATGGATATATAGTAGGGCAGACTGGACTCTTTAACCTTGGTTAGGCAACCGGTCTAGGAGAAGGAAAACTCTGAATTCAAACCTGTTGAACTCCGCTTAATAAATTGACCATGTGTCACATCCTGCTCGTGCGGAGGGGTTGGTAAATATATATATATGAATCTTTGGAAATCTCGGATCAATTAAATATTGCTTTTACTTAGTATGATTTTACTAATGTAAAGAATTATCAAATCAATATTATTAGTATATATACTTGATCCTTGCCTCTACTGAGCTAGAATATGCATATTCACATTGGCACAACACCATGAAGCCAAGAGATCCAGGAGAAAGCAATAGCAATAGAGCACTGGCATACCAACTACTTCAGGGTCAGCCTTCACATGCGACATCAGTGGTTGGGGCTGTTTTTCAAACATTCGGCTTCACGGTCACAGAAGACGCTGTAACTTGGGAACATGAGAAATATATCTTCCAAGACTGCAATGCTGATTTATTTATATATATATATATATATATATATATATATATATATATATATATATATTGTCTGAATTTTTAAAAAAAGTAAAAGTGTTGCATATCTTGCAACGGAAGATTCCTTTTCCGGTCAAAAGAAATATATATTTTAAAAAAAAGGGAGAACGGAAGAGGAGGTCTTCCGGTCAAGAAGCAGGGAGAAGATGAAGAAATAGATAAAAGGAAAACGGAAGCCAAGTCTTCTGGTAAAGATAAAGAAATATATATATCTGTTATCAGATCAAAAGATAAAAATGTGTAGGCATATCTATTGTATATAAAGGCCTAGCAGATGAAGGGTATGAATTCAGTCCCTAGCGAGCAGCCGATGTAATACGATGTTGGTCGGGGCGCCAAATGTAATACTATGATCTGGTCACGGGACCAAATGTAATACTATGCTGTTGCGGCGCCGAATCTAACCCGATGGGTGTTATTTGACCCACAGGAAAGTTGAAGTGCTTGTTCCGGGCTGTACCTGAAAGTGACCAAATTCACCAATGTTATTCCACAATTAATACGAACGCGTTTTTAACAATAAAACGACCTTTATTAATTATACAGTGATAAAAATCATGTACAACCGCAAAGGGGTGTTGAAGTTGAGTCGGAATTTTGTGGACTGACTGGTGATATGAGTTGAGTTCTGATTCAAATTCAGGACTTTGAGTAACAAGATGACAAAGCAAGGGCTGTGAGACGGAGCTATCAATCTGGTCAAGACCAGCTCTCCAATCTGGTCAAGAACCAGCTCTCCAATCTGCCTGGAACCCTTTTGGGACCTCTTTTATGGGTTCCAAACCCCTGAATCCAGGGCTCTGATTGGCCAGCCAATAGAAACGCCAGACCAATGGCCCTACAATGTAAACATCAGGAGGTGTACGAAACCCCACCCACGCGGTCGCATTTGATTGGACAGCCAATCAAAATCATGGCCTTGGGTTACACATCTCGGAGGGGGGCAACAAGTCTCCGCCCCAGTTTCCTGATTGGTGAAGCACCTGATAATATTTTTGTTATTGTATAAATGGTCTTGTGCCAGACTTATCTGTCAGTTGCTATGATAATTCCCAGAAATTGGCCTAAGACCACCCAGCCGAATTGTTATTCTTAACTCATCAACACTTTTAAGATTTAATCTTTAAACTGTTTTTGTTCGAGAACGACAATAGATATGAACATGACATTTGTATGAAACAGACATTTGCTTTATATCAACCGAATTTTTAGCCTTTAAAATCTCCCCTGTTCGAGTAATAAATTGTTCTTATCTAGTGTTGACTTTACCCTACCACTGACTTGTACTCTGATCTAAGTTGCTTGTACGACTCTAAAAACAATTGTTATTTTTATATCCAAAATTGTTTTTTTTTTACAACTATCTAATAAGATATCGCCAGTCACTCCCTGATACCACTCTGGTGTTATACCGAGAAGTTAACCTCGTCTCCCGTATCAACCACACTCGGGCAGTTCATTGTGAACACTGCACTCTTCACCAGCCACCCGGCATTTTCATTGTCAACACTCATTGCCCCTCAACACCCACACACCGAAGAAAATAAAGATGGGTCCTATTTTTATATATACGTGTCTGTGGTTTTATTGAAGTCCAGTCAAGCGGCTATACAACAGAAGGAATGAGAAAAAGAAAAAGATAGAAAAAAAAAAGAAAAGTTAATAGATAATCTCATAGAAATCTGTGTTGTGGTGAACATAACACTGCAACACCGATTGAAGAATTTTGATTCCATTTATCAAAAAAAAGTCATCAGCAGTAGATATGATGTCATTTGAACTTTTTAGACCACCCTTGTATATATATATGTATGTATGTGTGTGTGTGTATATTTGGGCAGCAATTTTTCTTTAATGAAGATTCTATTAAACAGCAAAGACATCTCCTGTCTGACTAGTTTCTTTTCAATCTGTTCAAGTTGAAATTAATTTCGAATATAGCTATATCCTCAAATGTGTGTGACTCATTCTCCTCCTCCCAATCCTCACATTTTCTGTGAGTTCTCCCTCCTACTTACTTCCTCTATTACTTGTCCCTTCACCCACATTTCTTTATTTAGAACTCTGAACGAAATAGCTTAATTACATCTAACTCCATGAAGATGGTACTTTGTAGTGCTGAAAGGACTTTGGAAAATCTTGTTACACTCATTAACAAATTCCGCCCCAATGTTAAAAAATTGTCCTGACAACTCAAACGGATCGCCGCCCTGTTGGCTGCGGTGTTAGAATGCACAGACTGCACCTCTGTAGAGGGGTAAGACTCCCCCAATGGGGCCACCTGTTGGCCGTGCATGGCGACCCGTGATGCTTAAGGATAGAGCCCAGGTGGTTGAGCAGTCCATGACTTGCAATACTCCACTTTGGCCCTTACTCAGGCTAGACGGGCAGGCGGAGAGGCCCCTCCAATCAATCGACTGGCCACATCAAGCCCTAGCACCTATATGATTGTCCTGACCCAATTGCCCTTATGGCAAGCCCAACCCTTTTTATCATATGGATGCTAGAAGGTGGTGGCTGAGGATCTACATGTCCTGGGAATGATGTTAAACTCTATCTGATGGTGAGTTTCCAGTTTTGGGGAATGTGGAGCACTCCTTCATCACCATTGCTCCCTGGTCCACTCTGACCCGGAGTGGTAGTACCTGTTAGGGCCCTATCTATGGGTTAAATAGAAAAACATGAGTTTATAAACAAAATTTGATTATCCATTAAGAATGAATTTATTTCAAAACTTTGTCGGCAATAAATAACCTACTGAGGTTGATATGCCGTAAAACAAAACAAACCAAATCAAACGGATTGAAACTAATCAGGCAGAAAAAAGTCACAGTAGTCTGTACCGTTATATATATATATATACAGGGTGTTCAGGATAAATTTGACATATTTATGTTTGGTTATTTTTCTCCGTAGGTTGGAGGTATTGACACACACTACACATCATTTAAAAGCTTGGACCCTTCTTCATTCATATACGTGATGACAGATAGAATGGATGACTGAAACCTACTTGAATCATGGAAGAGAATAACTTGTATCATGGTGATCTGCGCCGGCCATCAAAATAAAGATGTGATGGTTGCTGCCCAATGCTCCCTGAACACTGTAAATACCTAGTTCTGCCTTGGATCGAGAGAGTAGATGCTGGAAGACTCTACGACTGGCAACAAAACTCCCAAGAGATTACATCCGTTGTCGTCCATGTTTTCTTTTTGATACGCAGAACGGGAATCGACACAACTTGGTTTGACCGTCTTTGTAACGGTTCCAGAGGTTAGTAGGAATGAGCTGTCGCAGCTGTTGGCAATTCCAAGAACGAGACAACTCATAGTCAACAATAATAAGGTTTATTATTATATGATTATGTAATCATATATAACAAAAAAGAATACATTTGGCACATAAGATAGGAGAGAAAAGTACGGTAAAGAATTTAGCTGGTGTTATTACTTTATGCTAATTAACATTGATTTTTTTTTAAGTAGCAAAAATGGCCTAGACTGCGTTACTTCTTTCGTCGTACGTTCTTTCTTAAGCGATAAGGTGTTCTATTTCTTCTAGTGGTAAATATTTCTTCCTTCAGCAATTCAAAGTCTTTGTTCTGAATCTTGTACGTCAGTGTGTTTAACAGCCTCAGAGTCAATTGCATTCACATATATTTTTATAGATGAATTGCATTCAATTGCATTCATATATATTTTCTTGAAGAAAAATGTAGCCCCAAATACCATTGATTGGTCTGCTAATTACGGATCATGTCATATCGTATTCCATCGGGAATTCTCGTATCACATTTAAAAGGAGGGGCTACAAAATAAACTTTGGTCCTTTCATCAGGCAGTTGACATTTCGATGTCAACCGGTGCAATTTTACATCTTCAGAAAAGGTTTATGCACACCTATGACTTTCATTAAAGGAATTTTACCCTTTTTATTGCATATATATATATAAAATGTTGTTCTGGTTCCAACGGGAGAAAATTCAATATTTTATTTAAAAAAAGAAGGTCCGCAAAATGTATTATGTTTTCAGAAAAATTTTTGTTATTCTTTTTATCTTACATATGCGACACGTGTTTCTGATCTGTTGTCTTCTTCAGGCATTGAATTATTATTTTGGCAGAATATGTCCGATATTTGATAGGTTGTGTGTGTTTTTGTAACTTTTTTATTATAATGGTTGTGTAATAACGGTTGAACGCAACGTTACTCTTTTCAATCCTTGCGTGCGATTTGCGCGTGACTTGCGTGCGACTTGCGCGCAAAAATTGAGAAAAAAATGATGTAATCATATATATATATATATATATATTCCTTTAGTTTTCCATTCGTCTCATAGAGAATTTTACTGAGAAGACTTTCTCCTTTTTACTGCATTCACACATATTCTCTTCCTTACGTTGTCCAAATTTCTCTGAAAAAAATCTATTAAGTTTATTTCAATTGTGTTCATTTAATTTATTTAATTTATGAATTACCAACTTTCAGAGCGACCGCTCAATAACATACATAAGCAAGAGGACCCAGACTTTGATGTCAGAAAATTTATGTGATCACATCACCCCTAACATCTGACCGCCCAACTCCACGGATTGCAATCCCCTTGATTATTATATATGGGGCGCGGTTGAGAAAGACACTGACTAAACTCCTTGCAAGAAGAACTGAAGAGAATGATAAAGACAGCACTTACCAATTTAAATAAGGAGAATGTCGGAAAGTCGTGCAGGGGATTCCTAAGAAATCTGGAATCCGATGTTGAAGCCAATGATCATATCTATGAATAAATCTAATCTATAGTATTTCAAGATATTTCCATAAAACTTTTAGAAAATATATCTAAACAAGATAAGTATATATAAAATGTAGCTACCTATGTTTTAGTTCTCTAGAGGAGGTGCACCTTGAACTTCGACACCGTGGTAGAGAGAAAAACTTTTCTCTACAACTATAAATGCTCTATATTTTACGAAATGTATGGGATTAACTATTAATGTTACTACAATGAAAACGTGGTAGCAACGTTTTGATATATATAATATATATATATATATATATATATATGGGCAATTCCATGTGAAATCATCAGGAAAAAAATAAAATTGTCACTCACCCCCTTCAATTTTTCTGAAATTTGGTACAGGTGTAGACTAGGATAAAGATAGACAATCCCCCAAATATTCGCCGAGTTATGTCGATTTTAAACTTGAAAAATTTGAAGGGGGGGCGAGAAAAATGGTGTCATTTTCTAATCTATTTTTGTTTATATAATGTGTTCTAGAGCTTCCCTACTCCTAAAGATTGGTTTACAGAAGCTTTTGGGCCAGACGAATCCAAAAATGTTATCAAAATAGGCATAAAATTAACCCTTTTTACATTATTAATCATTTCTGATTTGTTCAATGCAAGATCAATAAGTGAAAAAATCACAATGTGGCACTACATATAATTTCCTTTTCCCTTTAGATTATTATTCTACATATATTGAAGGTTATTTGTAACAAAAATGGAGTTTGGTTTTTGATCACAAGTGAAGTTACAACATCAATTAAAATTTGGCACTTTTACGTTCAGCCATTGAATAAACACCATATGGAGCAAAATAACTGTCAGAATTCGATAAAAATTATCAGGATTATTTTGGTGGTTGGATATATTTAAAATAATATACAAACAATATATTTCCCATGTATCAATCATATTGCCTGCATAATTCTGACAATATACAAACGTCAATATCGGCACCACATTTCATTTTAGAATTGAAAATTGGAAGGTAACAAAAATGATAACAATATCCTAGGTACCACCAATTTTCCCTGCGAAATTTACCCCTTCCCTATATTTAACACAATGAAACTTGCATAAAAATTAAGATTATCTTGAAAAAAAATTTCCATTCGAAAGAAGAAACATTAAACAAACTCCTGATGATTTTAGAAAGCTTTTTTCAGCTTACGGAAATAATGGAAATTATGATTTAAAAACAATGTTTTCATTTTTGCACTGTTAATTCAACTGAAATTTAACGTAGCCAAAAACAAGTTACGACAAGAGAATTTTTTTAAAAATTCTATAAAAAATCAATTAATGGTCGGTCCGATTTTCACGAAAATTTCCATAACTATTTACCTTTGGATGTAATTATGTCTGAAATAGTTTTTACGAGGTCTACCACCCCCGACTTTATTTTATGAGATATTAAAAAATGAACCGTCACAAAACGTTTTTACTTTTTTTCTATAAAGATAAGAGTCTGAATAACTATATCAAAAAATTTGTATGATATTCAAGGGAGTAGTTTTTGTAGAAAAAAATCATGAATTCTGAAATAAAAAGTGCAAGTCTTAACTTGTTTTGGGCTACGTTAAATTTCAGAAATGGATGTCTTCTCATTCTACAATGATCTTTCTTTCCTAGACAGACACATTTCCAAACACAATGTGTTAGTCATGAATATTTTAGTATGCAAAGACTAAGATAATAAATTCTCTTTTCACAATCCTCCAAACAGAAATTTCTTTCGGGAACCAAATATAATGAAAAGAATGCTAGAATGTGGACTTATACCTACCCAAGTAGCTTCAAAGCTAGATTATATATTAATAAACAAGAAGTAAAGCCAGTAAAACAATTCAGATACTTAGGTAGTAATATCTCATCCACAGAAAGCGATGTTAATACATGAATAGGGAAGGTATGGTCGTCTATAAACAGATTATCAGTCATATGAAAATCCGATCTCACAAGTTAAAACGACAATTCTTCCCAGCTGTGGTCGTATCAGTGCTGCTATATGGCTGCACCACTTTGACCACTTGTATATATATATATATATATATATATATATATATATATAAGCATCTACACACACACACTTGAATTAGCTTGCTATATTATTATGAATGAAATGAAAAATATATTGTATGAAATGCCAGTAATACGAATAGTTTTTCCTTCATTAAATTCGTGTGTTAATATTTCAGCTTCACTATCATACAACAAGGCTTATATGAGGTGAATTATCTGAACTGCTTCTAAATCCCAGGGAAAAAGTTATAAACATGTATGAGTTATTTATTTTATCTATTTTTGCTTTTCAATTTTTAAATTTAAATTTGTCTTTTGTTATTTTTTTCTTTGTTTTAAATTTAAAGTGAAATTCACCCTAGTTGAAGCTTGTGAAATTGTATCAATGTCACCTATTTAATATAAATCGGTACCTGTGGACTTATACTAAGTTAAAACTTTTAAAAATCTAAGTTATGTTTCTTACCGGTGTGGTAGACACGTAAACCTCGTCAGATCATCCATCTGCGTTCCTCAAAGCCTTTCAGTCATCTTGCCTCGGTCTGTCGCTGACACTAGACTTTGGGGAAGGAAAGCATGCAGTGCGTGTCGCACAAGTGCACATGTCAACATGTGCAGATATTTCGACAAGTCCCACGCGATGGAGGAATGTTGACTTGTGCAGGCTTGACAGGCTTGAAGCACACTTGCATTGTTGATTGAACAGCAACGTGCCTCGGCAAGGTTGTGTGTGAGTGAGCAGCCCCTTGGGTAGCACTGCTCACCCAGACATCTGGGAAGGGTCTAGAAAAGATGACCTAAACAAATGCCTGTCCACCTATCAAGCTGGCCAGCAACCTGCGTTTGGCAACTGTTCACATTAGCAAGACGATGAAAATGATCTTCTCTGCTCGACAACTTCAGGAGAAATGCATCGAACAGCATGTAGCACTTTACCAGGTCTTTGTGGATCTAACAAACGCCTTTGACACGGTGAATAGACCCGCGCTATGGATTACAGGAAACTTGGATGACCACTGGGATTCGTTTATATGTTTAAACAACTCCACCAAGGCATGAAACCATGCTTCCACTTCAACGGGTCACTCTCGGAGCCAATACCCATCGACAATGGTGTTAAACAGGGTGATATCTCTGCACCGACACTTTTCTCTATCTACTTTGCGATGATTCTATCCTATACCTTCCAGAACTGTGACACCAGTGTCTTTATACGATTCCGTACCACTGGCAGGGTCTTCAATCTTGCTCGTTTTAATGCCAAGACGAAGACCTCCCAGACCCTCGTCCGTGTGCTGCTCTACGCTGATGATGCGGATTTCGTCGCCCACACTGAGGAGGACATGCAGAAGATTATGAATCTCTTCTCTGAGGCATGTACTGCCTTTGGACTCACCGTCAGTTTGGAGAAAACGAAAGTGATGCTCACAATTCACCAACCGGAAAACGGTATGTGGAATCCAACATCTACATTAAGGGGACTAGGTTGAAAGTGGTTGGCTCGTTTATCTATCTTGGCAGCGCACTCTCCAGAGGTGGATCACTCCGAAATTTCCATAAGGATCGAAAGAGCAAGCAGGGCCTTCGGTGGACTCGTGGGCTAAATATGTTGTTAGAAAGGAAGACGGCAGACTCCCGAAGCAACTATTCTATGGACAACTGCAATGTGGGAAATGTCCAAGGCACAAGCCCAAAAACCGTTTTAGGGGTATTATCAAAAACAACCTTAAATTACTCAATATGAATATTCATGAGTGGGAGAGGTTAGTTACGAATCATGTGGCTTGAAGGAGACTTGTTTATGGTAGCTGTAAGGGGTTTGAGGTAAAGTGGCTCGAGCACTCCATCCTGAAGCACGGACGTCATGAACACATTTCCTACATTTAAACCTGATCATATATGTGACATGTGTGGCATGGCCTGCCTGTCGACGACTGGGCTTCTCAGTCACGTACGGTCGCATCAGAAAGGAAGCCGGGGAAGGGGTTTATATGTGTGACAGGGTGCGTAAAAAAGTTGGACCTGTAAGCCATCTGCGTGCTCACAACCGAACTACGTGTAGAAATGGCCTTCTTCTGTGAAGAAGTGGCAATCACTATATATATATATATATATATATATATATATATATAAGTATCTATACACACACACACACACACACACACACACACATATATATATATATATATATATATATATATATATATTCACACTTCTCTTTATCAGTTGGCCGTGGGTGTCGATCCGTGATGCTTAAGGACGGAATCCTGATGGATGAGCAGTCCATGACCTGCAGCACTTCACTTTGGCCTTTACTTAGGCTAGACGGACAGTCGGAGAGGACCCCTCCGATAAATCGGCTGGTCACGTCCAGCCCTAGCACCTAAATTATTGTCCCAACCCTATTGCCCTTATGGCAAACCTGAAAGCTTTTTATCACATATGTGCTAGAAGGCGGTGGCTGAGGGTCGTAATGTCTTGAGTATGACATTATCTGATGGTAAGGTTCCAATTTTGGAGCTATTGGAAACCCCTTCATCTCCATTACTCCCAGGTCCACTCTAACCATGAGTGGTAGTACCTGTTAGGGTTCCACCTATGAGTTGGATAGAAAAAAATGAGTTTAGAAAGATGTTTTAAAAAATGCGTTTAAAAGTTTGAGCACACATCAAGAGTGAAATAAGCAAAAACGTCTTCGGTATTAAATAATCAAAGGGGTTGACATGCCGTAAAACCCAACCAACCAACTTTATCAGTTATCAAAAACTATGAACCAATTGATCCAAGCGTATTTACCAACCAAATCTATCATAAGTTCCACTGATGGATCTTTAGAAATGTTGCGCTCGAGTAGACCAAACAACAGAGTCTTTTCTTTAACGTTCCGTCAAAGAGACGATTTCTATAACAATAGACAATGTTTACAAAAATCTCTCATTTTCAACTCCCAAAATCCCGTCT
Source organism: Doryteuthis pealeii (assembly GCA_023376005.1). Taxonomy (NCBI): domain Eukaryota; kingdom Metazoa; phylum Mollusca; class Cephalopoda; order Myopsida; family Loliginidae; genus Doryteuthis; species Doryteuthis pealeii. The sequence goes on from CM042152.1 coordinate 102,237,037, forward strand.
GCTACATAAATTAATTTTTATTCGTACCACACAAGTCCTATTTTACAACCAACAGAACAGGAATTGCGATGAAGAGTTCCTTAACTCTTTGTTTACTCAATTAGAGAATACTACTATTAACATGTTTGCTAAACAAATGAAATATTCGATACATCAATGACATATTTATACTAGTTAAATCCTTGATGAAATAAAAAGCCTGAAGGAAGTTTTCGAGCGTGATTCCATTCTCGAATTCAATCGTGAAATCAACATCAACAATGAAATCCCCTTCCTTGCTGTTTTAATTGATTCTAATTCACCCCCAACTTTTTATGAAAAAAAAAAAATACCAACAATAACTCCTGACCCCTCAAAGATATTAGGTAGCCGTCACAAAAATCCTAATAGTCGTGCCAAAGCCATCTTTATTGGAAATTTATTAGGGGACAGATGCACGACTTCACCGACCATCAGCAGCCCTCTGGAGATCACGTGGTGTCACTTATAAAAGCAAGACCTCAACGCCTCTTCTTCATCCAACCCCTTACTGAGGCAACAAGGTGGATGACAGCTTGCATCAATAGACTCTTGACTCTGATGTAAGTTTGCTTTTTCTCCCCACATTTAGGAGCTTAGAGCCGACATCTAATTTGATTTACACACACAAATTCTCCTAACAGGTATACATTTCTGCAATAAGTTCTCTATTTACCAGTACTGACCTTGTCTGACCTAAATTGAACTATTTGAACTTTTCCAAATATCAACTTTCACATGTTGATACTTGTTACAATTATACGTTCATTTACATGTCTATTTTGTACATTTTTGCTTGCAATTAAATGTATTTTCATAGTACAGGGTGTCCACAAAGTCTGGGTACATGGGGATTAACACATACTTTTAAAACAAAACAATTTTATTTAATTATAATGTTAATAAATAATATTTTCAATATAATTTCCATCATTTTCAATGCAGAATTCAGGTGAACTCGATTAAATAAGTCTACATTGCCATTAATTTCAGCATACTGACTGATAATGCGTTCTCTCATGTGGTTTAAATCTGTAATCTTTATTGAGTAAACTTTAACTTTCAAAATACCCCAGAAAAAGAAGTCAAGGGAAGAAAGGTCTGGTGAACGAGGGGACCATTCCACATGACCCCTTCTTTCAATCCAGTGAGGAAAAGTGTCATTCAGCCAATCTCTAACAGCTGTGGCAAAATGGGCAAGTGCCCCATCCTGCTGAAACCAACTCGGAAGTAAAAAAGGAAAATTATTATTTCTTATGTTTAATTGTTTATGTTATGATTTTATTTACTACTAAATTATCATATCTACCTTCTCGGAAAAATAGCATAAATAAATACAATAGTGAAATCTCCTTGTACCCAGACTTTGTGGACACCCTGTATATATTGTATGTCGTTGTCTTTCTTTCAGACCATTCATTCAGCTTATCTCTGTTATCATTAGTAATTATATTTAATTCCCTTTCGTTCCTTAGGGGGTTTAAATTCCTTATTTAAATTTTCATATCTTCTCTTCACACACTATTCTACGAAGATATAAGAAACATTAAATAAACCCAAATTAATAATGGATCCTCCAACCACATCGTAGAAAATTAATAAAACAAATAACTTTATAGGTTTCTACGAATAGAAAACTAAACAATTATCCCAACAAAAAGAACAATATTATCAACCTATTTCACCATAACAAATGCTCCTAACTGCACACAAGACGAATTAGCCATACAAAATATCTTACATATAACCTACAGATAACAATAAGCGTTTAAGATACATTATATACTACTAAAAATTAAGAAATTGATCTTGTGTCATATCCTGCTCGTGCGGAGGGGTTGGTAAATATATATACTACTAAAAATTTAAAACGGTCAACCTCATCGTTGCTAACTATATTGCTTCTCTAAGAACACCACAAAGTAGAACTAATATTGTATATCTATTCTTATGTCGTTTGAGAGATTGTATCTCCATCGCAAATGAGGATAAAACAACCCTTAATTCATATATTGAACACGCCGCCACCACCGTATCCTGTAGACTAACTTAGCATTTACCCAATGCGAGTATCATTCACACACACATCAACAAACATATTATAGAAGACTAGAACACACCTAATAAATATTTGACAAATTCTAATTGACAATGCTAAAATATGATGTAGCATTAATTGCAGAAAACGACTCCAGACAATTTTAGTTTGGGTTTAGGAATCTTGAAATTCATTTGATATAAGCATAATCCCTACGTTTTAGTGGAATCACAAAAAGTGAACCAGCATCAATGACCTAGGCGTTCATACATGCCGTTACGCCAACCTAAAAAAATCCTTCTACTCAGAATCAACCTGGCATTTCAGAATGTAGAAACCCCTACGTCATCAAAAATGACCGTAGATAGTCGAATTTTCTTGCATTTAGACCACACACAGATTTGGACAATTTTTAGATTACCTACAACCAGAGTTGTTCGTAAAAATAGGCTGTATAAAAAGCTGAACACGAAATCTTTGTCTGCCATTTTATAATAATAATAATAATAATAATAATAATAATAATAATAATAATAATAATAATAATATATATATATAATATATATATATATATATATATATATATATATATTATATATATATATTAATTAATTAACAAATTAGGTATGACTTTAATTAAGCACATAATCTCCCCCCCAAAAAAAAATGTCGGCCTTCGCCATTTCAAACACATTGTTTGTCCACTTCATATATAATATATATATATATATATATATATATATATATATATATAAGAATATGAACGTACAAGGTGCGATGGGTAAATTGTCATCATTTTGAATTAATAATTTCGCACACGGGCTTTGTTTCTGATTTTGTTTACTGTGCAACAAACTAGAGTCAGTTGGGTTCTGTCTGCGAGGAAAGCAGCACCATGACGCAATTCCATCCTTTAGAAATTAGAAAACTGCATGCTTTACTACTTAGCATTCACACCGGAAGCTCCAATATGAAGATTTCAGGGTGTTTGATGTCAATTCGAGGACAATGGAGAGGATTTAAAAAGAGTCAGATGAGTTCAACGATCTCAATAAGTCAATCATGTCCATAGCCAGGGACATGAGAGTTTCTTATCAGACAGGTAGTACATAAAGACATTCACTATTTCTCTTACAAGAACCAATTTCTACCAAATTCTATGAAGGACTCTGGGAAATGTCGCGCTGCAAAGTTTTTAAACAAACTCAATCATCTTCTTCAATATTTGCTTTTTCTCAGATAAGAAAACTTTCAGCCAAGATCAGATGAGTAACTCACAGAACAATTATCGGCTTGCTTTGTCCCCACGAGATGTATTAATACTGATGAAAAGCACCCAGTCCATATCATGGCATGTTAAGTTTTTATGGGCCATCCTTTGGTCTTCAAGCAAGAGCCTTGTTAAGTGAAATTGGATCCTTGGTAAAGAGTCCTCCGATAATGAATCCTTTGGGTCTTCTGATAAAGAGTCCTCGGTTCCTTCGTCAATGGTCGTAAGTTCCTCCTCAATGATTGCAAGTGAACTGTGGCAAGTATCCGTGTTTAAGTAATGTATCAGCCACGCAGTATGGCTTGTTGATTGGCTGGAGGAGTAAACCACGTGACCTTGGCTAGTTTATAAATCCAGGTGGGCAATTAGAACACACCTTATATCACCAAAATATTCCAACCCAGTCCATATCATGGTATTTGGGGGTATTCACTTGCAAAGGTGACGTTATGCCTTCGTTCATCTTTTCACGTGGCCCCAGGATCAACATGGAAACCTACATCATGTGTCTGGAGGAGTTAGTGCTGCCCTGGATCGTAAGGGTGGCTTCTGAAAGACAGGACTCTTCGCCATGTCATACAAGCGGGAGAATCCAGTATTGGCTGTGAGAAATTTTCTGTGACCACATCACCTAACATCCTCAGATTTCAATCCCCTTGATTATCATGTGTTGGGTGCGATTGAATGAGACCAACGAAACTCACTTACAACACTAAAGATGAACTAAAAGCAACGTTAAAAGGCAGCATTTACCAATTTAAACAAGAAGACTGTCAGAAGAAACTTGCAGAAGATTCTAAAGTAGTCTGGAGGCCGCGTTTGGAGCCAATGGTTATTTCTTTGAATAAATTTAATCTATCGTATTTCAAAATATTTTCATGCAATTTTGGTAAAGCGAGATGTCAATGTCATTTTCATTTCTTAGTTATCTAGACGACAATTCAACCCTCGCACCCTATATGTATATATTGATGTGTGTATATATGTATGTATAAATAAATATGTGTCATATATATATATATATATATATATATATATATATATATATATATATATATATATATATATATATATAGGATGGAGTAAAATAGACAGTATGAGGTAAAAAGGAAAGTGAACAAAATCAATCACTCAATCAAGTCTGAGAGGGGGAGAAATATTTCGTCCTTACTAAACGCGAAGGGCTTCTTCAGTCATCTGACTTTTATTCAAAGCAAAATTACGTACATTTATATGTTTAGACGAGAAAGTGAGTAGTAGCGGAATTAAGGGGTTGGGAGGGTAGGAAAGAATTGAGGAATGAGAATGACATGATATAAAGTGTGGGGGAGTGTTTAGAGAAAGCTAGGAGGATGCTAGGTGTTAGATGGGATAGGTGGTTGGTTGGGAGAGGAGGGTAAAGTTCATGGTATTGGAGGGTTTGATGCCAGGGGGTGATAAGGAGGAGGGGAGTGATATATATATATATTCAATAAATATGGAAATAAATTCGATGGTATGTACATATGGAAAATATGAAAAAACAAATATTATGAGGATCTACTTATTTATGAAGAAATAAATAGTTCTACCCACGTCTGAGTGTTTTGATTTTTAGATATCTTGGATATATTAACTATCATCAGCATAATATTAAGGAATGATATTATGAAATAGAATGAATTAGAATATGAAATACAAGAAATGGAAATTGAAAACAATATATATTATATATATATATATATATATATATAGAGAGAGAGAGAGAGAGAGAGAGAGAGAGAGGGGGGTATTAAAAAGGGTAGGAGAGGCTTGCTGGTTGATTAATCCAAAGCCACAATTCAGAAAACACAGTTGAGCATTTTACATAAAACTTTATTATATTTGCAAAGGAATGCGCACCAAGAGGGGAAACAATGATGAAAAAAAAACCAGGCCGTGGTTCGACAAAAACTGTAAGCAAGCAAGGATTCACAGTCGAACAGCTTTACGAAAATTTAACAAATAACCCACCACACATAACCTAATTGATAAAAGCCAATTCATAGGTATAAAACATCTAGAAATTAACAGCACAAAATAACTCACAAAATAGAAATACCCAAAAGCTCAGCTGAAACATTCTCAAAAATGTCCAAAACAAAAAGGAACAAAGAATTCCAAACTGTAAAACAAAAATGAGAAAAATACAAACTCATCTTCACATGGAACAACTCTGAATAATACAACAAACTATTCACCTTCACCTCAGATGCCTACGCCGCATTCTACGCATCCGCTGGCAGGACAAAGTGCCTAACACAGAAGTGCTGGAACGAGCAAACATAAACAGCATGCCCACCATCACCTGCGAGAGACGCCTGCGCTGGCTTGGTCATGTCAGGAGGATGAACAAAGGCCGCATCCCCAAAGATCTACTGTATGGTGAACTAGTGGCGGGCAACCGACCGGCAGGGAGACCACGCCTACGCTTCAAAGATGTCTGCAAGAGAGACCTGAAGACAAGCCGCATCGACATAGACACGTGGGAGGCTTGTGCAGAAGACCGTGCAACCTGGTGCCTCCTCGTCAAACAAGGAACAAAAAGAAGTGAAAAAGAGAGGAAAAAAGCTGCCACAGAAAAGAGAGCTAAAAGGAAGGAGAAACAGCAGCACCCCCAACACCTACAGAAAGCATCACCTTTTGTTTGCAGCCATTGCAACAGAGACTGCCATTCGAGGATCGGTCTGTTCAGCCATCGTCTAAAATAGACGGAAGGTTGCCAACCATATATTTACCAACCCTCCGCACGAGTAGGATGTGACACATGGTCAATTTCTTAAACTGAGTTTAACAGGTTTGAATTCAGAGTTTTCTTTCTTCTAGACTGGTTACCTAGCCAAGGTTAAAGATCCCAGTCTTCCCTACTATTTACCCATAGCTGGATGGAGAATTGGATTCATACATTTCCCAAGTGTATTAGCGCTATATGAAATTTAAACAACTTCGTCCAGGAATAGAACTCGGGTCGACGAGTCCATTTGCTATGAATCTAACCATTAGACCACGCGCCTCCATATTCAACTATTCAACTTATAAGAACTCAAAGAAATCTCGCAGCACATCCGTAGGCCCAGATGAAAGACTCTATGAATTTATAAAACACCTACCTAAAGCATCCATACTCTACATTACAGACACATTAAACTATATATGGATAAACGGTCAAAAACCCAAAATATAGAAACAATTAATTATAATCTCAATACCCCCCCAATAAAAAAAGGCTGAGAAAATAGCCCTTATAAAATGTCTCTGTAAAAACATGGAACTAATGATCAATCAAAGACTAACACGATACCTAAAAGATAACCAACTCATCACGAAACTCCATTACAGCTTTATGAAAAACAGAAGCACAGTAGACCATTTGGTTCGGTTAGAAACTGCCATAAGAGAAACCAACATAAAAAAGAACATTCAATAATCTTCAACAAAGAAAAGGCGTATCGAACACATAAAAGAATGAATTCCACTAGGTAATATTCTCTCTTTATTCACCATCAAGATCAAAGAAATAGTATTTTAAACCCAGGAAGTTCACTGTTCATTATATGAGGATGCCTTTGTAATATATTACAAATTAAAATACATCCACTCAAAAACTACAATAAAACATAAACCAACTAAACACAGGGGCAACAATAAATGGCTTTAAACTCTCCCAAACCAAAACAAAATATATTCATTTCGGACCATATGACCTTTAGGCACCTCTTTTGTGATCTCGATTCATAAGGACATTTTTTTCATTTACACCGTCAAAATCCGTTTTTTTGTTAACAGACGATTTTTAGTGTTTTTTTAAATCATAAAACTAACCCCAAACCCTAACCCTAACCCTAACCCCTAACAATCAACCGAATTTTGACGGAGTAAATGAAAAAAAATGTCCTTATGAATTGAGATCGCAAAAGGGGTGCCTAAAGGTCATATGGTCCTTCATTTCTACCAAAGAAGATACTCAATGATCTTACACTAAAAATAGACGACATAAAAATACCAACAACTAAGCAACATAAATTCCTTTGACTAACTTTTGATAAAGAACTTTTATTTCGCACATAAAAAGTCTAAAAACAGCGTGTAACAAAATTCTTCAACTTCTAAGGGTAGAAGTTACACATAATGGAGAGCAAATCAACGAAATCTACTAAAACTATACAAAGCCGTTATCAAATCTATACTAAACTAGTATAGTATTGGCATTTCAGTCTCGGAAGACTATAATAAAGTTTTTGTGCCCCTGAAGTTACGGCGCCTCCTGTGACTGTGAAGTCCGATGTTTGAAAAACATTCTCGACCACATTTATCGCATTTGAAGGCTGTCCCTGAAGATGTTGATGTTCCGGTGTTTTGTTGTCGCTGCTTTCTTCTAGACCTCTTAGCTTCATGGTGTTGCGTCAGAGGTCAGCAGTTATACTAATCTATGGCTGTATAATTTATGCATCAGACGGAAAATCAATCCTAAAACCACTAAACACCGTACAACAAAAAGCCTCTACGTAGGATCCAACGAAATCTAAGAAAAGAAAAACTAGGCAACCAACATTACCTAAAACTCAAGACACGCCCATCAAACCCAACTTATGATTGTACAACAAATCAAAAATATTTTCAACCTCAAAGAAAATACAATAAAAACTTTGGTCTTCAAATGAAGAAACTAGAAATAAAATAAAAATATTACAAAATATACAAAAATTGTCCATGAGACGAACTTTCATAGATCATCAAACAATCTAATATAATCACAAGCCTAAACAAACTACTCATCCACTTCATCTATATTGAAAAATACTACAAATAAAATAAAAACACTAAGAACACACAAACATATATACAGACGGTTAAAAAGATGGGAAAAGAGTGGAAACTGTTGCGATACTAATCAGAACTATCTCAAAAAAAAAAAAAAAAAAAAGAAAAGAAAAAGAAAAATGCCTACCAAATTAAGCTTCAAACTACCTACAGAAGCTTATGCAATAGACTTGGCTCTAAACCTTATTACAGAAAGTGACCACCAGAATTTCTTAATATTCTAAGACTTCCTATCAATGCTAAAATCACTAAAAACAAAAACCCAGACAACTCACTAATCACCAAGCTCACAAACAGACTAAATAACCCGCACAACACAAAAAAACATCACACTATGCTGAATCCCAAGTCACAATGACGTCAAAGGTAGTGATAAAGCTGATTTAATAGCCAAATCATCCCTAAAAATTGACCACAAATAAAAAAAATATTTTTTAAAAACTCAAACAGATATGAAATCGCAAATAAATTTATACATAAAAAATGGCAAAAATAACGGAACAATAATGCTTATAACAATCTTAAAAAAACATAAAACGAAATTTAGGGAAATGGAAGACTGACACTCATAGATGCCAAAAAAAGAGAGGTCATCCTTACCAGATTTCAAAATGACCGACAGCAGTTGAAATGCCGTAAAACCCACCAAACAAATGAACAAACGTATTAAACTATTTTATATTTGTATAAGATTTAAATAAAAATCTGAATGAGCAATGAAAATCGGAAAGAACCAGGAAGAGAACGAGAAGATACAGTGGCCAAAAAGAGAGCAGACACATGAAATAATTGATAAACTTAGTTGTCAAAAATTGTGAAATTTTTACAAACTCATTTTTCATAGGATTTATTATTTTCTGGATAAAAGAGATAACTAAGTCAGTTCAAAATTATATGTACAGAATATTAAAGATTCAGGTAGAAAAACAAACAAACAACAAAAAACAAATTAAGAATGTTAAACATGAGAACTCTTTATGCATAATATAAAATATAAAATCGAGTTATATACAACTAGCTGAAATTTATGTCGGGTAAGAGATCAACAATTGGATCACAGCTGCTTATTTTACATTCTTTATTGTCAATATAGACTGAATGTTTATAATCAGAAAAGAGATTTACTGATTATTTTTTATATCATAAAGTCATAGTTCAGTGAAAAAAATCAGACATTTGTAGAGAAATACTTTTGTTTAATTCAAGTGAGAGATAGTTTATCAATCTAAAAATTATTCATGTCTAAATTGTTAGTCTTTACTAAGCAGTAATTCTATAGAATTATTCACCAACTTGAAGAATTACCCATAAATCAGTAATAGTAATGTTTAATTAAATGTTTAATCAAATGTGAATAATTATTTTTAAAAGACAATTCATTCTTTTTCCTTTGGAAGTTTTGAAATTTAAATTCTGTATGATTAATAATATTTTGCACCAACATGACTTTCTGATGATTTTGTGTTTTTGGAGACCCTCAATGAAAGCACTTTAACATTTGCCATGAGGAGCAAATCTTTTCTTTATATTAAAATATACTTTCCCTCGAGTCTAATAATTATGCTGATCAAATTTGGCAGCTTTAGTATTTCTAATTATCAATATAGATTTTATTAAAAGATGACACCTTTTAAAAATCACAAGAATTTTCTGTAAACAAGATGGACACTGTGAAACTTGTATAACACATCGGTTGCAATTTTGATTTCTAATGAAATATGTTAATCCAAGCGTGATGAGTTTATACTTGCTTTAAATTTTTTTTAAATTGTTAGGAATATTATTTTTATTAGGAAAACAATAAAAACTACAAAATCTTCTTTTTTTCACAACAGTCTATAGTTAGTGACTACATATTCATACAAGAAAACTAATCTTACAACAAAATGCTTTGCTGTAAGACATCATCTTAATTGGATGTGTTTTTTGCTGGTGTTAAGAAAAAAATCCAAAAACTGATTATAATTGAAGTCTTTTTAAACTATTAATATCAAACTAAGAGGATAATGTTTGTGTGCCATGAATATTAATCTATTGATGATATTTATCGATTCATAAATCTTTACAAATGTAAACACAACACTTTTTGATTTTCTGGTGACAAAACAAAAATCACAGGAAAAAAGTCATAACTTTGGTTTCTGGTAACAAAATTTTCAGCTTACTTTATATGATTAAATAAAAAGGTAAGTGATTTGGTTTAAAGTCACAAAATAATGATTCAGTTTAGCACAATACAAGCATTGTAAATTTGAACATCTCACTAAAAACTGAAACTTAAAAAACTAATATACTAAAAATGCTCCAGGGTCCCATTAGTTAGAAACTAATAGAAAATTTAGTTGTCATAGATCTATATGATCTGAAGTTATGAAAAGACAAACAAAAATTACATTTGGTGAATTAATGTAGTTCTAGGCTATTTTAAAAAATGTCTACTATTGTGCCAGTTTATGCGGTTTTACCTTTTATTTTGTAATTATAACATATTGCAAAAATATTGGGAATGGTCAGATCTTATTGTCTTGAATTTACCATGATTAAACATGTCTTAAACAACACAAACGATCTCACAAGTGAAGTGCAACGGCGGATTGGCCTGGCTTCAGTATCTTTTGGTAGGCTATCTCATAGAGTGATCATGAACACAGATCTCACCATCAATACTAAGATCTCTGTATATGAAGTTGTATGCCTTAT
>CM042152.1:102252901-102275401 GCA_023376005.1 Doryteuthis pealeii
GGATGTTCAGGTTTAACTACAATACCCCCCCAAAAAAAAACAAAAAAAAAAAAACAAATAAAACATTCACCACAAAACAAACAACCACTACATCCAGTAATCCCTTTGAGGACGGACATATTAATCTTGAATAGTCAAAGTTTTTTCACAAAATCATTGTAAATATTCTGATAGTGACTTTAAACAATGTATTTTTTTTATCAATTTTTCAGACTTTTTAGGTTAGTCGCTGATCATTGATCATTCTTAAAGATATCTCTTGTTGAGACCTAATTTCTTTCCATGATGAACAAAATAATTATGTCAAAACTTTCCCCTGGGTCTAATAAGTATATATACCAAATTTGATCCCCCTACATGAAATCGTTTGACCGTCGATAGAGGATACAAATGAATTACCAATCATCAATCCGGATATAAATAGAATAAATCCCTGGTGAGAATTTGACTCAGAAACAAATGACTTATCCCCACCATTTTATCAGTTCAGATTTTTATCTGGTCGTAAAAATTGTTTTTACTTTAGTAAAAAGCAAAAGAAAAAAAAAAGAATTATCTGGTTTGCTAGTTCCGCTAGCCAAAAAAAAATAAGATAAAAGGGATAAATTGATAGACAAAACAAATCCAATTTCTAAAAATCTTTTCTTTTTTTTTTCTTTTTTTTTTTTTTTGATGGACACAGCAATAACAAAAAACAATAAAATTAACAGAAAAAGAGACTTTTTGCCAAAGGTTCTGCTTTTACTGCCAGCAGAAACTAGCTTTTATATTGATTTATTTCACAGTTCATTTGCATGTAATTTTTTATTATTCTTAATATTAAAGCAAAAAAAAATCATTATTTAATAAGCTCTTGTATCATATGATACAAATGCTATGAATTTTCATAACACTAGTTAGTCATTTTACTTGGAAACCATACAATTGGCAATTCTCTGGGATCCTCCTCTGGTACAATGGTTGCTAAAGAGCCATATCTGTATTGATTTACATAATACAACAGCCTCTACAGTGTGTCTGCTATGAATTTAAAGTGCATCATTTGATCCAGGGAATAATTACAGCTTTTTTTTCTGTGGAATATTTCAATATCATCTTTTCTTTTTTTTTTATTTGGTTTTGTTTTAAATGTTTCAGTTTCATGTTCACTTTTTCATTTAGTGATGAAATTATTTTCTTCTTTATAAATGCTTATATCGTCTGCTAACAACATTTTTTCTGCTTACAGACCTTTTTTTTTTCTTTTTCTTTTTCTTTTTTTTCTTATTTTTATATCTTAATTTAATATTTTCAATTTCATGTTGTGTTTCTAATGTTTTATGTGAGTATATGTTTGTAATTTTCAACGACACAGCTTGCCGTAAAATACTATCCATCAGCATGTAGGAAGGTAGGTAGATATGTGTATAATATGTGTGTATGTAAGATCACACAAATGCAGCACAATCAGAACTGAAGACCTGGTTTGTGTCAAATGTCCTCCCCTTCCTACCTTTAAACCTAGTTCAGTTAGACTTTTATAGCAAACATATGTATGTGAACGTGTGTTTCTTGGAATATTTGTGTTTAAGATTTTATGAAAAGCAAATGAGAAACTTGTTTGCCCTTGTGAATAGATGAACTAATGCAAATAGTTTAAAACAAAAAAATAATAAACATGAAATACATTAAGAAGTTAAAACTGAATATAATTTATCATCATTGCATTATTCATATTTTTCTTCCTCTTTTTTTTTTCTTTAAAAAAGAATAACTTTTCGAAGCACAGTGGGTTTATATCACGTTCCACGGATTGTAAAGAATGAAAACAAATTTATCCATTTTTTTTTCTAGAAATATGTATCATTCGATGCAATATTTTATGTAACAGAACATATTAAACTTTTTGAGAGCCTCTATAAAAAAAAGCAATAAATGGACACTTGTCATGGAATAAGAATTAGCAAGCTAGACTCGCAAATCATAATTATTGTAGTGAGTTCAATCCTCACTGCGGGCCCAACACTTGTGAATTCTTTGCCAAACTAATCTTATCTATAAAAATGGCACTGTTTTTTTTTGTTGTTTTTTGTTTTGTTTTTGTTTTAATCTAACTTCTAATACAGTTGAAACTTGTAATGATTTTCACATTAAAGAATCAAAATAATCTTTTTTTTTAATTTATTTACGTTTAAGTTTAGATATTTATATTTGATTTTTACTGTGCTTCGAAGCGTCCTTAAAAACATATTTTTATTTTACAAAATATTTTAATCAGATGTTATTGTCTCTTAATTGACATGATACTAGCTTCAGTGCTGATTACTTCTAAGCCAGTTTGTTTTCATTCGTTATCAATCTCACCCCCCGCATTTTGTCCTTTATAAAGCTAGAGTGTGTGTGTGCCTAATTTCAGTTGGTAGATATACAAACGACTAATTTGTATGTCATTTCCAATCATCGAAACATCACTCCCTACCCCCAGGGACACAAATGTCTATTTTAAGTCCTTTTTTTTAATGCGTTCCAACAAGGTATATACACCTTATTATTCTATTTGTGATGGTATTTATCTACATCCACAACTGTCAACGACCATATTGGGTAAGTCCTTTTGTTCGATAACGGCAAGATCGCTGAAATAAAGCATCGACAATGAACTGAGTGCTGTCGGAGTGCAGCAGATAATTTGAGAGCTGTTCTTTTTTAGATTGGATACCATTGATGTGTGAGCATAATCCTGGAGTAATTTCATTTCGCATTCGCCGGAGCAATAATTGGCCTTGTATCTCTGCGGCACGATGATCCACCTCCATCCAAAATCAGCAAATGTCACTTCCATTGGATACAAGCAGCATCGATTCTCTACCTTGGTGGCATCGCACTGCAAACCAAGGCCCCTTTTGCTTCGTTTACGCCGGTTGGGTACCATCATAATCTCTAAGTACGGTTTCTGAAATTTAAAAAAACAAAATCAAAATCAATACATTGAAACAAATATTGGGCAGTAATATTTCATGGAAACAAATCTTATTGAATGTGATGAATAAAGAAAGTTTTATTAATTTTTATATTCAACTTTCTTATTTCTTTACAAGAGACGTATATAAGGATCAACGGAGTATAAGAATTTACCATAGTTTTTTCTTTCAGGTTCAAGTACTGTTCACCATTCTCGCACTTGTCTACTCAGAGCTCAATGAGTGACCCAACAAGTTATGTTTTTCTAGTATTTACACACACACACACACACACACACACACACATACATATATATATATATATATATATATATATATATGCATGCGTGTGTGTGTGTGTGTGTGTGTGTGTGTGTATCTGTTATATATGTAAATCCGACAGTATGTAATGTTATAAAATTTGAAAAAACACAAGTTTATTTGAACTTTTCTAAATATTAACTTTCAAATTTTGATACTTGTGATAATTGTATGTTCGTATACATGTCTATTCTGTACATTTTTGCTTGTACATTAAACGCCCTTTAGTAGTATCTTGGTTGTTGTAGCCTTGTATTTTAGACCATTCGTTCAGCTTCTCTCTGCTACCATTAGTAATTGTATTTCATTCCTCTACATTCCTTAAATTCTTTACTTTAATTTTCTATAAATAAAAACCCCACAACCAACTCAAATTAAAGATTAACAAACTAATCTCTGGTCAATCAGGATGATTTTGTTCACTTCATAAATTCTTATTTAGTGGGATCTCCTTGCTTCTCCGTCTCTTGAATTTTTTAAATTTGTATCTAGTTGTCATTTTTTATGAAACGTTCCTTTCCAGGTGTCCAAATGGACAGCCACTAGCAACAACTCCAGATTCGGAGATCTTCCGTAGAAGAGATTTCTATCTCGAAATATTAAGAATTTTTTAAATTAAAAAATGAAAGGTTAACAGACAACATCATAGTTACCTCATTTTTCTTTACACTTGCATTGTGATAGCCTTCAAAACCAACCACCAAACTAATATTAAAATAATGTTTTTCTTTAAATTAACTATTTAGTATGATCACAATATACCAACAACACCTCCAGAATCAATAAACATGTGTGTTCCAATCTATTCAATAGCTTTTCTATCTATATGTACATAATGTATGATGCTGCACAAAGAGTGCATGTGCTGGATGTGCCATATGTAGATCGATATACTTACATATCCTCTCTCCTCGTTAAATGTGGGCGGTAAAACCAATTGATTTATTCCATTCTGGTCAACTGCTGAAGCTCGGAGTTCAATGTTGTTCTCCAAGGCGTTGAGACTCTTTTTAATGACTTTAGTCATTTCGAATTTATACCACTTGCCATTGCCTTGATCTCCGTGTTCAAGTTTCACCTTACGTGATCTGAGTAGTTTACTTGTCACCAATGAGTTAACCTGAAGACAAAGAAAAGAAAAATCAATAAAACGTCAATCCATAGAAGACAAAAAAACAAGACAACAGAGAATGAAAGGAATAAATAATAATAATAATAATAATAATAATAATAATAATATATTACTAGGATATATATATTTACCAACCCCTCCGCACGAGCAGGATGTGACACAAGGTCAATTTCTTAAGCGGAGTTCAACAGGTTTGAATTCAGTGTTTTCCTTCTCCTAGACCGGTTACCTAACCAAGGTTAAAGAGCTCAGTCTGCCCTACTATTTATCCATAGCTGGAGGGAGAGTAGATTCATACCTTTCCCAAGGGTATTAGCGCAAGTGAAATGCAATTAGTCCAGGATTTGAACTCGGGACGACGAGTCCATTCCCTCTGACTTTAACCATTACACCACGCGCTTCCTCACTACTACTAGGATATAGGAATGGAATTCGGCATCGATAAGTGTGCTATGCTCGTGATGAAAAAAAGGAAAAAAAGAAACAGCGGAGGGAATAGATTTACCGAATCAGAAAGAAATAAGGTGATTTGGAGAAAAGGAAAATTACAAATACTTGGGAATACTGGAAAAGGACACCATGAAAGAAACAGATGAAAGGAAAATTGAGAAAAGAGTACCTCAAAAAGACAAGAAAACTTCTAGAAACTCCGCAGCAGAAATCTTGTCAAGGAATAAACACCTGGGCTGTCACCCTTGCGCGATACTTTGGATCGTTCTTAAAATGGACAAGAGATGAACTCCGGCAGATGGACCAAAGAAGTTATAACAATGCACAAGGCATTACAACCGAGACACGACACATATAGACTATATGTGACAAGAAAAGAAAGGGAGATATTTCTTTACACTGTGCAGATGCGACAATTCGAGCACTCGAAGAATACAATAAAAAGAGCAAAGAAAGACTAATCGTAGCAGCTAGAAAGATGATTGCAACATATGAACGAGCACAAATATAACAAAAACAAGAAAACAGAAATAGAATAAAAACTATTTTATGGATACTTCAAGCGACGGACTGGAGAGATCGCACATGAGAAGACATGGACATTGCTAAGAAGAGGAAACCTCAAAAGAGAAACTGAATCTCTTATAATCGCAGCATAAGACAATACCACTAGAACAAACTATATCAAAGTAAAATAGATAAGACAAAACAGGATAGAATGTGTGGAAACAGAGACGAAACAGTTAATCGTGTAATAAGCGAAATCAGAAAACTAACACAAAGACTAGGAACGACTGGGTGGGAAAGGTGATCCACTGGAAATTGTGCAAGACATTCAATTTTCGCCACGCAACTAAATGGTATATACACAAAGTAGAATCTGTCCTCGAGAATGAAACGCACAAAATTCTCTGGAACATTGGGATACACACGGATCACCTAATCCCGTCCAGGAGACCAAACTTAGTGTTAATTAAAAAGAAAAAAACGACACCTCGTGGAGTTTGCTGTCCCGGTGGATCACCATGTGAAAGTGAAAGAAAGCGAAAAGATAAACGAATACTTGGACCTTGCTAGAAAATTGAGAAAACTGTGGAACATAAAGGTAAAGGTCATACCAATTGTAATTCGGGCCTTGGAACAGTCTCCAAGGGTCTGGAAAAGAGTCTGGGGGAACTTGAAATCGGAAGAAGAATCAATGCCAAACAACAACATTGTTAAGATCGGCTAGAATACTCAGAAGAGTCTTGGAGACCTGAAGAAACTTGCTGTTACTCAGCCTTCAATGAACTACCAGCTACGACAGGTATGAAAAAATTCAATAATAATAATAATACTCAAGAAAGTATATAGTATAAAGTATGATAATATAGTATGAAGTATAATATATATAAAGTATATAGTATAGAGTATAATGATAATGAATACCCAAGAAAGTATATAATAATAATAATAATAATAATATAATAATAATAATAAAATGAAAAATGGACAAATATCTGGACCTTGCCAGAGAAATGAAAAAGTTATGGAATATGAAAGTGAAAGTGATACCAATTGTAGTTGGTGCACTTGAAACGGTCCCAAAGGATTGGAAAAGGTTTGGAAAGTTTGAAATCAGAGGAAGGATTGAAACCATTCAGAACACTGCACTGTTGCAATCTGCCAGAATACTCAGAAGAGTCCTGGAGACCTGAGGAGACTTGCTGTCACCAAACTCCAGTGAAAGACCATCAGCTAATGCTGATGTGAAAACTCAAAAGGAGTAAATAATAATAATAATAATAATAATAATAATAATAATAATCAAGAAAGTAGCAAACTGGAAAACACTAGGCTATGATGACACATGGATTCTGGTTCAAAACATTCACTTCCATCCACAAGAGAATGGCCCAACAACTGAACAGATGCTCACAGGAAACAAATGTACCCGAATGGATGACAAAAGGAATAACTACCCTAATCCAGAAAGACCCATAAAAAGGAACCATCACTAGCAATTATAGACCAATAACTTGTCTACCCATGACTGCGGCAATAAAAGAAGAAATATATTTTTCACTTAATTGGCGTAAACTTTTTCCAGACGAACAGAAAGGATGCCGTGGAGGGAAAAAGAGGCACACGTGACTTACTTTATATAGATCAACACATTCTTAAAGAAGTTAAAAATAGGCAGAAAAATATTGCAATGGCATAGATCGACTACAGAAAGGCCTATGACATGGTCCCACATACCTGGATTTTAGAATGTTTAAAAATGTACATAATATCAAACAAAATCGTGAATTTCATCAAAAAAGCCATGGAAAACTGGCGAGTCCAATTAAAAGCAAGGGGGGGGGGAATCCCTGGCAGAAGTAAAAATCCAAAGAGGTTTTTTCTAAGGAGACTCGCTATTACCACAACTATTTATTATAACAATGATGCCACTCAATCATATACTCAGAAAATTCACAGGGTGATACAAATTCATTAACTCACAAGAAAAAATAAACCACCTTATGTACATGGATGACGTAAAAAATGTTGCAAAAAATGAAAAAGAATTAGAAACCCGAGTGCCAACCATTAGAATAAATAGCCAAGATATAGGGATGGAATTTGGAATCGAAAAATGTGCTATGCTAGTAATAAAACAGAGGGAAAGAAAATTAATGGACGTAATACAACTACTAAATCAGGACACAATAAAATTACTTGATGAAAAAGAAACTTACAAATACTTAGAAATTTTAGAAGCAGACAATATCAAGCAAACAGAGATGAAAGGAAAAGTTAAAAATGAATACTTCAGGAGAACAATAAAACTGCTAGAAACCAAGCTCAACAACAGAAATGTATGGGCCGTACTAGCTATATTTCGACACGCGGTTTGAAGGTCTTCTTATCGACAAATTAATGCGAGAAGAAAGCAATATTTAACAGCTCGCCATCCCGTTTTTTATCGACAAGTAAATGTAAATATTTTAGACCCAACTTTTAAAATATTTTTTTCGATATTTTTTAGAATTTTAATTCAAAACAAATGTCACGTCTTTTAAATATAATTTAGAAACTGAAATAAATTTCGAAACAATTTTGTTTTAATTTTATTTTACAATGCCCCGCCCCCCACCTCCATAAAATACAAATGTAAATAAAATATTTAGATATATGTTGATTCAAAACAAATATCAGTTCTCTTTAATATATATATATATATATATATATATATATATATATATATATATATGTTTCGTTGAATTGAACAGACAATTCCTGTCTGACAAGTCTTTCATTGATCCGTTCTAATCTTCGGGCCATCCTTCTGGTGTCAGGGTGGAACTGGTATAACAGTCCACCGAATGTTTCAACACTAGCGCTTTCGGCAATACACTTTGCCATCGTCAGGTGGGAAACGATGGAATAATTTTCATGTCTCGTTTTTAACGAGAACGAGTAAAAGCAAGGAATTAGTAGGAGGTAATATCAATTGGCAATGGAAGGCTTTTGGAATGGTAGTAGTTTGAACAAAGCAGTGGTGATTTTTTTGGAAGGGGGGGGCACAGGTTTTGATAAGGTAGTTAAAAACGAAACATGAAAACTATTCCATCGTTTCCCACCTGAGGATGGCAAAGTGTATTGCCGAAAGCGCTAGTGTTGAAACATTCGGTGGACTGTTATACCAGTTCCCCCCTGACACCAGAAGGATGGTCCGAAGATTAGAACGGATCAATGAAAGACTTGTCAGACAGGAATTGTCTGTTCAATTCAACGAAACCTGTATAAAAGAAAAAATGCTGCCTAAATACACTTATATATATATATATATATATATATATATATATATATATATATATATATATATATGATATACATGATATATACAATATATATATATGATATATATATATATGATATTTATATGATAAATATATATCATATAGGACCGGTTTAGCTCAGTCGGTAGAGCGTTCGGCTAAAAACCACATGGTTTCTAGTTCGATTCCGGTCCTCGCCAACTCAGCGTATGAATAGCACAGGGATCTGTGCGGTAAAGTAAGGAGCTGATGGTATGTGTGGCGCTCCACCTCAGATGCCAAAAAACAATCTCCTTGGTCTAGTGCTAGTAAAATGGGATAGATGCCCTCGCTGATTGGCTGATACCGACTTTAGGCCGCCCCGATGACTTTACTTACTTTTACTTATATCATATATATATCATATATATATATATATATAGTATATATACAGGGTGTTCGGGATAAATTTGACATTCATATTTGGTTATTTTTTCCGTAGGTTGGAGGTATTGACGCACACTATGCATCATTTAAAAGCTTCGGCCCTTCTTCATTCATATACGTGATGACAGATAATGGAATGACTGGAACCCACCTGAATCATAGAAGAGAATAACTTGTATCATGATGATCTGCGCCGGCCATCAAAATAAGGAGATTATGGTTGCTGCCCAATGCTCCCTGAACACTGTAAAAACAATCAGGCATGAACTGGAGAATTGCAATGGATACTACGAGGCTGTGGCTAGAAGAAAGCAACATAACAGACGATCTCATTGCGTTTGTACAGCAGAATTCCTAAAAAATCTGCAGAAAAAATGTTGGAGGACACTCAGATGCTTATGTGGAGTTGCTAAACACTGTGGTCAAGTCCTGGAGAACAAGGGTAGCAAATGGTAGGCCATATGTATGGCAGCAGGATAAGGCTCCTGCCACACCTCTGGGAAAAGTCAAAAATGGTTGTCGGCGGATTTTTACGACTACACCAGTCCCAGTGTTTGGCCTCCGAACTCCCCATAAAGTCTCTGATTGGCCGTACATGAGAGGCCCCGGGGTGTAATCCATGATAACTCCGGAGGCGTATGTTGTAACAATTATCATTTTAGGAAAGGGACTCAGTGACCCGAATTCAAATCGTAGATGAGGTTGTCAGTGTTTCACTTTCGCGGGAAAAGCATGAATCCGTCTTTTCTCTCTCCAGATATGGGAAAATAGTAGAGTAGATTGATTTCTTTATCCATAGTATGGTAACAGGTATAGAAAGAAAATTCTGAATTCAAACCAGCTGTACTCCGCTTAAACTGGCATTGTGTCATGTCCTGCCCGTGATGAATGATTTACGTAAATATAAACTATTGACGATGGATTTGCTGAATTACATGAACCGTCTATGATTCCATATGCCTGTACTCTTTTAACTGAGATTGTCATTACTCGTGATTAGTTTCTCCCTTTTTCTCCCGAGACATCGGAATAAGAGATTATTGTTGACTATACTGTTGTTATTCATATGAATAGAGAACCCGGTTTCATGAAGAATTTCTCTCTCTCTCTCTCTCTCTCTCTATATATATATATATATATATATATATATATAAAGTCGTCGGGTGGACTAAAGTCGGTATCAGCCAGACAGTGAGGGAGTCTATCCCCTTTTCACTTGCGCTAGACCAAGGAGATCGTTTTTTAGTATCTGCAGTGGAGCGCCACACCTACCATCAGCTCACTTTACCGCACAGTGCTACTCATACGCTGAGTTGGCGAGGGCCGGTATTGAACCAGAAACCTTGCAATTCCTAGTCAAGTGGTCTACTGACTGAGCTAAGCCGGCCATATATATATATATATATATATATATATATATATATATATATATATATATATATATACTAAACAAGACGTGACCCGTTGGGTCACCCATTAAGCTCTGGGTAAATAGTTGGGATTAGGAAAAAATGAGTGTATCATAACGATGGTCACGGTACACGAACGGTGTTTGTCGCATAGGCCAACTCAAGTTGTAGTAGAAGTCGCCGTTAGTAGTAGTAATAGTCGTTAGTTCAGAAATAACACACGCAGGTTGTATAGTCACAGGGTGTGTTTATTTCTTTGACGCTAGTGGGTTCTTTTTAAGAGAGAAAGAAATATAAATTGAAAGAGAGAGAGAGGGTACGGTCAAATTACTCTGTCGTAAATCATGTTTGCTCCTACTATATTGAACCCATAGGGAGAACAGCGAAAGGTCCCACCTGCTTTTCATGAGGCCTAGCCGAAAATAGACCGGTTTTCTTCTTCTTCCGTTTCTGGTCCCGGTGGTGGGAGAGCCACATCCGTTTCCGGTCAAACCCCGGAACTTTCGTCTTTATTCTAAAATCTATTTCCGGGGTCATTCGTCGGTCACATTACTGGCACCCTACTTAGTCTTTACTCTTCCAAATTTTAACCTTTGTTTGTTCATATTTCTCCTTCCTCTCTTTCTCCTAGAAATTCCTAAATTCTCCGTAGACCATAATAATTACGCTACGTGAGTTTGCAAAGCAAATTAATTTAAAAAAGAAATAGATACGGCCTGAGCATTAAAAAACATTAAATCATTTTGTAAGAGTTCTAAGAGAGGTTCCCTCAATTTAAATTTATTAAGAGCCAAGATGTTGGCCGGGTTAGTTGTTTAAGAAACTTAACATACAAATCCGTTTCAAACTTTCAAATCTCTCTCTCTCTCTCTCTCTCTCTCTCTCTCTCTCTCTCTCTCTCTCTCTCTCTCTCTCTCTCTCAGAAACTAACATATATAACGAGGAGGTAATCAAGATATATATATATAGAGAGAGGGGGGAAAGTAACAGGCAGAATGTGTATTAATAGACAGGTCAGTTTTTGAATTAATTGCAAATTACGACTAATTGGAACTAATTAAAATGGATTTTTTCAAAATTAACTCAATCCTAAAACTAAGGAATATTTTAATATAACTTTCATGTCATTAAACTAAACAGTAAACATCTTAGGAAACAAACATTGCTTAGCTCAGCTTTTGTATAATAATAGATATATAATATACAGTAGCGTGGGCATGGAGTGAACAGCACTTGATTACTGAGAATTTTTCACCTATGCAATTTTCAAACCAAACTTAGTTTGAATATCGCATACACGAGAAACTGACAGTTACCAAGCACCTTATATATATATATATATATATATATATATATATATATATATATATATATATATATATATATATATAATAAACCGTGATGTAGCAGCAGCCATGTCCGACCCTGAGAAACAATCAGATGGTGAACTAGAGAATACTGAGTGACTGCAACCAGTTGAAAGAAAGTAATAACCTCCAAAGTATCAGGACATTAAAACGGTTCAATGTAAGATATGATACGGATATGGCTTCATTAACCGGGATGATTCAAAAGAAGATGTCTTTGAACACCAGACAGCTATAATTAAAAAATAATCCTCGCAAACATCAATGTATGTTATGAAGTCGGGGGTGGGTACAATTCAAACAAGAAGAAAAGAGAGAAGTTACTAAGTGTTTCTCCAGTTTCCCGCAAATAGAAAATCTAGTACGTTGTGTCCTTATGACGGGGAGTTCTGGAGATTTCTCTTATTATTGATTGTCATTTAATGAAGATTGGAATTATATGTCATACAATAAATTAATATTCGAGAATGCTACATCAACGTTAATCCGTTGATATGAATCCCATTGAATTTGTTTGTGTCATTCTAAATCGGAAAATATCCAGAAATCCTCCTACGAAATTAGTTTTACGTCATGATTAAATGCCACCTGAAGCATATTCCAAACACATTAAGAAACATATATGAAATTAAGCGCTGTTTTATCACGGTAATGTCTTACACAGAAACATATCTTACGTTATTTGGCTATGAATAGATGTATGTAATTTCATCAAAATTAATAATTCAATAAAATCATGCATATTTGAACTATTAAAAAGAAAAGTGGATTCTTATTCGTACCTCGAGCATGGTGAACATTTCTTGTTGTGAAGAATGCACTGGTCGGACGTATAGCCACAGCACTGCCTTCTTTAATGAATACAAGTATGGTAATGGCTTCAGGGTGAATTGAAACGTGTGCGAAATATTCGCATACGAAGAGTTGGAAACTGTACAAAAAAGAAAAAGAAGAAAAAAAGATTGTAAGAAGAAAGCAAATGTTTAAAAAGAATTTTTATTTCAAAATAAAATATTTAAAAAATGAATGACTAATATTCTTAACAGACAACATTGATGATCATTTATTTGATAAATTTTGCAATTTCCCGAATTGTAGCAAAAAACAAAAAAACAACAACAACAACAACAAAAGAACTAACGACTCCGTACATTTTATATGCAAAAACATTTTATATTTTTGCCCCCGCCTCGATTGGAACTACGTTAAGCATTTTGATCTAAAAATTCTAATTTAATATTTATTGTTCATCTGTAACCTAAAATGACCCAAAGGAAGTTTTTAATCAAATACTTTACTTGAAAAAAGTGAACATCTTAATGTATAATTGAAACCTGAATCTGTTGTTCCGTTTCTTGCTTAGAGGGAAAAATTCTATTTTCTGAATTTTCCTGACACAATAGACTATTTTCCTATTGCACAATAGACATTTCACTTGTAGGGGGGGAGGTACTGCACTTGCTGACATTTGCTCATTGGATGATTCCTTATCCTTGTTAAAAAGACCTGATCTAGGGACGAGGCGTTTGATCAATTGATCGTAGGGTGGGTACAAATGATTTGTTTGTCCCCACCCCCAACAAACGCTTATTAACGTTTTATTAGGAAATTCTTAGAATTATTTTCCTCCAAATATTTATTCTTTTTATCATCGTTTACAAGGAATAAATTGAAACTATTTTTTATTATACAAGTTCAATAAAAGGCATAATTGTTTTAAGTAGAGTGAAAGAAATAAGATTAAAATTTGCTTAATAACAATTAAAGCTTAACTCAGAATTGTGTTTAATTTCATTAAAAAATAGAAAGTAGTCTAACAAAGATTCTCATTAATTCTATTGTTTGCATTCAAAATAATCCATTGAAGTGTCGTGTAGGATATCAAATTGTAGTGATAAACAATATGTTAATAAACAATAAACACATTTTAGTTATCGTTTAGGTTACCTGAAATTGCAAATTTTTTGTTGAGAAACTATCACCAAATAATTCAAGATGGATAAAAATCATAAATTCAAATAATCAGAGGAATATCATTTTAGTCTTTCATTAAAATTATGTAAATATTTAATATTTATCATTTACTCGTATTATTATTCACAAGTAGAGTTGCCCGGTGTTATCCGGAAAAATACAGAAATGTAAAAATAGAATATATAAAATAAGAATAAGTTATCTTAAATAAATTCAATAAAATTTTAAATAATCATTTTTTGTCCAACTTGAAACTTTTATAATCAAAATAAAACAAAAACGTGTGATCCCGTAACAAATAAAACGATGTTAAATTCAAATTATTGAAACGGACATGCTTAATTAATAATTCTTTCAGATTTAAAACGGAAGTCTGAAAAGTTTCATACATCATAGCAGCCTCTACCCAACCCTCACAAAAAACACAAAAAAATGAACTTCAGAGATGAATTTGCTGTAAAAAGAGAAGAAAAAAAAACGTATTTGTAAAAAAGAAAATCATCTTTATAGAAATGTAAATGAGTTTCTTGAACATGAGTATTTAGTGATCTTATCAAGAGTCATAATACTTATTGACTAAATTTAAGATAATAATTCTTCTATAATCTCCTTTTTGGAAAATCTGAAGAACCGTTTTTAGCCGCCACCCCACCCTCACCACACCAGCCCACGACACTAATCGGGTTGATTTATGCCATTGTAAAGTTTTAATTTCCTTGTGGGATAGGTTACGGGATTCCATTGGCAACAAAAAGACACATATTTGTACGATGTTTTATCATAAGATTATTACTTGATAATATTTAATAGTTATTATTTATTTATCCTTGCCACATTAGTAAAAAAAATTCATTAAAAATTGTCTGGAAAAATTCATTAAAAAAAACTGTTGTAAACAGGAAATTACATATGCTATTGGATGTAAATTCTGGATTAGTTGCCTTCAATTGTGTTTTTTTTTTATGTACAATGGCAACATCTGGATCCTTGACGTTAATGTCATTATTTACTACAGAATAATTCTGCAACCCATTATATGCTTTCCAACCTTTGGTAATTATTTTCAACCACAGTCGCCCACCGGAAGTAAAGAAGGATTCGCCCACCGGAAGTAAAGAATGATTCGTAACATAAACCGAAAGATTACCCGAATTTAAATAGTATAATTCTGTTAGTAGTCTCATTGCAATCATGTAGAACATTTTTGTTCAATAACTTAGATATTGCCCAAATGGCAAATCGTAAAATCTAAGTGCAGCATTGTTCTATGCCATGAGTAGAACCAAGTGATAAAACGTCGAACTGGCAATCGTAGAACTCGAATTTAATATTTGATGTAAGTTAGTTGTGACTGACTTACATCACTAGAATAAATAAAACTAACTTTAAACCACTGTAAACTACTCATGCGCTGAGTTGACGAAGGCCGGTATCGAAACCGGAAACATATATATATATATATATATATATATATATATATATATATTAAGAAATTTGAAAAATATATTTATATATATATATACATATTAGACAATTAAAATCGAATGGTTTAAATTAATTTATTAAATTTAAAATTTCTATTTAGCTCTTTATATTGAGCACTTTTTAATTGGTTTTAGTGAAAAATCCGGAAGTAAATAAAATTGCGTACTTATTTTCTTGGTGAATTTAATGGTAACTGAGGTATATATATATATATATATATATATATATATATATATATATATATATATATATATATATATATATTCTAGTGTATGATGATTTGGTATCAAGAATTGCCATAATTTTATTATTCATGTTGATATTTATTATCTCATTTAAAAAGCACAACGTCCATAACGTGAAACGTTGCTATGTGAACTATTATAAAGTTTCTTTGATTTAACTTCTTAATTCAGAACTTAGGATGCTAAAGTGAAACACAGAAAACAATTCAACATTTCAACTTTATATGAAGACAACACCGATGTCACGATTACGATCAACTTACGCCTAGAACACAGGTTCACCGATGTTAAACAACCATAAGTCAGTTTAGTATGGGTGAAACTTTGTTACAGAAGGTAGAATAAGCAAACTCAGGTCTTCGGGCCAGAATAGGCACAATTTTGTAAATGATAACACCCATGTGTCATTTTTGTTTTTGACAATGGTCGAATTCGTTTGGACTCACGGAAAATGACGATGTAGAACTATAAGGACCTCTTAATACTTATATACATTCTCCTTTAAGGAAACAAGTTGAATAAAACACTAATAGGATTTTATTTGTCCGCAACATTTATAATATTTATATTTACCAACCTCTCGGCAAAAATTAGGATGTGACACATGATCAATTTCTTAAGTGGAGTTTAACACGTCCGAATTCAAAGTTTTCCTTCTCCTAGAATCGTTACCTAGCCAAGATTAAAGATCCCAGTCCACCCTACAGTTTGATGCACACTTTTTTCAAGGGTATTAGCGCTATGTGAAATGCAAACAGCCTCATCCAGGTTTTGAAATCGGGTCGACGAATCCATTTCCTAAGACTAAACATTACACCACGCGCTTCCATTCAATTCAAACATCGAATAATATATATATATATATATATATATATATATATATATATGTGTGTGTGTGTGTGTGTGTGTGTGTGTGTGTGTGTGTGTGTGATGAGTATGGCAAAGTATGTCAAAAATGTTTTAAAATTGGCTACACATCAGTTTAACACTACGAGCTTATGAAAAACTTTCAAGATGATAACATCAAAAGAATTGTTAGGAAACTTGAAAGAAAAAAGGAAAAAACATGAAAACAATAAGGATTCTGTTATGTTTAACCATATTTATTTGAATATATATATATATATGTGTGTGTGTGTGTGTGTGTGTGTGTGTGTGTGTGTGTGTGTGTGAGTGAGTGTGTGTGTGTGTGTAAGCGTGTGCCAAAAATCACTTGACTTTTAAATGAACCACACATTTACTTGAAAGAAAAATAACAAAATTAAATAAAACAATATAGCAGTTTGTAAATTGAGTTCATTGAAATATCAAATTCTCAATAGCTTTATGAACATCTCGGTATTTTTGCAAACAAATTCTGACGTACTTCTTAAAATTCATCAAACTGATGGCTTCACTTTCTTATGTTATCTTTTATTTTACGGTATCCAAACAGAAAAGAGGATTCGACAGAAACTACTCTTCGAGATTTTACAAATATTTCTAACTAAATTGAAATTTGCATCATCAAGAACATCTCCAGCAATTCTTGTGTTATTACCATTACGTCTTTCTTTTTTTCATTCTTTCTGTGAAGGTCAACCTTTTCGTAGGGATTCATTATTGCAGTGGTGGAAAATGGATATTTGTATAAGTTATTCTGAGTTTTATAAGCACGAAGAGTGACTGTTTCATTTATTTTCATTGCATAGAATAATTTTACTGTCTTAGTCTAGTGTGTAAATCTATGAAAAAATAAAAAATAAATAAAAAACAAAACAATTTTTTTATTGATGAAAATTGGTTAATGTTCTGACTCATTTTGATATCAAATAACTTTTGATATATCCTATATATATAATTATTGTTATGGTGATTTACCACGCACGATTTACCCTTCCAACTATAAATAGCAGCAGGTTCTGCACATAAGCGAGAGTTAATATTTCAGCAGATAGCTGATAAGACAGCCTCACGAATGCTCTTTTAATTTGTATATGTTTGAACTATGTTCTTTGTTAATATATTTGTTTAACTCATTTCCTCTCTTGTGTCTTTATTCTGGCCCCTAACCAGGCCACAACAATTATATAATTTGTATCGATATGTGTGCATGTTTTATACAAATCTCTTTCTCTTAGTATCTGGCTGATTTCAACATGGATGTGGTCCGTATCGTCATTGGTTTTGAATCTATTAATTGCTTCGAACTCATTGCAAAAGATTATTTCCCATCCCGAGCAGTCAAACAATCATGATATATTTGCTGTTGTCGGATAAGTCTTCGTATTTACCGCTTATTCCACTTTCAGTTTTACTGCCGAATCGTTTTAATCTCAAAGCCCCTCAAAATCTTACATTTTCTATCCCAAGAATAGTTTCTGCTTTATGTTTCTATGATTTGTTATAATCAAAATCTTTTTGAACAATTTACAGTGAATAACACTCACCATACAGCCATGTATTTTTTGTTATTCTTCTTATATCAATTAGATTCACGAATGTCTGTTATTGGCTTGGCGAGTTTCCTCATTTGCTATTTTTTCTTTTTGATATAATTTGTCAAGATATTCTTGTTTGGAACTCTTATTACAAAAGTTTACGATTCACATTTAAGGTGTCCTCCATGCTGCCATCTCCAAGTTATTATTTTTCACGATTTCTTTTTTCTTTGTTTCCTAAATTCTCCTGATGATTAAAGTTCAAGATAACTGATATTGCTAAAGTAACTTGATCATTTTCTGTCTGAACATGATCGCATGAATGTTTTTTAATCCACGTAGGCTTTTATGTGCATATTCAGACAAAAATACACACACAGGAATGCATATAGAGTCACACACGCACACATACACACATACACATACACTTTATTTTCTTATGCATAACAGACGCGTAAGCATAGATTCATGCATGCACGCACATACATACACACACTCGCAAAATATCGTAAAACTCTGGGATTCATACATAGGTAGTAATATCTCATCTACAGAAAGCGATGTCAATATACACATAGAAAAGGTATGGACTGCTTTAGACAGATAATCGATCATATAGAAATCTGATCTCTGGTAAGTTAAAGCGGGAATTCTTCCAAGCTGTAGCCGTGTCAGGGCCACGGAAAGCTAAATGAGAACAACAGAAGGATCCTGTGTTCGGTATTGAAAAAATTTGAAAGCATCACACCACAAAATGCATGTGTATGGCCACTTACCACGTATCACACAAACCATCCAAGTAAGACGAACAAGACATGCCGGACACTTCCGGAGAAGCAAGAATAAAGTCATAAGTGGCGTCTTCCTATGGACACACCACTGTTGGCCAACCAGCAAAAACCTACATGAACCAGCGTTGATTCCGTATGCCGGGCGGAAGACCTGCCCGGAGCGGTGACCGATTGTCAGCGCAATCTTATGAGGATCATGATGGTGATTTCAATTAATCTCGATTCCCATACGTCCAAAGATTGTCCAACCTATTTTATCCTTAAGCAATTCATAAAGATATTAGACTAAAATGGTAACTATGTATATGAAATGTGTGTTTACGTACAAGTATGAGAGTATAGGTCAATCAAAAGAGAAAGGCTAATGATTGAAAATAAGAGGAACTGGTGAAATAATAATAAAGAAAGACCGAATGTGATTTCCAGATTTTTAACAGGGGAATTTTTTAATTTATTAATGCAAGTAAATGCATACCTTTCACTCTCATATTCCACAGCTTTTTCAATTCTCTGGCAAGGTCCAGGTATTTATCCATCTTTTCATTTTCTTTCAGCTTGACCCTGTGATCTGCTAGGACCACAAAGTCCACCAGTTAACACGTTCTCTTTTTTTTCTTTTTTTGTTAATCAACACTATTATTATTATTATTATTATTATTATTATTACATGAGAGTAACCGAGGAAAAAATGATAAAATACACATTTACGCACGCATAAGGAAGGGATGAGGTTTTCTAATTAGATTATACAACCAGCTACATATATATACGGTTACAATGGATAGGGGTAAATATCTATTCATATTATTTCAAATAAGGGGCCGCTTTAGCTCAGTTGGTAGAGCATCTGCCTAGGAATCGTAAGATTCTGGGTTTGATACTGGTACTCGCCAACTCAATGCATGATTAGCACAGCTTGAGTAATCTGACTTGTGCGGTAAAGTATCTGGGGGCTGATGGTAGATGTAGTGCTCCACCCCAGCAAAAGCAATCTTTCTGGTCTAGCGCTAGCGAAAAAGGGATATACTCCCTCGCTGTTTGACTGCTACCGACATTAAGCCGCTACGTTGACTTTAATTTATATCATAAACTATTATTATTTTCACTTCTTTTGAGTTTTTCACTGGAGGCTGAATGACAAAAAATCTCCTCGGGTCTCTAGGACTCTTCTGAGTATTCTGAGTATTCTAGCCGATTGCAGCAGTGCAGTAGTCTGGGTGGTATCAATTCTTCCTCTGATTTCCAGATCTTCCAGTCTTTTTTCCAAGTTTATTGGGACCGTTCCAAGTACACCAACTACAATTGGTATCACTTTCACTCTCATATTCCACAGCTTTTTCAATTCTCTGGCAAGGTCCAGGTATTTATCCAATCTTTTCATTTTCCTTCAGCTTCACCCTGTGATCTGCTGGAACTGCAAAGTTCATCAGTTGGTACGTTCTCTTTTTTTTCTTTTTTTTTTTTTTGTTAATCAATACTAGGTCTGGTCTCCTGGATGGGATAGGGTGATCTGTTTTTATCTCAAAGTCCCAGAGAATTTTATGCGTTTCATTCTCAAGAACAGATTATGGTATATGCGTATACCTTTTCGTATGGTCAAAATTTAATTTTTGCATAATTCCCAGTGGATCACCTTCCCAACCCTATTATTATTATTATTATTATTATTATTATTAAACACTGGTTCACTCTAACTAGACCCCTCTCGTCCCTTGTTATTGTCACAACGCCAATGACAATATTTATAAAAGCATTATCCCACTAAGCATGTATCACAAAATGAGAACAATTTTAGAGAATTTTGTCTATTTCTAAACTATAAAATATACACACGCATATAATCCCAGTACATCCCAGCAATGCTACCTCATCCAGGCCATTCTGAACTGGCTATATCCTAATATTCAATGTCCCATTTTCCAGTTGTAATCCCGTAACATATTTTATCTGGCGCCTCTATGTCCTGGATGCAGCAAGTTAAGAAAGGCGCATCATCATCAACTTCTTTACTTTGATTAATGGCTTTTCAATAGCATTGGATTTTCAACGGCATTTATTTAATCAGACATCAGTTAACATCCACTTTCTTTCACTGTGTAGCAAGAATAACCACTTCTTTTGAGTGGGGAGGTGGTGGTGGACCTTAATCTTTTCTCATAGATCTGATCTCATCAAATCAATTACGTTCATGTATAAATCATCCCCTCCACACACATACACACACACACACACACACACACACATGCACATTTACACACACGCACATTCACTTATATACATGTTCACAAACATTGACACTCAAGATAGGCATATGTATAAACATATACAATTTTAGAGACTTGTGTCTATTTCTAAACTATAAAATATACACACGCATATAAAATGTACTAGTTCAAGTATCCGTCTACGCTGGAGAAGTTATAAGCACTATATAAACACCATGGCGAGACTAACAAAAAAATGGCAAAATTCCATTCTGTTCATTTCCCTTTTCTAAACAATATATATATATATATATATATATATATATATATATATATAGAGAGAGAGAGAGAGAGAGTCATCCACAGACACGTGTTTAAACTTATCAAGTCTCTTCAGTGTGGCTAGAAATTTGTAAGCTACCTACAGCCGGAATTGAAATCCGATCGGTTGGGTGTCAGTCCGACACCTTAACAATTAGGCTTACAGAATGCGAAGGGGATTTTAACTGTTTTAATGCACACATCGCTTTGTATGTAAAGTCCGTCATAGAGTACTCCATCCCTTATATATAGGAGAGCGTCGCGTTTACGCTTGAGTTGGCGGCCGTCAGCGTAATCCCCCCCCAGAGTGCTCAACCCTAGAGGGTGGAGAGCATATATATATATATATATATATATATATATATATATATGTGTGTGTGTGTGTGTGTGTGAAGGAGGGGAAATAAGGTGCAAATATAAAGGTATATTTGAGTATAAAAGTATTTTCCTATTGCATTAACTGTCCATAAACAAGCTTTTAGGCGTATATGTCTGACTATTGAAAAGATGATCAGATCTAACTGCTTTCCAAATATAGCGGTGGTGAGTTAGCGTTAGGAATCAAACTTTTATAGTCACAACTGTTCAGTTTCACAATTATTTCAATCACTGCAAGTGAATAAATCTATTAATAATGGAGATTCGCTTCCGGTTTTTGTCTGTAACAAAAATTACGTGACTGCTTACATCACATTACCCAAAATCATCATAACATAGAATAAAATTTATTCTACGATTTTCAAATTTTGAGTGTATTTATTCAATAAATACTCTCCAAATTTGAAGATGCAACATTAGACAGTCTTCATTGTTTTGTTTTTTTTTTAAGTTTTAATAAATGCATGACTGGTATTATATATCTATATGTAGTTTGTTTTATTTTAATACATATTTAAAGTTTACATTTCAAATTGTTTTATTTTTTAATCCTTTAATGAATTTGATGATTTTACTTACTTAGGGTACAAACTCGCTAACATTGAATTTTTTACTCCCACCCCTCAAGCAATATGTTTCAAAAATCTATTTTTACATCGCCCAGAGGGTGTTTTTTTATTCTGTACTAGTATGACTAATGATGAAAAAAGCATGTATTCTATATAACAAAAAATAATAATTTTCAACATAATTTCCGTTCGTACACTTAATTCATTGATAAATATTAATCACATAGATGGAATTTTAGAGGAAATTAAATACCCTGACATGT
>CM042152.1:102280401-102287901 GCA_023376005.1 Doryteuthis pealeii
AGTTAAAGTATTTTAATGCTACTGCCCCCACAAAAGTCTCTTTACGTGTGCCATTTTACTATGTTGTAACATAGCAAAATGGCACACCGTAAAATACATACACAAATCATGATACCAAAACTGTCAAGTGATATAACAATATACAGAGACAGCCATATTTAACAGATGAAATCGTTACATTATGTATTATTCTTCTTCGGCCATTAATTCCTTTGTGTCACTTACCAAGAACGATATCATGTATAAATCTTAGAAACGCGATAGAAAAGAATCCAATACAAAATTTCATGAACGTCAACAATATTGTTTCCTTGATAAATTTCGTTACGCTAGGATTCGGAAAGAACCCGTATTATTATTATTATTATTATTATTATTATTATTATTATTATTCATAATATAATGATAATAATGAAAATTATTTTATTTATGGGAACACGGCCTTGATGGATGGATGAATGGATGGGTAGATTGTTTAATGGTCTATTAAACTTGCATTTGCGCCAAGCAGTTTCACATATTGTTCTAAAGAAAATAAATATGTATTCCCAGATTTGAGCTGCACAATCCTCCTAACAGTGAGTAAATATGTTGACTTGCAAAATGCGGGATACCTAAATTCCATATATTCACACACACACACACACACACACACACACACACACACGCACACGCACGCACGCACACATACATACACATACACATACACGTGCGCACGCGCTCATGCACGCACACACGCATACACCCTCCTTAAGAAAGAAAGAAAGAAAGAAAGAACGTGTATGTAGTGTCAGCTGGAAACACAGCTGTTATCATTCTAATTTATCACTTCATACCACGATGTCAGTTATAAAACTGCCATTCCGGATATAGAAAGGCCAAGCGATGATGAGCAGGTGATTCCGAAGCCCGACCCTGAGAAAGAGGCTGGATAGTATTCAAGAGGGTGTTGGATAAGGGGTCAGGGTTAGCAGCAGCAGCAACAACTACAGCAACCAGTACCACCTGCTCTAAATCAACCCCACCATCAACCCTCTCTTCTGTGAACCTGGCTGTTGCTTTTCGCCTTTATTTTACATTTTTGCTGTTCATTTGTTGGGACTGACAAAGACAAATTCTACCAATTGCAATTTCTTTATGTATTTTCTTTCAATGACAAGTAACCAAATTGTTAGCATTCTTGATATTCTCTAATCAGTTAAATAAACGACATTGGATGAATCCTACGGACTAAACCACATTAATAAATGAATAAAAAGATAATAAATAAATAAATAAATAATAATAATAATAATAATAATAATAATAATAATAATAATAATGTTCAACATAAAAAAAAGATAAATTCATTCATTTGAAATAATAAAATAATTACCCATAGATGAATGGAAAAAATGTAAATAACCGGATTCGGCCAAAGACTCTGGCATAAATGATACAGCATAAAAATGTTTTGATTTAATTCCCATAATAATCGGAGAAAAATCCCAAAGGAACATTCTTTTTCAAGAATAATACTTGAAGAACAGCAGAATACAAGCAACAGTCTGATAAAGAAAGTTGAAAAGAAGTCACTAAGACTTCGAATAAACTTCATATTATTTGGCTTCTAGAAATTCTAACATAAGCCTGTATCATAATCCGATCTGATTTTTCTATGTAAGTTACCATAACACAGCAAAAATAGTATATCGTAACAAGATTTTTGATAACGCAAATACGGTAAAATGCTATAATTTAGAGAATAAAGCAATTGACAATCTACTTCACAACTTTATATATTATTATTATTATTATTATTATTATTATTATTATTATTATTATTATTTCACTCCATTCGAGTTTTTCACACTCGCCTTAGCCGGTGGTTCACTGGAGGCTGAATGACAGCAAGTCTCTTCGGGTTTCCAGGACTCTTCTGAGTATTCTAACAGATCTCAATAGTGCTGTAGTCTGGATGGTCTCGATTCTTCCTTTGATTTCCAGTTCGTCAAGCCTCTTATTCAGACCCTTACGGACTCTTATTAA
The DNA here is from genome assembly GCA_023376005.1 of Doryteuthis pealeii. Taxonomy (NCBI): domain Eukaryota; kingdom Metazoa; phylum Mollusca; class Cephalopoda; order Myopsida; family Loliginidae; genus Doryteuthis; species Doryteuthis pealeii. The sequence continues at coordinate 102,282,430 of CM042152.1, forward strand.
GACCCTTCCAAGGGCACTAATTACAATTGGCACAACCTTCATTTTCATGTTCCACAGTTTTCTCAGTTCTCTGGCAAGGTCCAAGTATTTATTTATCTTTTCGCTTTCTTTCACTTTCACTCAGTGATCGGCCGGGACGGTAAAATCTCTCCTTGTTAATCAACAGTTCTCTCCTTGTTAACACAAGGTCTGGTCTCCTGGCCGGGATTAGGTGATCCGTCTGTACCTTAAAGTCCCAGAGAATTTTATGCGTCTCATTCTCCATGACAGATTCCGGTTTGTACATATACCATTTAGTTGAATGGTGAAAAGTGAATTTCTTGCACAATTCCCAGTGAATCACCTTTCCCACCCAGTCGGGCCTAGTCTTGTACTCTCTTTATGCTAGTTTACTACATTCGCTTATCATGAGATTGACTGTTTCTTTTTCTTTTCTTTTTTTCTACACATTCTACACTTGCTATTCTGTTGTGTCCTATCTACTTTTGTTTTTTATTATTATTTGTTCTATGTTTTGTGCTGCGATTATAAGAGATTCAGTTTCTCTCTTAAGGTTTTCCCTTCTTAGCCATGTCTATGTCTTCTCATGTGCGATCTCTCCAGTTTGCCGCTTAAAGTGTCCATAGAGTTGTTTTTCTTCCCACTTCTGTTTTCTTGTTTTTGTTATAGTTGTGCTCGTCCATATGCTGCAATTGTTTTTCTGGCTGCTGCTATTAGTCTTTGCTCTTTTTGTGTATTTATCGAGTACTCGAATTATCGCATCTACACAACCTTCAATGCTGGCAAGACCTCTTCCCCCTTCTTTTCTTGATACATATAGTTTGTCTGTGTCGTCTCTCGGGTGTAATGCCTTGTGCATTGTCATTAGTTTTCTTGTCCTTTGGTCCATCTGTCGGAGGTTTTCTCTTGTCCATTTTCAGAACGGTCCAGAGTATTTTACAAGGGAGGGGGCAGCCCAGGTGTTTATGCCTTTGACGAGGTTTCTGTTGCAAAGTTTAGTTTCTAGAAGTTTTCTTGTCCTTCTGAGGTACTCTTTTCTTATCCTTTCTTTAATCTCTTCTTGTTTGATGGCGTCCACTTCCAGTACTCCCAAGTATTTGTAATTTTCCTTTTTCGAAGTGTCTTTATTTCTTCCTGATAGTTCTATTCCTTCCGTTGTTTTTTCCCTTTATCATTATTATTATTGTTTTTTCACACTAACGTGGTCATTCATTGGAGCCTGGGAGACAGCAATTCTCCTCAGGTCACCAGGATTTTTTACGGTCACCCCACCCCCTATTTCATTTTATGAAATCTGAAAAAATAAAGTTAGATTAACGCAAAATTTAACTCAACCGAGATATAATTGTATTTTTAAAAGAATTTTGAATTTTTATTAATGTTTGCTTCCTAAATGTATGGAAGGCCATTTTATCATTGAATATTGATTATCTTTCTTGATTCTTTTTCTAAATGCGAGACGCGTTGCATATCATCTATTCCAGTCTTACTACTTTTTAAGAAAAGAAAGAAAAACAAATTCTCTAATAACAATCGTTTATTGCATAATGCATAAGAAAACAAATCTTATGTTGATTATAGTTACCCGTACATTGGAAAGTATAATCGTCAAATGGAACTAATATGTAAATTAGCACACTACGCTCTAAAAAAATACCTTGAAAAAAAACGGTATTTTTTTAAAACTTATTTTTCAAGTAGATTTTTAAAAAACAAAATAGCATAAACTTATCACGTGACGTTGTTCTGGAGGTCCCAACTGGTCTATTGATCTTCATTTTTCTATCAGTTTGGATAGCAAAGTTCCAGAGAATAATAATTCTTAGATTCTGTTATTTGTTCTGATTGGTGTGTCTCATCAATTTTTCTTTGATATAATTTGTTCTTACGGCATTTTTTGCTCTTTAATTATGAGTGACTCAGTTTCTCTCTTGAGGTTCCCTCTTCTTATCCATGTCCAAGTCTTTTCATGTAAAACCTCTCCAATTTGTCGTTTGAACTATCCATATAATTGTTTCTCTTCCCATTTCTCTTTTCTTGTTTTCGTTGTTTTTCTGTTTGCCCATATGTTGCATCTGCTGTTATTGGCTGTCATAATTAATTTTCTTTGCTCTTTTTTGATTCTTCGAGTCCTAGGATTGTGACATCTACGCAATCATCTATGTTGGCAAGACCTCTTCCACCTTCTTTTCTTGGTACATATAGCCTGTTGTTGTTGTTGTTGTTGTTGTTGTTGGATTTACATAACTATTAGATGCTAATTATCAAGAAATTCCCTTTATTTATCTATTTATCTATTTTCAGGTGATTTATAGAATAAAGAGAAATGTGCAAATGTTTGTGAGTTGATCATTCAAAATAATGATATATACACAAACGAGAATTGTCTCAGCGAATAAAAATATGAAGTAAAAAAAAAAGATTTCAACAGAACACCAAATCAAAGCTAGAAAACTGGAAGTTATCTTAAACAAGACGAAGAAAACTTGTCGGTGAATTTGGTTAGAGTATAATTGAAAAAGAGTTAAAAGTTGTAAAATATCACGACCTCAAAAAAGACTTAAAAAGCTGTGGAATACGAATTAGATAGTTGTGTCCATCATTTTTGGAGCACTTGTAATTGTCTCGGAGTGCCTAACTGTACTGAAAAATCTAGACGATAAAGACAACAGTATTACTGAATACTAAGAAGGACGTTGAAGTACTGAGGACACTTGCTGCCAGTATAAACCATTGAATACTAATAGTGTAAAAATCCACCGAGAATAATAATAATAATAATAATAATAATAATAGCAGAACCGTGTATATATCACAGTATGATAATTTAATTATTACAACGTTTGATATGTTAACTTAAGAACTATTGCAGATAGTTCAATATGTAAAACGTATAGTAATCTTGATTTAACTCTCACTCACTTTTTTTCTTTCCTTCCTTCTTTTCATTTTTTCACTATGTTCGATTGAAATAGATTATCGTTATCGCTACCGTGTGCACCCCTTCTCTCTCTATTTCCCCTACTTTCTTTCTTTCTTTCTTATTATATTTTTGCTGTGTAGCATGTCCTTTTTGTTCCCTTTATTTCTTTATAATAAAAACTGAATGGACCACCATTTAGCTGAGGTGACGACACTCATAAGTTAAAAAAAGAAATAAGAATTCGGTGGATAAGCGACACCAGATAATCAGGATTTACATTTTTGCTTGTAAATTCGGACGGTCTCATTTCTAACTAAAGATGATAATGGTCTGAAGATTAAGGAACACGCGTAATTATTATCATTATTATTATTTTTTAGTTTTCACATCAGCATTAGCTTATGCTCTTTCCCTGGAGTCTGAGTGACAGCAAGTCTCCTCAGGTCTCCAGGACTCTTCTGAGTATTCTGACAGATTGCAGCTGTGCAGTGTTCTGAATGGTATCAATCCTTCCTCTCATTTCTAAACTTTCCAAACCCCTTTTCCAATCCTTTTGGGACCGTTCCAAGTGCACCAACTGCAATTGGTATCACTTTCACTTTCATATTCCATAACTTTTTCAGTTCTCTGGCAAGGTCCAGATATTTGTCCATTTTTTTTATTTTCCTTTAGCTTCACCCTGTGATCTGCTGGCACTGCAAAATCCACCAGTTGACAAGTTCTTTCTTTTTTGTTAATCAACACTAGGTCTGGTCTTCTTGCTGGGATAAGGGGATCCGTTTTTATTCAAAGTCCTAGAGAATTTTATGCGTTTCGTTCTCAAGAACAGATTCTGGTTTATGCATATACCATTTTGTTGTATGGTCAAAATGTAATTTTTTGCATAATTCCCAGTGGATCACCTTCCCAAATGAAATTTCAAAACATACAAAAAGTCTTTATTTTTGAATAAAGCAAGAAAATCAAGAAAAATATTCAGACTGTGTGTCCAGTTTAAAAATCTACAGAGCGAATAACGAAGATAAATGGAAAAGATTTCTTGCATGTATCGATTTTTAACCATATGGATGTCACTTTTTATAAGGTCGGTATAACAATAATAATCTATATATATATATATTAATACGTTTGTTTGTAACTACCTAACTATGTATTGCTCGTGAGTCTCAATTATAAATATACAAGCATTGTCGAATGTTTTTGAGAAACTTCCAAAAGAAGAGTGCTAGAGTGAAGAGGGGGAGAAGGAGGAGGAGGAAAACGAAGTGGGTGAAGAAAGAAGGATTTGTTTTGTTAAAACATGAAAATAGAAGAATGGAAAGTCATTGTTTTTACATCAATCTCTCTCCTTTCCTCTAGTGACATACACTATAGATAGGTGCAAGAGCATTAATATATAAATGTCGACTCATTGAGTAAAAGCATACGTACATGTGTATGGGGGGTGAGTTTCACTAAACTGTGTCGGTCTATCCCTTTCTATGTTAACAGTGTACTTAAGATCTCATCTCTTCCCACCCTCTTATATATAAATGAAAGTATAACACAGTATAACACAACGAACACAGACGAATTGGTAGAAAAGATAGACAAATACCTTGACTTTGCTAAAGAATTGAAAAAACTGTGGAATATGAGAGTGAAATTGATACTAATTGTAGTTGGTGCACTGGGAACGGTCACAAAAAAAACTCAGTAAATCCAAGTAGATAGTCTAATCTAGTTATCGAAAATAAAAATATCAATTTGTTTGTGGATGGGGCCATTCTAACAGATCACAAGCAGAAACTAAAACTAAAAGAGAATTAAAAACTGGATCTCAAGACATTTTAGAGACCTAAAAAAAGGAAATGTGAAAAGGCATCGATCGCACCGATAATTATTGAAACGCTTGAAAATATTTTGAAGATCCCACAAAAAAGATGGAAATAAATTAGACTATGTAGACAACAAAATTGATGAATTCGTCAAGAATATTCAGGAGAGTTTGAGAGAGACTTGAACTTACAGCCACAGTAGTCTGCTGTTTAAATTCATAAAATGATAAAATTATTAGCATTTTCTCTGATAATTAGCGCTAATTACCTACAATGATTTTCATTGTATAACTACTTTTTTAAAAAAACGCAGTGATGTCATTACAACATTAATAACCTGTAAGATGAAAATATGTAAAAACCTTCAAGACTTATATAAGATCCGAAATTAGAATAAAAGAAAACAAATGAATTTCTCATCTTATCTTAAACAAGTTTAAATACCTGTCGACACCGGGTAAAGTTCAATACTTGGATCGCAACTTCTTTTAAGAATTTTGCTTTCAATTAGAATTCTATACCAAATAGTAATTGTTGCTATAAAAGATAAATTTTACAAGTAAACAGATTCACTGATCAGATTTTAATACTATCTTATGAGGTCAATATGTTTCTATTAAAAATTTTACTTAGTTTAGTAACGACTTTAAAAAAATAAGACATTGAGATATATCGATTTAAACATTTTTATTTTTTTGGATGAATTTTTAGTCCTAATGTGATAAATAAGTT
>CM042152.1:102292901-102322901 GCA_023376005.1 Doryteuthis pealeii
TTTGTTGATGAGTACAAATTAAGAGATCATTTTATTTAGAATATCCATCGTAAAACCGATTGGGAATATTTGACCAACTTTGAAAAGTGACTTGTTTAAGTTTTATAGTGTCAAATTGTTCCATGTAAGAACTTTTAGAATCACAGGATCGTCTTGGATTTCAAATGACTGTTGCTTAATTCTTTTGATCATATTGAAAATATGCAGCTGCTGGATATGGAACTTGTTATCCTTTTTTTTTCTTTCAAACCAGCCAACTGCTTATACCTCAATAAGGGACTTAATAAGGCTGTGAAGATTGTCAAACATTTCTTGTTTAATAAGCACCTCGTCCGTAAATATATTAGTCTAATAGGCAAAGTCAACCATCTTGCCTGATTTATTGGACTAATTTTCCATCCAGCAAATATAGGGAATCACCTTTCTTCTAGAAATTCCTACTGTATATTCCTAGAAAAGTTTATGATCACAACTCAGGTTATTTATTTCATTGATAGTAAAACAAGAAGTATCCAGAGGACTACCAACTGCTGTAAATGTTATTTGGAGTAAATCATGGTTATAAAATGTGGACCTGTGAATGTTATAGAGTTTCTTGTAACCGAAAAGAGCACTAAAAGGGAAGTTAATTTTGATACAAAGAGCATCCAATGGTGTGTAAACTTCTCTGTATTTTTTTCTCTAGAAGTGTTACAAGTCCATCCTCACAACCTGTATTTTTATTGGTGTTGTCTTGAAGAACCGCCTTAAGGATAGCCATGCTGTTAAATTCTTCAAAAACAGAGGTAGCTTCCTCGGCAAGAACAGCACTCGTCACCCCAGTATGAGGGATAGTTCTATGAGTGAGATATTCATTTTCATATCCCATCTCCTTTGTGAAAGTTGTTTCAGTCTTTATTAGCTTCCATGATTTATTTTTACAACAAAGTGTCTTTGTCATTTCTTCCATTTTCCATATATATATATATATATATATATATATATATATATATATATATATATACATATCATATGTAGATATATAAATTTTATTTCAATATTTTCGGTTTGCAGAAATATCACAGAGAACATGAAAGTAAGCATTTTTAATTTTTAATCAGCTTTAAGAATAAAACTTAACCCACTCTATAAATTTTTTAAACAAAACCGTTCGAAAAATTAAACTTTCTCATAATATAAATTTAATGATTGCTTTAATCTTTAATGCTTATTGACATTTAAAGAATTTAGCAAATAGGTTCACCAAAAGGTGAGATTTGACACAAGGTCACTCGTATGGAACATCCGCGAGGAATAAACTTGCTATTCGGTAGAATTGGATCTACGAGACTAGATTTAACGACTATAGCCTGGTGTAGTGATAACATGTAAACAAAATCAGTGTATATCTTCCTTATTTTCTTATGTGGAGAAAGGTAGACAAACACGGGATGTTGTACAAAATGGATGTTTATTGTGGGTAGTGATGTCGACGTTATAACGTTTCGGTCTGTTAGACCTTCATCAGGACGTTGGATTGAGTTCTTGCTTCAACGGTGAACATTTTATGACGTCGTAATCAATGTTTCGTTGCTTCCTGGTTAGTCACTCGTTTGTATTCTTTAACATATGGATATTAGGAATGATACACAATTGTAAGTGATATATATATATATATATATATATATATATATATATATATCAGAAAGAGAATGCATGAAACTATCTTAGTAAATTCTTTTAAGATGCTTTCCTGCTTTTGTTTTTGAGAATGTTTTCCTTCTCGTTCTTTGTGTAGTGTCACTTCCTGTCAGAGTGTGTGTTGATGCTATAAAAGACGTGCAACTAAAGATTCCAGTATTCCAATTATTTCAACCAGCTGGCGTTGACTGGCGTGCAAGAGGAGGGTATTTTATTTGTTCCCAAAAACATTTTTTCAGAACGTGAGAAATCTTTTCGTAGCATCGTATTTTAAAGGCTATGGAAATGTGCAGACAACAATTGTACCTATATTTTAAAAAGTTACTCAAACTTGACTTACCCGGGAATAAATAAAAAAAATGATCGATTATTTTTCAGTGTACTAATACACACACACACATACACACACACACTCACATACATACATATACATATTTATTTAATTATTTATATATATATATATGTATATATGCATGTGTGTGTGTGTGTGTGTGTTGTGAGAGAGAGAGAGAGAGAGAGAGAGAGAGAGAGAGAGAGAGAGAGAGAGAGAGAGAGAGAGAGTATAGAAATACGAAACAACAAATATTCAGAGAATGAATAAATATTTCTGCCTACGTTCGAGCGTTTTGGTTTATATATATATTGGATATATCAACAATGGCTATATATATATATATATATATATATATATATATATATATATATATATATATATATATATATATATACTCAAAAACAACCGAGTTTCTGATATGTCTTACTTTAATGCTTCATACTAATGCCCAAACCTGATATATGTACCTCCCACAAACGGATACATATACCAAAATAATCACAAATATGTATACTTACTAGAAGCATACGGACACCCTTAGACAGCACCATATATATATATATATATATATATATATATATATATATATATATATATATATATAATATATATATATATATATATATATGATTTTATGTTTTCTTTTTTAATTTACTTTGGATTTCAAATATGAAAATAGGATGATTTTAAGCTACTGACATCTACATACACGCAAATTAAATTGCGGCTGATATAGCTGCAAGTTCAATCTGGTTCAAGCGGTTGGTGTTCGAGCTTAGTTAAAGAGAAAAAAAACGCGATTCAAGTGCTGATTTTCAAGGCATTCAAGTCGTCCTTACATTGAATATTGTCGTAATAAAAACTTACTAACACCCATTTTCCCTCATTTGACTTTGTGTCAGGCAAAACTAATCTCAACAAATATACGTACAAACACGCACGCGCATAGGAAACTAATGTGGATGTGTTTATTAGACAGTGAAGAATTACAATATAAGTATGAGAATTTAAATTGTTTTCCCAATTTGTGCTTTCTACTTTCTCGTTTTAAAATACAATACAGATTTCATTATTCATTCTTTTGGTCACTAAAATCACATATATTCTGATCGAATAGCTCAGTCGGTAGAGCGTTTGGCTAGAAACCACGAGGTTCCTAGTTCGCCAACTCAGCGTATGAGTAGCACAGGGATATGTGCGGTAAAGTAAGGTGATGGTAGGTATGGCGCTCCACCTCAGACGCAAAAACAATCTCCTTGGTCTAATTTAGAGTTTAATCTATTGTCATTGCTTGACAGACTAAAGTTTCATATTGGTAAGTGCAGTTGATTTAAAGAGTATTGGGACCATATGACCTTTAGGTACCCCTTTTGCGATCTCGTTTCATAAAGACATGTTTTTCATTTACTCCGTCAACATCCGGTTGTTTGTTAACAGATGATTTCTAGAGTTTTTTAAATTATAAAACTAACCCCTAACCCTAACCCTATCCCCTAACCCTAACCCCTAACAACCGGATGTTGACGGTGTAAATGAAAAAATGTCCTTATGAAACGAGATCGCAAAAGGGGTGCCTAACGGTCACATGGTCCGAGTATTGGTCTGGTTCCAAAATTCTATTCAAATTAACTTAGAAAATAGTCGATTTATAAGGAAGAACATATTGCTAAATCATTTCGTTTAATCAGGGGTTTTTTTTTGGGGGGGGGGTTATGACCCCCTCATAATCAGATCCAATTTTCTATCCCCCTCCACCAACAATTTGTATCATATTGTAATGAACAGATATATAAATAATTGGCAGTGACGGTATAAATGTGGCCTTTAGGCGTATGTTAGCTTAATAAAGGAAATATTACAGTTTCATTTGATTTTATCTTCAACTGAATTGTTGGATTGTGAGCAATGGAAACCTATTCGTTGTCCTTTCTCCCTTGTGCCTTTTGGCTATTACTTGTAGACACGGAAGCAAGATTTACTTTCTCTTTGACACTGGGGAGTCTGTATTTTACCGTCAGATTTCTAGTGAAAATAATGTCTACACAAAAATGGTGAGTGAATCACTCGAAATCCAACTGTGCATGGGCTTTGAAGTAGCAGTAGAAGTAGAGCTAATCCGGAATCCTGCAGGGTAAGGCAATAAATTATGCATGCTTGTGTCTGAGACACATCATCAGCTGTCACACGAGCAAAACTTCTTTATATTATATGCCGCAAGTCCCCCAGACGAGAGTTTAAAAACAAAACTTTCTATTGATGGCCTATCATTTCGGTTATTTACACTCAAACTTTACCTTTATATTAATCAGATAAATGTTTATAAATTATTATGAAATGAATATATGCGAGAATTTTGTGCAAAAAGTATCCTTTTAATATCAACGTAAAAATAGCCCATCAACAGCACCTTAGTCCGCTTCAAAGAGTTCCACTTGAAACCTGTTTCGTATTCCTTTCACTTCCCTAAACTGTCTTTGATTTTAATCTTTTGGAATTACCGTCAGATGCCTTGTCACGCTCTCTGTAATCTCATCCATAGTGTTTCAACAGCAATGTTAACTTTGAGAAGAGTCAGAAGTCACATCAAGCCAAATATGGACTGTGACTGATAGACCTGAATTATAGGGTATTTTTACAAAAAAAAAACCGTACAAGACATGAAGGATACGATGTGTGTTCAAAACGTATCGAGATTGAAGCTGTATTTACAAAAACAAAAATGAACAATGAATGAAACGTTAGCACTTATTCCAGCGATTTTTCTAAAGATGAAAGCACCCTTGAAGCTCCTCCTTTGGTATAGTGCAAAGCTTCTTAAAACAATATATTCCAGTGTTTAGTGTTGTTCTTAAAGTTATAATATTAAATAAAATCAGGACGTGTGTGTACTATTTAATAATTGGTTTCTTTATTAATATTTGTATCTAACAAAAGTGAAAATAGCAAAACATATAGGACTTTGAAAATGAGTTCCACAATTTCACATTGTGACAGCTGTTCCACACAGGGACTTGAACCCTTTCAAACATTCGACTACAGCTGTTAGAACTCATAATTTAACTTATGTAGACGAATTAGATATTAGGGTACTGTATACAAAATGTCAAAGGGTAAATGAAAAAGAATCTTGTAATTCTTGACTTATATTGAAATATGTCCATTATATTATTATTATTATCCATTCTCCAATTTTTATCATCTTATTATAATTCATCAATTTTCTTTTTTTTTTTATCTTTTTTCTTATTTATTTATTTATTTATTGTTGTCCGTTTTGGCATATCATTAACTAAGAGTTATGACCACCAATTTCTTTTGGTGATTTTGATAGTGTTGTACAGTTGTTCCTACAGTGGAGAATATACACCGGTTCTCACTATAAATAGTGAGACACCGAGTGAAAAGGTTGTACTGTTACCGTTTAGCGGCAAGCTAGCCGTTCTTGTACCTTATTGTAAATACACTTGTCTCATTTTACCCTACCTCGACTTGACTTCTTTTTTTACTGTTGAACTAACATCACAACAGTCTATCTGTTGTGATGTTAGTTCAACAGTAAAAAAAGTATGTTTTGATTAAATAATTTTTTTGAATTTCAATTTTTTTAGCGAGGAAATTAATTTCCAATGTAAGTATAAATCGAATCTTTTTATTTAACCATATAAGGTATACAAAAAAGAAAAGAAGAAAATTTCCTACCCAGAAAATAAAGTTTTTGTGAATTTCAGTCACTGGAAATCAAAACTTGAAAAATTAGGTTGTGTTTAATTTATCATCAACAGTACGCATAAACGTTAACCTCTCGATTACATTTATTAATTAAGTCCTCAAGTTTATTAAATTTTCACAAAAATATACTTTGATGTTATGCGTGCAATATAAAGTATGGATAATTTAGGAACCTTTCCGTAAAGTGGGGTTTCCGCTCGTGATGATAGATAATCCTCATATTGAGTTCTTTGGGATAAAATTTTAGATCTAGAATATTTCAAAAGGCATTCTTGTGGTTGTGATATTGACGGTCATTTATATATTTAGTGATAATCATTGGATTAATCACACAGTGAAAATCGGATTTACTGTGAATGGATTGCGAGAATTGCATTATAACCACCGCAATTTGCAAGCTGACGATAAGAAAATAAAACTTTTCTATGAATCTAAATAATCTATTTCTAACTTTCTATGAATTTAGATATAATTTCTATATATTTCTATGAATTTGAATAATTTATTTTTAAATTGAAAAATGTTAATTTATAGAATAAATTTAATGAAGTTATCGGCTTCCCTCGACCTTTTTTTATGTTTCTTGCTTTTCATTGGCTGAAAGTTTTCTTTTTATCGTCTTATATAAAATTTGAGATAGTAAAAATGCATGAATCGGTTGTTGGGTATTTTGAATCTTGTCAACAACGTTACGTTAAAACAATCTATTTACTCTGTGTTCCAACAAGACTTAACCCTTAACACAACCAATAATATTGATTCTTTATGACAAGCATCAACATTATTTATTAAGGAAATAGTAAACAACATTGAAATATAAAATTGATGGGAGGAGGTTAATTAATTTCAATTTTTGCTTTAATTTTATTTCCTAAAACAAAATTATCTAAATGATAAATATATTCAGCATTCTTTCTACAAGGAATCGTGAAACTTTAAATAGAAAAACAACTTTTTGTTCCGGAATCAAATTACAAAGAAATAACATTGAGAAGTCAAGTAGCAATTTTATACCTTAATATTTTGAATTTTTAAAAATCTATTAATAATTACGATGGAAAAGATCCTCTCTTCGACCAATTACTTACTTGCTCACATAATAACAATCTTTTTAAGATGCTTAAAATCTGTTCAAGTATTTCTGCTATCAATTGAATATTTATTCATATATTTGTTGAAGGATTTTTGCTGAAATTTTTGTGAAGGTTAGAAGAAAGAAACAATTTAGAATTAGCTCTCGTGAATATAAATCGTTAGGATATCATCTAAAATTATCAGTACTGGACTTTGAAATCCGTGTCTATTGAAAAGGACTTTTGAAAAGTAATTTACTGTGAGAGGCTTGCGTACAGAACGGATATATTCATTTGACCGTTATCACTATAAACGATGTTTTGGTGAGTCCTCTTGTAAAAAAGTTTATGCCCATTTGGCTTTTCATCAAAGCTGGTCTAGTCAAACAAATATACAACACCCCTCAAACATTCTAACGTCATTCGTATCTTTGTCTGACGCTTTGTTTCTACAACTGAATACTACAAATGCCAATCATATGTGAAATCTAAGGCCAAATATTCTCTCCTCTTCCTTCTTTTATTACGGGGTATTTTAATGACCTTGTTGCTATATCGTTAAACACCTCTTTAGAAACATTTACACACATGTATCAAATACTTTTGTAGATAGTGATGTTGATAGAGATAGTGACAGATCTGTCTTACTTTCTCATTGTTGTAAAGAATTACTATCAGTGAATTGAAGTAAATGATAGCTGTCCCATCATTTACTTTTCCCAATACGTTACTGTAGTCACCGTATGGCTATTTATTCGTCTCCCATAAGAAAGAAATGTGACACGTGTTTAAGTTTATTGTAGGAATCCACACACATTTGTATGTGGGTAGTGAAAAAATTGTTCACTCCCACCAGTAATTGTACAGGCGCCTGAATATAACTACCAACCCTACTTTCTCTTCGTGAGAGGCATTGCCTCGGAGACAGGTTCTGCAGGAACCAGGCTGTCACTAATATCAAATAGTATCTGGTCATAAATTACTAGAGATGCAAAGATCATCAAATCGTTCTTTTTTTCTTTCTTTCTTTTTTTCCCGAGATTCTAATCGTCCCCGATGATTAAAATGATGACGACGTGAATCTGTTTTGAAACTCTACTAGTTTTCTTTATTGAGAGATTGTTCAATTATTTTATTGTTATTCTTGTTACTCTTAGCTACTTATACATCAAGCCCATTGTTCATTCGTATTGCCAACTTTCAAATATCCTAACTTTGATATTTTAAAAACAAATTGGAAGGATAAACAGTGATATGCGAGTAAATTGGAAAATATAGAAAAACTTATAGGATGGCATTTGTTGACTTATAATAATTGTATATAATTTCTGAGGAAATCAATAAAGTTGGATTAATTACCTTATCAACACACGTAGCATTTTAATGCTAAAATATCGAAAGAAAAGTATTTTGTCTTTAATGTTTATGCACACAAGGGACCTCCAATTAGACGTGTAAAATTTGCCCCACCCCCGCTATATTTAACACAATGAAATTTGAATAAAAGTTGATAATATCGTCAACATTTTTTAACCATTCAAAAGACGAAAAGTTTTTAAAAAACTTCAGCTTATGAAAATAATGAACGAAAACAATGTTTACATTTTTGCATCATTAAATCAATTGAATTTTAACGTAGCCCAATTCAAATTACGCCAACAGACTTTTTAAAACATTCTATCAAAAATTAAGTAAGAGTCAAATTTTCTCGAAAATTTCGAGATTTATTCACCTTTAGATGAATTTATATTTAAAATAGGTTTTTCCTAAAATGTATTTGCGGAAAAAATTTTTACAAAGTCGACATTTTATGAAATCTGAAAGAAATATATTTTGTTCATAAGATTTTTCACTTTTTATCTATAAAGATAAGCGTCTGATTAATTATATCAGAAGATTTTAGAAATTTCTAACAGACTCTGAGTTTTATTAACTTGTTGTTAATAGTTTGTAAGATACAAGATTTTCCATTGATCCTACGAACCAAATAAAACACTAATTTTCAATATATTAACCCTCATTCTATTTCAATATAGTCATGCACCTTCTTTTTCAACCTGAAGAAAAAAGTATATTTTCTCTATCTTAAAAAAAGTCGTCGTCGGGGCGGCCAAATGTCGGTACCAGCCAGACAGCGAGGGAGTCTATCCCTTTTCAATAGCGCTAGACTAAGGAGATTATTTTAGCATCTGAGGTGGAGTGCCACACCTACCATCAGCTCATCACTTTACCGCACAGATCCCTGTGCTACTCATATGCTGAGTTGACGAGGGCCGGTATCGAACCAAGAACCTTGTGATTACTAGCCGACCACTCTACCGACTGAGCTAAACCGGCCCTTTGGATATTTTGGATATGTTGTTAATTCCGATTTTATATGAGACACAATATATAAACTGATTTTTCTTGACGATTAAAAGAAGGGCAAATCATCATCAACATGATCCTTCTCACTTATATGTATGTATGTTTAATTGTATTAGAGTTGTAAAGACACATTTCTTTTAGACAGAGAAATATCAAAATAGACAACACGTTTTACCTTTTAGCATCAACATATGAGTAGCAAATCATTGCTGAACTTTGACCTTTTTGTGAAAATCCTAATTAGAAACGAACAGACTCAGAATCTCCCGCTGAAAATTAAAATCTCTATCAATTGCCTAAATAAATGTTTTTGGCCGGAAGAGAAAAATAAGTTATCGCTGCTTAGACACGTAAGACAAAAGTAAGACAAAAATATAATTTCAAATTAAAGATAGCTTTTATTGTAGAATTATGATCAGTTGAAAAAGTTGGATTTGGGTAAAATATTCAAGAAACGCTAACGACGGGAAAGTAATTTCTAAAAGTGTAATACTTCCAACATAAAAATTCCATAGTCTAAAATAATTGGTGAAATGATGATATACACACCAACACGTGGACACAATTCTCAACGAATTCACTCGAATACTTTGTTAAAAGAGTGTCATTATGTTTTTGTTTTTTTCAAGAATAAATCAAATGCCTATTACGAACTAAGTTTTAGTTTGTCACCTGTTATCTATCTATCTATCTATCTATAAAGGGCAGCTGTGTGTATGTATGTACGGGTGTATATCCGGAGGGAACTACGAAAACAAAACAAAAAAATAATGGCAAAGTACATATATATGCACATTCACTATAACCAGATCTTCATTTTGAGCAAAATTATGAAGATTTGCTTTATATTTGCAAAGACATTTAGAAATGAAATTAGCAATAAAATAACATTGAAATTCTACTTCGACCATGTTAGGCGTTTCTAGCTAAAAACGTAAAAAAAATAGATTACGTAAGCTCAAAACAATAAATTTCTTCTTTTAATTTTTTTCATGATAACTACTGTTTATAAAATAATCACGTTAATTTAGTTTTTTAATTATTGGGTTTCTTTCTTGATATTCAAATATCAAATATACAATAATTTTGATATTCGATCGTCTATGGTCGAGGCACCAGGTTTTTTTTTTTTTACTAATGAAGATATTATAACAGATTGATCAGATCATATTTGTGATAGAACTACATCTGCTAATTGTTGAATCATTGCCAACCACAAAATCCATTGGTGTAGCTAGAGATAAGCATGGGAGAGTGGTTGCTCCTCCTTGATCACATCCTATTAACAATTTTATTAACTGGTTCATCCTATAATAATTAAATTCAATTATTTGTTAATTGTCATTTTTTGAATTCAGTACTTTAATCGATAAATCTCCCAGTATTTTGAACTTTGTGTTCAGTTTTGTTTTGTGATATGTTAGTAGCCGTTGGCATCAGAAGAATAAAAAATTGACTTATCGTTAACACTATTTCGGTGAAGTTTCATCTTATTTTTATTTTTTTATTTTTTATAAATCAGAATCACGGCAATATCATAATTCATAATAATTAAGCTAAACAAACAGATATTTAAGGCATCAAAATAATTAAATAAATAGATAAAATAAGCGAGCATCATAGTTTGTTTTTAAGGATATTATGCCCTGATCATATTTTTGGTAAAACCAAACATAAAAATGTTGTGAAAATTGTTAACTTTATTATATCACTTTTCTTTTGTGTCCAGCATTAACTGGTAGTCTTTTAATGGAGTCTGGGAATTAAGTCTCCTTAGGTTTCCAGGACTCTTCTGAGTATTCTAGCGGATTTAATAATGCTGTTATTCGGATGGTTTCGATTTTTCCTCCGATTTCCGACTCCTCCGGTCTTTTTTCTTTTCTTTTTTTTCAGAACATTGTTTTGTGCTGCTATCATAAGAGATTCAGTTTTTCTCTTGGGGTTTCCCTTTCTTAGACATGCCCAGGTCTCCTCGTGAACAATCTCTGCAGTTTGTCGCTTGAAGTATCTATGTAGTTGTTTTTCTTCGCATTTCTGTTTTCTAGTTTTTTGTTTTTCTGTTCTCCATATGCGGTAATTACTGTTACCTCGAATTGTCGCATAAACGCAATCCTCAATACCGGGGAGACCTCATCTTTCTTCTTTTTCTTTTTTCTTTAAATATTATTTGACTCCATGAGTTTTTCTCACCCACCTAAGCTGGTGGTTCACAGGATATTAAGTGACAGCAAATCTCCTCAGGACTCTACTGAGTATTCTAGCCGATCTTATCAATGCTGTTGTTTGGATGGTTTCGATTATTCCCTTGATTTCCAACTCCTCCAGTCTTTTTTCATATCCTTTGGGAACCGTTTCAAGAGCACCAGCTACAATTGGTATCAACTTTACCTTCATGTGCCACAATTTTTTCAGTTCTCTGGCCAGGTCTAAGTATTTGTCTCTTTTCATTTTCTTTCATTTTCAATCTGTGATACACCGGACAGCAAAATCCACGAGATGACAAATTCCTTTTTCTTGTTATTTTATACTAGGTCTGGTGTTCTAGCTGGGATTAGGTGATCCATTTGTATCTCAAAGTTCCAGAGAAAGTTATGCGTCTCATTCTCGAGGACAGATCCCGGTTTGTGCATTAGTAGTATGATGGAAATTTGAATTTCGTGCACAATTCTAAACGGATCAGTCGTGCTTAATCTTGAACTCACTTTATGCTAGTTTACTGCATTCGCTTAACATAGGATTAACAGTTTCAGCCTTGTCTCCACACATCCTACATTTGATATTCTGTTACGTCTTATCTATTTTTATTTTTATTTTGATATGATTTTTCCTCATGGCATTGCATTGTACAGCAATTATGAGACATTCAGTTTCTCCCGTAAGGTTTCCCTTTTTTAGCAATGTTCAGGTCTTCTCATGTGCGATCGCTCCAATTAGTTGCTTAAGGTATTATTATTATTATTATTATTATTATTATTATTATTATTATTTCACTCTTTTAATGGTCTTTCACTAGAGGCTGAGTGACAACATGTCTCCTCATGTCTCCAGGACTCTTCTGAGTTTTCAAGCCGATGTCAGAATTACAGTTGTCTGGATGGTCTCAATTCTTCCTCTAATTTCCAGTTCCTCCAGTCTTTTCCCAAGCATTTTGAGAGCATTCCTAGTGCATCAACTATCACTTTCCACATATTCCACAGCTTTTTCAATTCTCTAGCAAGGTCCAGCTATTGGTTTATCTTTTCGTTTTCCTTCATCTTCACCCTCTGATCTACTGGAACTGCAAAATCTACCATATAACAAGTTCTCTCTTTTTATTGTTAATCAATAATAGGTCTAGTCTTCTGACTGGGATAAGGTGATCCCTCTTTATCTCGAAGTCCCAGAGACATTTCATTCTCAAGACCAGATTCTGGTTTATGCATATACCATTTTGTTTTATGGTTAAAATTTTTTTTTTTTTTCATAATTCCCAGTCTCCAGTCGATCACCTTTCCAACCCAGTCGTGCCCAGATTTGTATTCTCGTTGTGCTAGTTTGCTACATTCGCTTAATACATGGTTTGTGGCCTCTTCTCTGTCACCACACACTCTACATTTACTGTTTTCTTGTGTCTTATAAATTTTTGTTTTGATACAATTTGTTCTAATGGTATTATTTTGTGCAGCAATTATTAGGGATTCAGTTTCTCTCTTTGGATGTCCACTTCTTAACCATGTCTAAGTCTTTTCATGTGCAACCTCTCCAATTTGACGTTTCAAATGTCCATATAATTGTTTTTCTTCCCATCTTTGTTTTCTTGTTTTTGTTGTTTTTCTGTTTGACCATATGTTGCATCTGCTGTTATTGGCTGCCATAATTAATCTTTCTTTGTTCTTGTTTGCGTATTCTTCGAGTCCTTGGATTGTGGTCTCTACGCAGTCCTATGTTGGCAAGACCCTTTTTCCACCTTCTTTTCTTGATACATATAACATATCTCTATCATCTCTAGGGTGTAAAGCCTTGTGCATTCTCATTAATTTTCTAGTCCTTTGGTAAATCTGTCTGAGTTCCTCTTTTGTCCATCTTAAGAATGGTCCAGAGTATCTTATAATGGGGACGGCCCAGGTATTTATTCCTTTGATGAGATTTCTGCTGCTGAGATTGGTTACGGAGTTTTCTTGTTCTCCTGAGGTTTTTTCTTTACATTTTTCCTTTCATCTCTGATTGCTTTTAAAATTCCTAAGTATTTGTAACTTTCTTTTTTTCCAAGTGGCTTTATAGTGTCTTCATTTGGTAGTTGTATTCCGTCCCTTAGTTTTCTTTCCCCTTTTTTTATCACTAACATGGCACATTTTTCAATTCCGAATTCCATTCCTATATCTTGGCTGAATATTCTAATGGTTTGTAGCAGGGTTCGAGATCTTTTTCATTTTTTTAATATAAATTTGTATATCATCCATGTACATAAGGTGGTTTATTTTTTCCAGCGAGTTTGTGAATCTGTAACATCCTGAAAGTATGTAGTTGAGTGAGATCATTGCTATAATGAATTGTAGTGATGATAGCGAGTCTCCTTAAAACATACCTCTTTGGATTTTTACTTCTGTCAAAGATTGCCCTCCTGATTTTACTTGGACTCTCCAGTTTTCCATAGCTTTTGTTGATGAGATTTACGATGTTGTTGGATATTTTGTACATTTTAAATATTTGATAATCCAGGTATGTGAGACCATGTCATAAGCCTTTCTGTAGTCGATCTATGCCATTGCAATATTTTTGCACCTCATTTTAACTTCCTTAAGGATGTGTTGATCTATATAAAGTAAGTCACGTGTTCCTCTTTTTCCCTACGGCATCCTTTCTGTTCGTCTGGAAAAAGTTTACGCCAATTAAGTGAAAAATATATTTCTTGTTTTATTACCGCAGCCAATATTTTCCACATTAGGGGTAGACAAGTTATTGGTCTATAATTGCTAGGAATATTTCCTTTTTGTGAGTCTTTCTGGATTTGGGTATTTATTCCTTTCGTCACCCATTCGGGTACATTTGTTTCTTGTAGGCATCTATTCAGTTTTTGTGCCATTCTCTCGTTGATGGAAGTGAATATTTTGAACCAGAATCCATGTATGTCATCATGGCCAAGTGTTTTCCAGTTTGCTACTTTCTTGAGTGTTGCTATGAGCGTAATTATATGTTTACTTGCTACAGGTTTTTCCTCGATTTCCTTCAGTTCATTTTTAAGAGCACTTACCCATTTTGATGTTTTATTCTGTTCTTTTTCCTCCCATATATTGCTCCAAAAAAGTGTTGTTTCTATTGAATCTGGGGGTTCGTTTGTGTTTGTTCTTGATCCACCAATCTGTTCGTAGAATTTCCTTTCATTGTTTTGGAAGGTAGTTATACCTTTTGTCATCCATTCCGGTACATTTGTTTCCTGTGTGCATCTGTTCAGTTGTTGGGCCATTCTCTCGTGGATGGAAGTGGATTTCTTGAACCAGAATCCATGTATGCCATCATGGCCTTGTGTTTTCCCAGTTTGCTACTTTCTTGATTATTATTATTATTATTATTATTATTATTAATTATTATTATATACTTTCTTGGGTATTCATTATCATTATACTCTATACTATATACTTTATATATATTATACTTCATACTATATTATTATACTTTATACTATATACTTTCTTGCGTATTATTATTGTTATTATTATTGAGTTTTTCACACCTGCCGTAGCTGGTGGTTCACTGGAGGCTAAGTGACAGCAAGTCTCCTCGGGTCTCTAAGACTCTTCTGAATATTCTAGCCGATCCCAACAATGCTGTATTTTGGATGGTCTCGATTTTTCTTCTGATTTGCAATTCACCCAAATTCTTTTCCAGAGCTTTGGGATTTGGTTTCTCTTTTGAGGTTTCCTTTTCTAAGCCATGTCCATGTCTTCTGGTGTGTCTCTATTTTCTCTAGGGTGAAATGCCTTTTGTATAGTCTTTTGGTTAATCTGTCTGAATTCTTCTTTTGTCCAATATACGGAGAGTCCGGTTTTTCTTATAATGGGGACGGCCTGGGTATTTATTTTCTTGATGAGATTTCTGCTGCAGAGCTTAGTTTCTAGGAGTTTTCTTGTTCTCCTTAGCTATTCTTTTAAAAAAAAAAACTTTTTCTTTCATCTCTGTTTTTTATGATGTCTGCTACTGAAATTCCTAGGTATTTGTAATTTTCCTTCTCTCTAAGAGTTCTTATATTGTCCTGTTTTGTTAATTGTATTCTGTACATTGTTTCCCCCCACCCCTTTCATCACTACTATGGCACATTTTTCAATGGGAAATTCCATTCCTGTATCCTGGCTTATGCATATACATCAGGTGATTTATTTTTTCTTATGAGTTAGTGAATTTATAGCTGACTGTACATTTTGTAATTACATAGTTGAGTGGCATCATTGCTATAACAAATAGTAGCGGCGATAATGAGTCTCCTAGGAAAATGCTTCTTTTTATTTTTAATTCTACCGGGGATTGCCCGCTGTTGTTATTTGAACTTTCCAGTTTTCCATGGCTTTTTTCATGAAATTTACGATCTTGTCGGATATTTTATACATTTTTAAGCATTCTATATTCATTATTATTTTAGAGACTGCTTGCTTTATGGATAATAATTTTATTTTGTATGCGTTTGAGAACGTTCCCGAATGTCTCAAATTGGTTCTCTCGACTCTCAATGAAATGTTTCTGTTTCATGTATACTAGAATGTAGATTGTTTGATGTAATATTTTAAACATATGACTCAACTAACGAAATCTAACAGTATCTTTATATCTAGTTGTTATCAGGGAGTGCAATAACTGGTCTGTGTCTGTGGCATTCAGTAGCCTGGTCCCATCTAATGATACAATTAGATATGTACATTACGGGTGAGCTCAGTCGGTAGAGCGTTCGACTAGAAACCACAAGGTTCCAAGTTCGATACCAACTGAGTAGCACAGAGATCTGTGCGGTAAAGTAAGGAGCTGATGGTAGGGGTGGCACTCCACCTCAGACGCCAAAACAATCTACTTGGTCTATCGTTGATGAAAAGTGGATAGACTCTCTCGCTGATTGGCTGTTACTGACTTTAGACCACCCGACGACGTTTTTACTTTATATACACGTCAAACGACAAATTTAGGCACTTTTAACGACAAGGCGACATGTGTCCATAAAATGTCGGTAAGTACATGTTCATTTTATCATAACAATTATGTATTCAATTGTGTCGTTCTTTTGTCTTTGATTTTAAATACAAAATAGAAATATAGAATATCTATTAATAATGGACATTCGCTTCCGGTTTTTGTCTGTAACAAAAACTACGTCACTGCTTACGTCACACTGCCTAAAATCGTCATAAATAGAATACACTCAAAATTTGAGCATGCATTGTTAGACAGTCCTCATTGGGGTTTTTTTAAACAAGTTTTAATAAATACATACCTGGTATTATCTATATCTAGTTTTTATTTTAATTTTAATATATATTTAAAGTTATCAGAACTAAGTTTCCATTTACATTTTTTTATTTTTTACTCCTTTAATAAATTTATTTTATTTTTTACTCCTTTAATAAATTTGATGATTTTACTTTACTTATGATACAAACTCTCTGATATTAAATTTTCAACTCCCATCCCCTTAGGCAATATTTATTTTACGTCGCCCAGAGGGCGTTTTTATTTTGCTAGTATAAAATAACTAATAATACTATTATTAAAATATCAAATTTTATGTGATATGTATCATTTACTAAGCTTAGAGTAGGATCGAACAGGCAATACTAAATATTATACCACACGAGGCATCCTTAAAAACTAAGTAATGATTGGGAAAAACAAAGAATGTGGATTAAAGATGTCTGCAAGAGGGAAATGAAGACATGCCACATCGACACCAACTTGTGCAAAAGACCGTGTGACTCCTCGTCAAACAAGGAACGAAAAGGAGTGAGAAAGAGAGGAAAGTAGCTGCCGCAGAAAAGAGAGCCAAAAGGAAGGAGAGACAACAGCAACTCCAGCAAGCATCACTGTTTGTTTGCAGTCACTGCACCAGAGATTTCATTCAAAAATTGGTCTGTTAAGCCACTAACGTAGTTGCAGATAAAAAAATTGGACACTACGCCATCGTCTTTTCACGAGTTGATACGTTTTGATAAAACGCCTAAAGCTACAAAAGGTTAATTTTATCACACTTATGAATTCCCTTTAAAACTGTATCGTTCTTTTTCTCTTTATATTTTAAATATTAAACAAAATATTGAGTTCATTTTTGGTACTTGTGATGGCGCCTATTTTATTTGCTCACCACCTACACTTTAAAATCTGGCCTAACACATACACACACAAAACACACACTCATATATATATATATATATATATATATATATATATATATATGTAATAAAGTTTGTTTCTTTATAGTATCATTGAAGCATTGTGTGTATATGTAATATAAAGATTTGAAGGTAATTTACAATGCAATATGTGTTGAATTTATTTAACTTTTCTTTTTTTTTTTTTCAAAACTAAATATTTTCGGAAGTAAAATTCATCTTCAGAGTTATTGAAAGTAATAACTCTGAAGGGAATTTTACTTCCGAAAATATTAGTTTTGAAAAAAAAAACAAAAGTTAAATAAATTCAACATATTGCATTGTAAATTGCCTTCAAAATCTTTATATATGAGTGTGTGTGTGTGTGTGTGTGTGTGTGTGTGTGTGTGTGTGTGTGTGTGTGTCCAGATTCTAAAGTTAAGAGGCGAGCATGTGTGTGTGTGTGTGTGTGTGTGTGTGTGTGTGTGTCCAGATTCTAAAGTTAAGAGGCGAGCATGTGTGTGTGTGTGTGTGTGTGTGTGTGTGTGTGTGTGTGTGTGTGTGTGTGTCACCTAACCTGATCTCACTGCTGAATGATGGAATATTCCGTTGTAATATTAATAAGATTCATATTATTAATTTACATGTGGGTTTTTTATGCACACCCACAAGTACAAATATTTCTACAATGGAATTTGATTAATGAGAAATCCCGTTGTCATAATCATGTCATTAATCTTATTGTATTATCATTAATCTTTAATCCAAATCGCCCATTTGTTACTATCCCTCCCAGGAGTGGTAGTCCCAAACTATATCTGAAATAACGTTTTAAATAATTTTGAACAAAATTTGATCTTAAAATATTGATATTGTAACTAAGTATGAAGTATTTACATATTTAAAATGATTAAAATTTATTAATACATTGTCTCTTAAAACGTTAATATTGCATTTTGACAGGAATAGTTAATTGAAGATATATAATAATTAGCAAATAATTATTATTTTCATTATTGAATAATAAAGGTTATTTGAAACTGTATATTTGCTTTCAAATTATTAGTATTAGATAGGGATAATAGAAACCATATAACTATATACATATTATGCATGAAGAATAGTCACTAAAGCTATAATCGTTTACAAATAATTATTGCTATATAAGAAGAGTTACTTGAAACTGTTTAATTGCTGAAGAAAAAATGACTCCAGAATTAGATAACCCAACAAGGGTTGACATGTCATAAAACAACCAACCAACCAACCAACCAACCAACAAATTAACCAACAATCGTTTTTCATGGATTCATAATTTCATTGAGAATCTTATATTATTGATTTTATTTAGAAATCTGAAATGAAACACTCTCAATATACCCAAAAAAAATAATTCAAACTATCATTTTGAATGGCAGATAATGAAAAATGTTTAGCATGAATAATTAAAAATGACAATTCAGGTTTTTGATTTTTAAGTTTCCTTAAAGTTAATGACTTTCATTTCTTGTTGAATAAATTTGTTTATTTCTTTTCGACTAGTTCTTCTTTTACAACGCACTTAACTGGGCGTTTATTGGGGGGGGGGAGTTGTTTTGTTGAATTTGTTTTCTTTTGTCTTCGTTGTTTTGGGTTGTTTTTTTTTTGGGGGGGGGCAATTATTCACTTTGCTCGAACATTATTTAGTGAAACTTTCAGATGAAAATTCAGTTGATAACTCAGCGTATGAGTAGCACAGGGATCTGTGCGGTAAAGTAAGGAGCTGGTGGTAGGTGTGGGTCTCCACCCCAGACGCAAAAAAACAATCTCCTTGGTCTAGCGCTAATGAAAAGGAGATAGACTCCCTCGATGATTGGCTGATACCAACTTTGGGCCATCCCGATAACGACTTGTAGTTTTTAATGAACATTATATATCTTAAAACTCCGAAAATTCGCCGACTGTAAATCACCCGAACCAGATGAGATACACAGAATATAGTTCGTGTCATTATATGGTAACATACCTACTTAGCACATTGTGTCATCCATGCGCTGGGGACATGATAATTATGTTGCTAAACATCAAGGGGGTTGTCTTTCTGGGTTGTAACTCACCATTGCACTTAAATGGCCATGGTTAGAGTATTTTGCTGATGTCTGAGGTGTCCTAAAGCAAAGAATGCCGATGGAGCTAAGCAATATTGGTTTTTGTTTCCCTATATGACTGAGGATATAGACTTTAAAATTGTACTTTCTGTCATATTCTACTCTCAAAGAGAAACGTATAGATACCCGCTTTTAATATGAAAGGCTTACAGCAGAAAATTGGAGAACAGAAATGAATTTGAGGGAAATGTAACAATAAAATGATTTGATTACAGAAAAATATAATCCAACAAAACTGAATTAAAGAATAGATAAATATAAAACAAGAAAAAATAATTGACTCCTGTCTAAGAGCAAAGTGTTGTATATGTGAACTACGCTTCAGATCAAAGTGTCGTTCTCCAGTACTCTTGTATGAGACCAGAGAGCTGTATCTAAACTCGTGGAAAACTCTTGCTTTTAAAAAACTAAGATATGCTTATGAAAACAGTTATTTTAAAGAGCATAAAATTGGATACTTCCTCAAAAATACACACAAATTAAGGAAAACAGACGTATAAATATATAATTTTTTTTCTTTAATTTGATTTAATTTTTCTTCATATATTCTAATTTCTACGGGTACAGGTACTTCACTCTGATCCTTGGGAGTGATACTTTGACACTAGGCTGGAGGAACAGGTACTACACTCATCCAAACGGAAGTTCTGAACGGACGGACAAAGAAGTTCCCTTGTTCATCACTACTTTACAACTCTAACTGGCGAGAAGTGCTGACAGATCAAAGATTTTTTCTTTCCTCATTCTTTTCATTTTCTTAAAACTCAGATAAACAAATCTGTAATTAGCAACTGAAAGACTGGGAGTTATCTCCCTTGTCAGTTTTTACTCCATTCCTATTTGAAAATTTCTCGGAAACGAGTGGCCCGATTGAATAGGAAATTGCTCTTTTCTCCAATTTAGATCTTTTTAACGAAATCTTGCATTGTTATCCAACAGATAAAAAAATATGAGAGAAATCACATAATTATAAAATAATGTATGAATATAAAGTTTATTACAGGGATACAAAAAATCTTCTTGTTGTGGACGCGAGACTGGGAGGAAGAAATTTGAAATTCTGATAGTAGGGTATGGAAAGGAAGGAGAAATATAAGAGAAAAGGGGAAAAGGATGGGGTCAGTATCCCAATCTC
The DNA here is from genome assembly GCA_023376005.1 of Doryteuthis pealeii. Lineage (NCBI taxonomy): Eukaryota > Metazoa > Mollusca > Cephalopoda > Myopsida > Loliginidae > Doryteuthis > Doryteuthis pealeii. The sequence continues at coordinate 102,313,691 of CM042152.1, forward strand.
TTGTTTTACTGACATACAGACGCGAATTGCTGACATATGAGCCAAATGTCTCTGGGAAGTCTGTTTTCTGTTTGCCATGACAGTTATATCCGTTGCACGGCCAACAGAAGAATACGCCGGTTGGTTGGCCGGAACCCTCAAATAGAGAGAGAGAGAGAGAGAGAGAGAGAGAGAGAGAGAGAGAGAGAGAGAGCAATTCATAGTTTTACTATCACCAATTCCCTTGTGGCATTTTTAACTGTCATTTGCTACTGATGTCAGCGTTTAGCTACCGTGTTTCAATTTACTATCAACCGGATGATCTATGTTTAGAACGATATCATCTTAAATATTTTCATCTCTTTGGCCTCATCTTCTTTCCCCTCTATTTTACTCTCACATTATTGTAAATTATTTTATACCTTTATTATTATTTTCTTGTCATTATTTTTCACACCAGCGTTAGGTGATGGTATTTCTCCGGAGTCTCCTCAGGCCTCCAGGACTCTTCTGAGTATTCTAGCCGATTACAGCAATGCAGTAGTCTGGATGGTCTCAATTCTTTCTCTGATTTCCAGATCCTCCAGTCTTTTCCCCAACCTTTTTGAGACCGTTCCAAGTGCACCAACTACAATTGATATCACTTTGACCCTCATATTCCACAGCTTTTTCGATTCTCTGGCAAGGTCCAGGTATTTGTCCATCTTTTCGTTTTCCTTCATCTTCACCCTGTGATCTGCTGGAACTGCAAAATCCACCAGCTGACAAGTTCTTTCTTTTTTGTTTGTTTATCAATACTAGATCTGTTCTCCTGGCTGGGATAAGGTGATCATCTTTATCTTGAAATCTATTATTATTATTATTATTATTATTATTATTATTATTATTATTATTATTTGTTGTTGTTGTTGTTTTTCAGACCTGCCGTAGCCGGTGGTTTCTAGCCGATCTTAACAGTGCTGTAGTTTGGATGGTCTCGACTCTTCCTCTGATTTACAATTCACCCAAATTCTTTTCCATGGCTTTGAGGGCCGTTCCAAGGGCACCAATTACAATTGGTACGACCTTCACCTTCAAGTTCCACAGTCCCCTGGCAAGATCCAAGTATTTGTCTATCTTTTCGCTTTCTTTCATTTTCACTTGGTGATCGACCAGGACGGCAAAATCTACGAGATGTCAAGTTCTCTTCTTCTTGTTAATTAAAACTAGATCTGGTCTCCTGACCGGGATTAGCTGATCCGTCCCTATCTCAAAGGCCCAATAATTTTATGCGTTTCATTCTCCAGAAAAAATTCAGGTTTGTGCATATACCATTTAGTTGTATGGTGAGAATTTAATTTTTGTACAATTTCCAGTGGATCAATTTTCCAACCCAGTCGGGTCTAGTCTTATACTCTCTTTGGGCTAGTTTTCTGCATTATTATTATTATTTTACTCCTTGTGAGTTTTTCACATTAGCGTTAGCTGATGGTCTTTCACTGGAGTCTGAGTGACAGCAAGTCTCCTCAGGTCTCCAAGACTCTTCTGAGTATTCTGGCAGATTGCAGCAGTGCAGTGTTCTGAATGGTTTCAATCCTTCCTCTGATTTTCAAACTTGCCAAACCCTTTTCCAATCCCTTTGGGACTGTTTCAAGTGCACCAACTACAATTGGTATCACTTTCACTTTCATATTCCATAACTTTTTCATTTCTTTGGCACGGTCCAGATATTTGTCCATTTTTTTCATTTTCCTTTAGCTTTACCCTGTGATCTGCTGGCACTGCAAAATCCACCAGTTGACAAGTTCTTTCTTTTTTGTTTATCAATACTAGGTCTGGTCTTCTTGCTGGGAGCTTTTGCTGATGGTCTTTCACTAGAGTCCGAGTGACTACAATTTTCCTCAGGTCACCAAGTCCCTTCTGAGTATTCTAGCCGATTTAACAATGCTGTTGTCTGGATGGTCCCAATTCTTTCGTTGATTTCCAGTCCCCCCTAGTATGTTTGCTAAACTTTTGGGTACTATTCAAAGTGCACCAATAAATATTGATATAACTTTCACCGTTATATTCCACAGTTTTGTTGTTTGTTGTTTTTTTTTTCAATTCTCTAGCAAGGTCCAGGTATTTGTATAACTTTTCGTTTTATTTCATTTTCACCCTGTGATCTGCTGCAACTGCGAAATATTGCTAAACAATACTAGGTCTGGTCTTCTGGCTGGGATAAGGGGATCTGTCTTTATCTCAAAGTCCCTGAGAAGTGTTTCAATCTTGTATTCTCGTTTTGTTAGTTTAATTCATTCGCTTAATACATGGTTGATTGTTGCATCTCTGTCTCCAAACACGCTACAATTGCTGTTCTGTTGTGTCTTATCTATTTTTGCATTTATATAATTTTATGCTTATGGCATTGTTTTGTGCTGCAATTATGAGTGACTCGGTTTCTCTTGGGGTTTCCTTTTCTTAAACGTATCCAGGTCTTTTTATGTGTAATATCCACATTTTGTCGTTTGAAGTGTCCATATAATTGTCTATTATTATTATTATTATTATTATTATTATTATTATTATTATTATTATTAGTTTTTCACACCTGTCGTAGCTGGTGGTTCACTGGAGACTGAGTGACAGATTATTATTATTATTATTATTATTATTATTATTATTATTATTATTATTATTTCACTCCTTGTTTTTCACACCAGCGTTAGCTCTCTCTCTCTCTCTCTCTCTCTCTCTCTCTCTATATATATATATATATATATATATATATATATTGGTTTGTGGCAACCCTTGATGCACCAATTCTTTCCTATCGACTGTGCCAAAAAGTGTGGATGGTCCAACACAAGCCTTCACCACTATAAACAAATCACTGTGTGGGTGTTCATTGTGTGTGTGAACCCTCATGCGTCGAAAATCGACGAGAGAGTCCACAAAATATATATATATATATATATATATATATATATATATATATATATATATATATAGTAGTAGTAGTAGTAGTAGTAGTTTTTCACACCAGCGTTAGCTGATGGTCTTTCACTGAAATTTGAGTGACAACAAGTCTCCAGGACTCTCCTGAATGTTCCAGTTGATTTCAACAATGCTGTTGTCTGGGTGGTCTCGATTCTTCCTCTGATTTCCAATTCCGCTAGACTTTTTTCTAAGCTTTTAGGGACCGTTCCAAGTGCCCTAGCTACTATTGATATTACTTCCCCCCTCATATTCCACAGTTTTTTTTTTCAATTCTCTAGCAAGATCTAGGTATTTGTCTATCTTTTCGTTTTATTTCATCTGTGATCTGTTGGAACTGAAAAATCTACCAGTTGACAAGTTCTCTTTTTTTTTCTTTTTTTCCCCCTTTTTTTTTCTCTTTTTTTGTTGCTGTTGATTAATACTAGGTCTGTTCTCCTGGTTGGAATAAGGTGATTTGTTATGTGGATATATATATATATATATATATATATATATATATATATATATATATGTGTGTGTGTGTGTGTGTGTGTGTGTGTATATATATATATATATATATATATATATATATATATATATATATATATATATATATAATTACTTAATAAGCGAATGCAGCATACTAACACAGAATGAGTACAAGAGTAGACATGATTGGATATTTGCTGGGATTTTGAGATACAACGGAATCCCTTAATCCAAGCTATATCTTTCTTTAAGTTCATTTTATGTGCAATGTCCCACACATTCCTCAATGCTAGAAAGTCTTCTTTCTTCTTCTTTTCTGGTCACATTTTATCAGCTGATATCAGCTTACCAGGTGTTTATTCTTTTTATTGAGGTTCTGCTGCGGAGTTTGTTTTCCAAGTTTATTATTATTACTAGCAAATATATGCACCCTCCGGGTGCAAGTATTTATTGTTAAATTTTATGATAAAATATGATATTAAATTAGAAAGGCTAATGAAACTGAATAAGAATGTAGATAAAAAGATTTTGGACAGAGGGAGTATGATTGAAAAATAGAACAACTTTGAAACTAACTCTTCCATCATTTTCCCTTACTCCCGTCTTTCATTGGTAAATTTTCCTAAGTAAACTGTTTAGTTAAAATAGGAAGTAAAGAATAATATTACAGTTATTTCTTCTTGTTAAGGGATTTCTTTTAAGATTTATTGAAGAGATTTTTGCTCATATTCAATAAGATAAAACCAAACAATTAGAAATCAATAATACTAAGCATATATTTATTAAAATCAATTTTTTAAGATCAATATGCAAATTAGCCTTCCCATTCATACTGTAAACCTCTATTTTGTTGTACAATTGCATGTTATTAGTATGTAGATATGGTCAACAGTGTAAGTAATGTAAAACAATTTTATTAATAATTGAGGTTTAAATAAAAATAAAATCATGGAGAATATGATGTAAATAACTAAAGGAATTGTGACTTGTATAGTAATATAGTTTCGGTTACAGACAGACAAACCCACAATCTCCATTATAATAAGATTATTATTATTAGTAGTAGTAGTAGTAGTTATGTGGGAATTAACTGAGTGCAGGAAAGAACATCTGGAGGAAGCTGAGAGGAAACTCACAAAATACCAAAAGCTGAATTGGATCAATTGGAATGCAAGACTAAAATGAATCAGCTCAGCTGGGTCATCCTGAGTGAAGAGATCTGATGTTGAAAACTCCAAAATTCCTGATGAACCCAAAAATATCACTGATGATGCAGATCAATACGAAATGGAGAAAAATCTACCCTCGTAGATTGAATAAAAGGTTCAGTTGTACAAATACTGAAACATTGTGACTATAATGGCGATCAAGATGAGAACATTTATTTGAATCAGAGAATGAATTGGAAATATTTTTGACTCTTAAAAATAAAAAAAATAAATTTTGAATAAATTTTCAGAAAATACAGGGAATTTCATTCCAACTAACAAGAAAAGTTGCCAAGTTATTTCTTTAAATTAAGACTCAGTAATAGAATAAAATTTGACTTGAAAATAAAATGTGACTTTAGAATTTAATGTAATTTGTACAGACATACAGACACGCATTTAATTATAGAATTAATGCAAGCGTTGCTATTGATAGAATGTAAGGTTTGAATCTATATCATTAATTTATCTAGTATAATTCATCAACTATCATTGTAGGTTGGAGTTTTGGCCACCAAATGTTCTCTGGTGCTACAAAACATATTTTGATATATCAGGAATTAAGGCAAATGTTACTGACATGATATTACTATTATACATATATATAATATATATGCAGAGTTTATGATATTTAATTCATACACAACCTACAATAAAATCTCTTTGATTTTAGTTAAAATATTATTGAAAATAAATGCATTTTTCTTTTTTTGTTAAGTTTATTTTTAATAAAACTGTTGTAAAACCAGAGATGTTTTAATTCGCTCACTTGATTTATTCAACTGTTTGTTTGATTAATTTGTTCCGTCGTAACCAGTTAAATTCCTACATTTTCCTCACGTATTTGTCCCGCGTTCAGATGAAACTATTTAGTATACAGTGAGATTCATACGCTCGATAGGATAAATGCAGAGACATGAGTAAATCAAATTAAAAACTTTAAGTTGTTAACTTGTATGAATTAGATATAAACATTAAATAAAACAGAAGAATAAAATCTGTAAACGGATGTTAACAACTGCATATCTATATCTCATCCAACCTGTTAGGTAGATACCGTATTTGACGGCATATAAAACGCACGGGCATATAAAACGTACCCCCATTTCAGCAGGTCAGATTCAGGACAAAAAAGTTTTTAGTCTATTTAAGCATATATTGTTGAAAACAGTCTAGCTGTGAATAGCAATAAACATGGCAATAAAATAAGGATGAGCAGAAACATAGCAATAAAATAAGGATGCATGGAATTTAGGGTTTGTAAAAGTACTGAGCATAAGCTGGGTTAGTGAGCATCATAGAGAAGATCAGCCTAGGCCTATGGGAGGTCTCAAACTTCACCTACGATGTATAAGACGCAGGGCAATTTGAGAGCCAAAATGTTGGGAAAACAAAGTGCGTCCTATATGCTGTCAAATACGGTAAGTAATGACAGGTTTCTTTCTGCTCATTTCCGTGATTGTTGCAAGGTTTTGCTTCTCTACACTGTGCATCGTGTGTTAGTTTTAAATTCATTTACTTCTCTAATCTTTCTCCTTTCTTTTTTTAAACAATATTTCTGTAACACTGTACGTATGTATTTCATGTTAAACGCATTTCATTTGTTGCGTATAAGTTCATTCTTTTCTTTTTTTTTCGGTCATTAAATGTTATTGCCAGTTACTTACTTATGTTGCCATTTATATAACCGCCTCTTCACTAACGCCGACCAGTACATCCGTTCTTCACGTGGGAATATAAACATAAAAAAAAACAATTAATACAATTAAAAAGAAAGGATTGCAACTTTAAGGCTTAACGATTCACTAAACAGAACACAGATCTTTTGTCTCTTTTCTTTTCTTTTTATCTTTCTATTTGTTTTTACCATTATTTTAATGTTTTAATTAAAAAGTTTTAAATAATCTATTTCAATAAAGAAAGAGACTAAGATGGTTTATATGAACTCACTTCGTAAAATAATGAATAGTTCTCTATCTAGCTAAAGATTTCAATATGTTAGCGACTGTAAATGCTAAGAACCTTATTACATAATTAAAAAGGGTTCCCTAATTGAACATTAAGGACTGTATTTTCTTTTTTCTTAAAATGTCTACTAGATGTATCAAACATGGCTAATATGCTCATTAAGAAATGACATAAGCAAAATTAATTTTTCCCTTTTTTCTTTCCTGTTTAATCCAGTTCTACTTCTCAGCGATCTATACGTTGGCTAATTACGGCATATAAAATTTTACTTGGTCTGTGACATTTTGAAAGCTTGTGGCCTTCAACTGGAAAGGCACAAATCGTTTTTAGTGTTAAAATGCAGCGTTTTTCCTGTAAACAACAATGCCAGAATCCCAGTGTTGGCGTCCAGTTTAATTGCTTTGTGTCTATTCTCTTTCTTTACGCATTGTAGGTGCGGTGTGCCAATTGATGGCTCATTTAGCAATAAACCTTTTCCTAACACACAGTTTGTATGTTAGGAGAATAGGTCGTTGGAAAACTTAATGTTATTTTGCTTGTCTTCTATTTCTGGCCAACATTTAAGCTTCTCCTGTTGTCACAAGAAAATTGATCTATCATCCAAAAATATATTTATTAATTTGAGGAAACACCCGATAAGCTATGACACTATAAAAAAAGTCAGTAGTTTCAACATGAAAGAATTCGCTTAACTAAGTAACCACACTTTCAGCTACACACTTGATATATTTTTAGCACTGGTAGCATTGGTAGTGGTAGCAGCAAACACAAATTAGCATAATACAATCGACAAAAATGTAAAAACTAAAAGAATGCTCATGCTGATTTTGTAAGAAATGAAATCGTCAACCCGAGTTGAAATCATGACATTTCACATAACGTTAATACCCTTGGGAAAGGTATGCATCCAATTATTCACTCTCCATCTATGGGTAAATAGTAGAGTAGACTAGGTTCTTTAATCGTGGATTGGCAACCAGTCCAGGAGAAGGAAAACCAATTAAACCAATTAAACTCCGCTTAAGAAATTGATTTTGGGTCAGATTTTACTCACGGGGAGGGTTATATATATATATATATATATATATATATATATATATATAAAGGGAATGACTTACCGGTAAAAATATTGGGTTGTTCTCAATATCTCAATATTTGGTTGGTATAAGTGTTACTCGGATAAGTCAGCGTTATAACAAATATAAAGTGCTCAATACATAAGTATATACACACACACACACACACACACACACACACACATATATATATATATATATATATATATATATATATATATATAGACCAAGCATTTTTCAAAAAAGGAAAGATTGCAAAATGTAAATAGGAGGTATTATATGCTATCAAATATGGTAATAATGTTGTAAACATTTGTGTTGCTAGTGGTTGATTTTCACAATTTTGTATCAAATCTACGGCTGCTTTTCGCATGAATGAAATCAGCACACACACACACATGAAAAACTAGAAATCAAAATGAATGAAATTGATACAAACTTATGAAAGAAACTAGAAATCAAAATGAATATAAATGAACTGTCTATAGAATATACACAAGTTACAGTTTTAGTTTTATTCAATATCGCCAGGTTATTTCCGGTTTAATTGAAAATTCCGAGTAGAAAATTAGTTATAATTTTGCAACTTGTGTATAAGTCGAATTCATGTATACGTCGAGCCTTCATTTGTTTAAGTCAATAGTTGTTTCTATTCCTTTCCGTTATATTTCAATTTCAACCTTACAAAATTATTATTCATGTATAGGTCAACGTAATGTTTATTTTTTTCTTTTTTTTTTTTTTTTGCTTAAAAGTTAGGTTTTTAATATTCGACCTATACACGAATATACTCGGTACTTAGGATTAAAACCAATTAAGTATGCTAAAATGATTACTCTTTTTATTTTCTCAATAATACCAAACTCAAACTTTGTACCCATCATATTTCAATAAGCAAAAAAGAAAAAAAGAAAAAAGAAAAAAAGAAAATTAATCTAACGTTGATTTACTTTTGAATGCATAGGCATTTCAAGCATTTTATACTTCAGAATAAAATGGCCGTTGATTCACTTCCCGACAATCATTTATATTCGTTGTATCGTTTATAAAAGGAGGAAATATGTTTTTTCAGTCAATAACCTGACATGAAGCTGCGACAAAATCACTTTGAGATTTTGAATATCATTTATTTCTTCATCCGGATGCTTCCCAAGTGAAAAGGAAATATCTTCTCAGGTCATGGTGACCGTCTCTGACTTTAGTATCTTTGCACACCGAAAACATTACAAAAATAGTTGACTCTGCGGAATTTACTTTATAGTTAAAGGCCACTGTGAGGTTTACGATTAGGATCCATCTCAAGTGTGGGAATAGTGTCGTCCGCTATAAAAAAGCACAGCTGAAGAAGAAGAAGAAGAAGAAGAAGAAGAAGAAGAAGAAGAAGAAGAGAAGAAGAAGAAGAAGAAGAAGAATACACTGAGTATTTTTGTTGTTGTTGTTTTTGTTGTTTGTTTTAATTCAAAGAAAAAGTAAATAAGACAATGATCTTTTATATGAGTACAACAATATACCATTGTTTATTGTTAATTCTATCCTACATAATATATGAAAGAT
>CM042152.1:102327901-102442901 GCA_023376005.1 Doryteuthis pealeii
TCAAATAAAAAAATTGCAATCCAAATTATTTTGTGGATGGATCTTTCTATTTTGTTATAAAACATTCGATTTCCATTGATGTTTCTTACATAATCACGATTTTGAGTATCGACAAAATGTTGGTAAAAAAAGAAAAATGCCAGAAAATAGTAACATCAATTTCAAAATTGCACGATCAAGCAAAATAATAATTATTGAGATGATGATGATGATGATGATGTTGATACCAATCCTTCAATAGGACTAAATATAATCATACACACACACACACACACACACATATATATATATATATATATATATATATATATATATATATATATCATTTATATTGTATATATATATATATATATATATGTATATATATATATGTGTGTGTGTGTGTGTGTGTGTGTGTGTGTGTGTGTGTGTGTGTGTGTAAAACGTGAAGATATAAAACATACAGTTGAAACAGTATTATCTTTTTTTTAATTGATATGAAATTAGAAAAGAACACGTGTATACTTTAATTCTTTTAATTTGAATATAATTTTTTATAATTTTTTTATAATTAGATTTTCACGGAACTGATTTTCTAATTCGGAAAAGAACGCACAGAAACTACACTCCTAGCAGAAGTTACAGATAAAGTAAGAAATAAAACACTCACTTGTGTGTGTGTGTGTGTGTGTGTGTGTGTGTGTGTGTGTGTGTGTGTGTGTGTGTGTGTCCGTAACTCAGTAAAAACGACAAATCAGACATCTTTTTATTCCAATATTCTTAAAATGTCCCATCTTAAAGAATCAAGCAATTTCCAGTTCAATTTGAAACTGAATGATGAATTACGTTTCAAATTGGACAGAAAATTGCTTTATTCTTTAAATTGGGACATTTTAAGAATATTGTAATTTGTATAATTTTTTTTAAATAATAAGGGTCTAAAATAATAAACATAATTTTCTGTCATCCGAATTCTCGTTATAATCGAGATAATTATAAAATGCTAATTAGAATATTTCACTCCTATTTCACTCCTACCTAAATAGAAGCATCAATATCATCAAAGACCGTTATTATTATGGAAATCCAACCGTCTAGTTATTACTATTATTGTTGTCACTAAAATAGAAAACCATTTGTCACTTTCATACAAAATTTAATGAAGTATAATATCAGAATAAATTTGGTAAAAATAAAAGTACAAATCTTATTTTGAAAATTAGATACAAAACATTAATTATGTTTTATCATGTTCAACGTAAACATTTATAGTAGAACCATCCAGAAAAAAAAATTATCATGTTTGAAATTGGCACTTTCTCGTGAAAGATTGTTTTGTGAGAACTAATTCGAGATCTTTGTCATTGCAAAATCGAAGATTCTTAGATTCAAATGACATATCTATGTAAAAGATAAAAATAAATACCTTATAAATGTGCGTCTTAATAATGATAAGTTTAATGTTTCTAATTCGTTCGATTCAAGTTTGATGAATATATATTCTTCGTAAACTTCTTTCATAGAAAACTGAGGACTTTAATCTCTTGAACAAGGTGAAATTCTAGACCTGAAAATCTTTGAAACATCTAGCACCGGCTTCAAACTTACAACCTGAGTAACCATAGAAACACCTTAGTTTAGCCAGACAATTTAAGATACGTTGAGAATGATTTTTAAAAATGGTTTGTTAGTCATTCCAATCAGTTCTAACAATTCTTAAATGAATAAACTGATCTTCGACAGATTTAAAAAGTTCAGACCAATTTTAATGCTGTTAATAACAGTTCAGTTATTTCGTGTCAAACCGGTGCTCATTTTGTGTCTATTAGGATAATGTTTTCGAGATATTTTTAGACATTCAGACCAGTATCCGCATATTTGTTGTTTTGGCCAGAATATTATGATTAATTATCCCACCTTCTTTGTTATATAATGTTGAATACAATAACTTTCAGAAAAGTTAAAACGAAATCTCTTTTATCATTCAAAGGTGTTTATTTTGTTCTTATTTCATCATTGGTCACCATCTTTCGAAAGAAACAAGTACAATTTTAAGCCACCTTTTTATTTAACATTTGTTCATTGATTTTTGGAGGAGTACAGCTGTTTTGTTTTTAACTTTCACTTAGAACTCAAACAAACCAATGAATATTTTTTTCATCCCCCTGAATGAACTCACGATTCCAGAAATCAAAGTTAAAGATAATAGTGAGAACCAACAATTGTATTCAAGGCCAGTGTTCTCAACTTTTTTTTTTTGGCCGTAACCCCCTTCAATCCAATGCGAGTTTTTTGTGCCCCCCCCCCCCCATTTAGATTTATTGAACATTTTAACTAAATGATAAGTTTAATACTGCGTGCGGTCTTGAACAAGTCGTGGAAACAGCACCACACAAGGAAGTAGCTGTATGGTCACCTGCCCCCCATCTCACAAACCATTCGAGTGAGACGGACAAGGCATGCTGGACACTGCTGGAGAAGCAAGGACGAGCTCATAAGCGATGTTCTCCTGTGGAAACCAACACATGGACGTGCTAGTGTGGGTCGCCCACCAAGGACCTACATTGACCAACTCTGCGAGGATACTGGATGCTGCACAGAGAACCTCCCCGGGACAATGAAAGGTTGGCGAGAGATAGTCATGGATATCTGTGCTAATTGCGCGACATGATGATGATAATGATGAATACTCCTTCTATATATTTTGTGGGTCCTAAATTTTTGATGGACCCTTGTGGCTCATCATTTTTCAAATTTGGCCTTGTGCCCCCTAAATCTCCTGACCCCCGTGGGGGCCATATGACCCCCGTTGAAAAACCCTGTTCTAGGCTATCATTTTTTAGCATAAACCAGTGGTGTATGTTTGCAAATAAGTTTGCAAATATTAAAACAAAGAACGAATCTGTTCATAAAAAGCCAAAGGATACCAATCAAAATGGGATCGAAATAAAAATTTCTTTTTATCAGAATTCCACACAATGCATACATAAAACCGATTATTGTTGGTAGCCTTGCTGTCACAATAAAAGTTCGTAATCTATTCTATAATGATCCACATTTTGAATGTATGGTAGCGTAACACATCAAAATTGATAATTTATTAATGCACTCGCGTTAAAAATCTTAACCTAAAGAAAAACTCAATTTCCAGTCCAATTTGAAACTTGCTGTTTTAGTTAGAATATTTTGATTAAATTTCCGACCTTGTTGGCGTGTAATGTTGCATACAATAACTTACAGTGTACTTACAGTTGCGCTCACCTCTTTAATTATAGCTTCTCAATGGTGATAACTATTAACTACTAATTACTGAGGACTTACTATTATCTACTTATTTGCAATTAATTCTAATATGAATTCTATAAATAGGATGGGACTTGATATCACTGAAGTTGGCCTTTAGCAAAATTATAATAATTATACACTTATAAGATTATCATAAAAACGAACTGATAGAATTCAACACTAAAAATTGTCACGAAAATCAATATTATTTTTATCATTATGACCAGCAAATCTGCTATCGTAATAATGGCCCCAATCTTCCCTCCCCTCCTTTCCACTGTATCACTATCAGAAATGGACGCAACTGATGCTGGAATTGGCTTTCCTGTGATGAAGAGAAAACGGTTATGAATTTGTCTTCATCTCCAAAAATTCATCGTCGAATACAGATTCCTAGTTTTGCATATTTCGATTCCAAATTAAATTGATATAATCTCTTCAAAATGGGAAGTGATAGACTTTCATAACAATGAAGTACATACCACATTTCAATAAGATTTCTGTGGCCGTATAAAGTGGCCTAAAGTCGGTATCGGCCAATCGGCGAGGGAGTCTATCCCCTTTTCAATAGCGCTAGACCAAGGAGATTGTTTTTGCGTCTGAGTGGAGCGCCTCACCTACCATCAGCTCTTCACTTTACCGCACAGATCCCTGTGTTACTCATACGCTGAGTTGGCGAGGGCCGGTATCGAACTAGGAACCTTGTGGTTTCTAGCCGAACGCTCTACTTGATTGTTTTATTGACATTTACCTATCAGTGTAATAGGGGGGGTTGATTTGTTTTATTGTCCTTTATCTATCAGTGTAATTAGGGGGTGGGTTCAATATCACATAATCATCAACAAATAAGAAAAATCTGACTTTAAATACAGGCAAGGAGTCTTTTCTTTTTCTAACGTTCCATTTGTGTTTTTAGAAAAGTCACAAACTATAAAGAATTTAAATTTATAACTAAATATAAGTAAGTAAAGTCTCACTTTGCCGCCTAGATCCCTGTGCTACTTATACGCTGAGTTCGCGAGGGCCGGTATCGAACCAATAACCTTGTGATTCCTAGCCGGACACTCTACCAACTGAGCTAAACCGGCCCCTCTAATGATAACGTTGCGTCAAATCTATGTGTATTTTAATTATTTTGATAAGACAAATAATATTTTAAGTCTTATTGCTTGGGGATTGTAATGGATTGGGCTAATTTAGTAGCATATATTATCATCATCATCATTATTATTGAATCGTGTCGACAGCACATATCTCTATAACACCACCGATCCCTATCGACCATCGCCCTGGAAGGTCCTCTGCACAGCATCCAGTATCCGTGCAAAGGTGATTGATGTAGGTTTTTGCTGGCCGACCCACAGATGTGTAGCTGCTCACAGGAGAATGTCATCTATGAGGTCATCCTTGCATCTCCAACAATGTCCACCATGTCTTGTTCGTCTTAGTTGAATAGTCTGTGTGATAGGAGGCAAGTGGTTATACAGCTGCTTTTTGTGGGATGGTGCTCCCAGGATTTGTTCAAGACATCGAGCAGCGTCCTTGTTTATTTCCTGTTTAGCTTTTTCTACAAGCGTTTTGTTAGAGTTCAATTAGTGCAGCCGGAGACGATTAATGCTTGGAAGAATTGTCGCTTTATCTTATCTTATATGATTGATAATCTATCTATAGTCGTCCTTGCTTTTATTATAGTTTTTCAAATACACATGAATATTAAATCATTCAAATTTTCTACTTGCTTAATAAATTCACAGCCATATGATATGAACAATGTTTTGAGTTTCAGTAATAGTATTACTAGAATATAAGTAAAAGTTTCAAATGTTTAAAGTAGAAAAAAATAACAAAAATGTTCAAACATTTTTCACTAATAGTCATAAGTGAATAATGTTTGAAAATTCCTGATAATTTTTTACGACTCATCACTTACTGTTATAAAAGAATTAGTTCTAAAATTATAAATTATTTCTTTGTTAATTTTTAGTCGTAATCTAATGTTAACTAAATACAGAAATACATAAAGGCCCAATAAAAGCTGAAAAAGATAAAATTGCGTTTTTTTTGTTTATTTTGTTTATTTCAACACAAGTCAAATCTTAACTGAATATTTATAACGTTTCTCAAACATAAAAATGGCTGGGCCCAAGTAATGACGAAATTTGTCCGAAAATTTCAATATGTTTATTTATCTAAAAGTTTTGCAACATTTTTTTTTTTTAAAATGAAATACAAATATAACTAAAATAAAATTTATCTTTAAAATATTAAGGAACAGCATTGAGGCATATATATAAGCTCCACTATAAATATATTCTTGTATAAATATTTTTTTCAAAACAAGTCACCTAATTTAAGTATTCATAAAAAAAGAATTTCAAATGTAAACAGTCTTTACCTGACCCGATATTAAGTCACAAACCCTATTTTAAAATGCTGTGATTAAAAAATGTACATTTAGCAAATTAATGACATAAGAAATAAGTTTCACACTAAAGTCCATAGTCAGTAATAACGAGATTGTTCACTTGTTTTGATCCATGATTCTCCTGGGTCATTTTTAATCCTTTTTGATTTTGTTCCAATACAATTAGTAAGAAATGAACGACAAATAAATGTTTAAGACAATTTTTACATTTGGAAAACAAAACTCCAAATAATTATTTGTTATGAACCTCTACAAAATATCATTTGGCGTCAATATGAATATCAACATCAATTTTAACAAACTCCACAAATTCTACTCCAAGACTTTCTTCCAGATTTTCAGGAAATATTTTAATGAGATCTGATAATCTTTTTACAATTTCTTCAGGTGCAACAGTCATTGTCACTGATGAATGAATCCAAATAAATCATTTAACTTTTGACTTCATGTTCGAATCTTGACGAGAAAATAGCAAAGAAGCACTGCTCATGTGAAAACACTGTAAGTCTTGATGTCATAATAGGACTATTATTACTGTTTCCTGGTTGAAACTTTTATCAAAACTCTGCCTTCTGATTATTATTAGTTGAAACCTACGACTTGTTTTATTGCAGAAAATCTGTTTACAAGTGACTTTGTTGCATTCTAATGAGTTGACCACCTGTTATTTTTCACAATGATTAAATAGGAACCACCATTTTCTTGACAACGAAATGTAATAAATATGCAAATTCATTTAGTTGTTTAATCCATGTTTATAAGCCACTGTTGTTGCCCTTTTTATTACTGACGTGTCATAATTTTGTCTACAGTAGTCTTTTCATATAAATTATATTTTCTGTTAAAATGTTAAGTTAACTTTAAGCGAGTTGTTCAACTCCATGACCTTCTATATCCAAAAACTCATAAATCTATCAACCGTCCTAAACAGAAAAAAAAACATTGCGCACAAAGTCAGTTCGTCTACATTAGAAAAATATGGAATAGAATTTAATGCAATTGAATATACTTATATTTTTCCATTTCACAGATAATCTAATCTAGAATGCTGGATCTAATCTGATTCCTCACATGTAATCTTTTATAAGTAGACTTATGTTCCTTGTCTTTATTTAATGGGGTTTTATAGGATTTACAAGAAAAAGACCAAAATTGGCCAGTAACAATACCAAGTCATTTCCATTATGAAAAAAGTCAATAATTTCATCACGAAATAAAAGACACCATTCTGCTACAAAGTTCATAATTTCAAATAATTGGCTCAAGAATGACGTGCAATTACTTTTGTTCAGTTTGCATTTCTTTCACAAATTGAGAATTGACTTGTAAATATTTACTTTTATTCATTAAGAATAAAAATGAATTCTTATCTATGTGAGAACTTCCTCCATGTTAATGTAAGGAAATCTTTTGAATTTTTCCAGTTATTAAATTCCTTTTCAGTTAACTTTAATTCTGAAGGGAAACAAAACAGCTATTCTTTACTTCTGGAGAAACAGAAACAATTTATTTTATATTCCTTTTCGTAGGTGTATGAACATACGTGAAATAAATTATTTCCAGCATCATTGGGGTTTCTTTTCATTGTCATGTAATCGCATGGATGAACATCAGTCACTATTAACATGTTAACATCATAAATTCCCTTTGCTAAAATCTTCGGTGAAGATATGTAATACGAAGTGTAAAAACAGAAAGAAAATAATTTCTGTGTCTTGCAGCTGAAACGACTAATTTTGAAAATTATGTAGTCATTTGATCATTCAGATTCTGTCTATCTTTTGGAATGAAGTTGTTTAAAGTAATTGTACCACAGAATGAATAGCAATGAAGTATCACCGTCACTGAAAATAAATGTTTCCACAAGTTTTCTAGAAAGATTAAAAATCAAGAAAGAAAGAAAACTACCCACATCTCCCCAAGGGATTCAAATGAAAAATAATGTAGATTTGGTCTGGTTTTTCAGAAGATTTGGCCTGGTTATCAAAAATGATTTTTGATTTTCTCCCACTTTGTCCAGTATTTAGACCAGTAGTTACATCATTCTTGAGGGTATAATGTCTGACTGTAATTCAACTGTCAAAAGTCACACAAAAGTTCAAACCGTTTTAATTACTCCCCAGTTTCGACGTCTTTCCAGAAACTCAACATTAAATGGATACAAAATACAGCGACAAACAAATGGGATTTACATCGAGAAAATACAAATAAAAACCGACATTAATAGACAAATAGAAGAAAATGCGGTTAAAGTGGACCAAAGAGAAACAGTTATTGTTACTTTCGATTATTGAATGAAAGTTCAATGATGAATCAAGAATATGAATTGGTGAAGGTGAGTAATGGATGGAACTTTCTGGTGCTGTTCAAATGAAACATATAAAGAGAACTGTTCAAATGAAACATATAAAGAAAACTGTTCAAATGAAACATATAAAAAAACTGGCTGAAGAAAATAAGTAAATTTTCCAAGTCTTTCATTATATGAGGTTACATGGCATTTAACAGACCAGAGGAAATGGCAATTGTTACCTCAACAATCAATGCACATGTTTTACATTTGAAATCCAGGATAATTTCATCCATAGAAAATAGATTTGGTGATGATGAAGTCATTTTTTCAGAATGATAATGCATCTTGTCACAGAACATAAGAGGATTAAAGCTTTTCTTTAGGAAATGTATATAAAATAAAAGGACATTGGGTGCCGTCTAGATGACCACCCAACAGTGATGACTAATAGAGACTGATGGTGAGGAATCGGCACAACTTGATTACTGGGAATATAGAAATTGATGTAGATTGCAAGATAATTTCTCAGCTCTGTAAGGACCAATAGGGACGGATGGTGAGAGAGTTAAGGGAATCTGTGCCGTCGACACGATTTAATGATGAGGAATATGGTGATTTGTGATTGTGAGATAATTCCTCAGCTTTGTTTGGACATTGGGTGCAGTCTAGATGTCCTACCAAGAATGATTACCAATTGGAACGGATGGTGAGAAAGAGAGATAAGGGAATCGGTACTGTGGGTACGATATGATGATGAGGAATACGATGATTGTTGAAGATTTTGATAGAATTCATCAGTTCTGTTGGGACATTGGGTGTCGTCTAGATGACTTACCTAGAGTGAGAGAGTTAGTTATAAAATCAATGAGATGGTCAGTAAATAATTCGGATCTAAATCCAATTTATATTGGTGGGAATTTTTTTTTAAATGACCCCTCCCCCCATTCACTAAAGAAAATCTATTAACTGCTTTTCAGGAAAGTTGGAAACAATTTGATAAAGAATAGAGATTTAAATTAGTGAAATCCGTGCCTGAAAGAACTAAAACTGTCATAAAAGTTCAAGGAGAGGAAACTAATTCTAATCTATTGTCAATGAATTCCATGATTTTTCCCTCAATATTGGGTTATTCCATTATATTTTCCCCTGCATGTCTTGGGAAGAAAATTCGCCATTAATTCAATGATTTAATCTACTTTGTTTAAGGTATGTTTTATGAAGCCAGAATGTTCAGCTATTAAATTTAGAATTTATTTATTAAATAAAAATATTATCTATTATTAGTTTATTTACTGCAAAATAAAAACCAAGATGAACATCTTTTACGTGGGATAATTCAATAATTTTGCCAGGGATAGTATATCTATATAGTCTTAACTAATGAAAATGCTATGAATAGGATGGAGAAACAGCGAGTAAATATTAAAATATTTTTATCATGATTTTTTTAATTATTTAATTTTTTAATTTAATTATAATTTTTTAATTTTAATTATATAAAATAGAAATCTATCAAGCTCGAGAGTTAGGTTTTAACTATAAATCTTTATTCCTTTTAAAAATAGCCAACTTGAATGAAAATCATAAAAATATGCATAGGAAATGTTTGGAAAAATATTTTTGACTATTTAAAGTAGATAAACAATTAATTAGATTAATTTTAGTAGTGAATCATAATTAACTATGAACTAATTTATCTTACAACATAAAATTCAGATCAGAAATTTCGAAAAAAAAGTGAAACTTTGCATGATCATTCAACTGTTTTTTTTTTTTTATTATTGAATGTATTTCTTTATTTTTTAGAATGCGTAATTGAAGTTTATAATGCTTTCTTTAAAATATTCCCAACATTTAGATGTAAATTCTGGTTTAATTCTATTTTCATTCATTAAAAAAACATTATTTTGAAAGACTCATTGGAATTTATGTTAACAATAGAAGACAACGTCTAATTTTGCCGGTAATCATAAAGGATTTATCTTCTTACAAAATAAATTCCTTGAGTTTTCATGATTAGTTTAAATTCATCAACTTGACGCAAATTTGCAACTTTCTGTTTAGGTTCAACATTTTTCATGAGTTTAAACCTTATTCAAATGATATACGTGATCAAATGATTTTCTTTTTTATTTACATTGTAATTTGATATTCGGAATCCCATGTAATTTTCTTCTTTTTTTCTTCTTTTTTTTTTTTGCTTGTTTTGTTTGGGGGGAGGGGCGTGTATAATTTAAAATGATATTGTCGCTGGTTTACAAAACATTCATACTGTGAACTGAGGGAGGAGACTACGAAAGATGTAGTAGCAGGCAAATGCCAGATCAGCTGATGGATGAACAGATACACAGATGAATACAGATAGTTTTTTTTTCCCCGGTAGCTTCATTTGCTAATATAGCACTTGATCATTAAAAGAATAAATGCCGACGTCATCACTGGGATGATTTACCAAAACAAATGACACACTCTTATTACTGGAATTAAACAGTTTCAGTGAAGGAATTCAGCAGTAAAAAAAAAATTAATAAAATAAAAATGTAAATAGATATAAATTTATTAAACTATACTTAGAAATATATACACGCGTATAAAAGAAATATTACAATAAATTATCATATTGATACACGTACCATAAACGTGTATACAAGAAATATACGGTTCCCCATGACGTAGTGGTTAAAGCGCTGGACTGCAACATTGTAGTAAGCGAGTTTGAACCCCAGTCGCACTATTACGTTCACTTTCGGAGTAATACCATTGGGAAAGGTATGACCCACCATGACTTTAAGCCAAAAAGATTGATATATCATTAAACAAAGAAACTGCAACCAAAATATACACAAATACATTCATTATATATAATAAATATAAATATAAATATAAATATACACAAATACATTCATTATATATATAAATCGGGGTATCGATAATCTCAGTATCAATCAGATCCCACACACTTCCAAATTGGGTTTGGTCCACCACTGTCCAGGCACAGTGCTGCTATTTAGTGCTCTCATTGGTTTACTGTTCTCTTACCATCACTCTTTGGGTGGATCTAAGATATTATGAACACCCGTGAAGTACAATGCAGATAACCTTCGAGAATATGTCACACTAGTAGATGACTACTATAGACTTAGAGCGAAACGCACATTAAAAAATCTTTCAGTCTAGATAATTAGTTTAAAGCTAGAGAGTTCCAGAGTTTGCTGGTGATATCTACTAAACTGTTCGGCAGTGTTCGCAATTGTGTCACGATTATATTCTTTGATTATTTTTTTATTTTTCGTATTTTTCGAGAGGTGTTATATCGTAGTGTCTTGTCGATCACATTATCTTATTATAATGAATTCCTCTCTTCCGGAATTTTTTCAATGACCGACTAAAATACTCGATGGAGATGATTCACCTTCTTGATTGTATGAGGCGTTTATTGAGAGATTATGGCCAGCATCTATTATATAAATAGCAAATATGTTAAGTGTGTTACTTACTTTATATCACAGCACATAGCTGGAGATCACTGGACGGAGTTCAATTGAACCATTTTCCGCAAGGGTACTAGTCCGTGTGGAAGCAGCCCTAATGACGAGATGCCATGATTGAAGTCGGACTGGGCACTTACGTGGGGCGATCGATTGCTATTCATTATCTATGTATAGTTGTCCTAGTCATTTACTCGCTACATCGTCATGAGCACTCATTATGTCTCCAGCACCGAGAGAGTGAAAACAACCACAAATAAGGCCGATCAGTGCATGGTCAGTGGATAACAGCACGCTCGCGCCATGACGTCGAGAAGACTCTCTACATATATGACAGAGAAAATATGGATCAATCTATAAAAATAATCCATACAAAGATTACAAAATATTTACTCTGGAAGATTTGATTTTCATGTTTGTCTACTCCATAGTATATATTATATATGTAAGACAATTCCGCTGTTATCATACTCTCAACGGGAGTGCATCACCACAGGTATAAAAGTACAGAATTGGAGAACTATTTATGCCGTCTAAAGAACGATAACCTGTATTATTCTGAACTGGTAATATCTCCTAGTCTGATGTGAGGAGCTCATAGTAGGCCAGAGATTACGTACCGTCATTTCAACCTGTCGCTGGTGTTTGGTAATATGTAATACATAAAGTCCCGCTCGACGGGGAAAGTACCTAGATAATTCTAGGTTATCTAGCCTAGACAGCAGAAGGGTATGTTCTCTTATGCTCCGTTACAGTTTATTCTACTGACGCTCTACCGACACACAAAGAGGTGGATTATGGATAGTTAGCCTAGGTTGAGGATTGAGACAGGCAACACATAAGGCTCCATAGCCATCTAGGGACAGATGTGCCTACAAGAAAATTTATGACTCGCGCAGCGCGCAGCATTCCACTGTTGTGACATACTATAATGCGCGTATAGTAGACTATAGCTGGAGACGGTATCAGAACAGACCCTGTAGCATGAGCTGACACTATAGGAACAGCATTGGTGTCAAGAAATCACCTGTAACTCAGACTAAAGCGCTAGTTTATAGTATTACTCTCAAAATATGTAAATGTTGAGAATGACGTCGTTATGTTGAGATTTGAATGGTCAAATATTCCGTAGTGCTGCAGAGACCATATACAATACCTTTTGTTATGCATCACACAGCAAATACCACGGAGACACAGTACAGTAATTGTGACGACTTACTACTATATGTCAATAATCCAGAGTGTGCCCTAGGAGTCATTAGACGAGCAAGCGATGTGACTGTAACCGAAAATTGAGTACCAAATGCATTAGCAACCACCTAGTAGTTAGTCTATACTCGATTTGTTTAGAGTGGAGACACAGCATTCTTTTATTACTGCATACAGCAACAAGTGTTGGAGCACAAAATGCTACCGCTATACGCTGTACTCTCAGCAAGTGTACGTCTTTGCAAATATATCAATTCGAAAGATTCTTATGTAGGGTGATCGCTCTCTCGCGCTGCAGTTAGCATCATGACTCTCAGGAAGTCGAATTTGTCTCACAGATGATATCTCGTCCATCTCTAGCGCTCGACAGCGTTAGCTTGCGATCTAAACTATACGCATTCCTTTGCAATCTGCGTGTCATCTTATCTCCGCTCGTGTGCTATATAACATTTCTGGGTCGTCGCACTACTTTGCCTATGAGTCTCTATTATATTCGCGATTATTACGTATGTTACTTGCTCTGCTCACCTATTATGTGCTATCATACTCTTAATTTTACATGTGTGTGTAGTATAATACCATAAATTTGGATGTGTGCTCGATGTGTCTCATATTAGAGAGAAAGATTCACTCTATATTACGTACACTTTCTCGCGCCTGCACTTCACGAGTACCAGAAATCTTCACATTTGGTCTGTTGCTATACTTTCTGTTCGTAGATTGTTGACTTGGTCTTAAATACATCCGTATATACTTATGAGATAGTTATTCAAGAGATAGAGAGATACATTTGATCCGCCGTTCGCGTGGTAGCAAAGCGCTTCTACATGTATAGTACGACTCGCTCTATTCGACAACGTAGCATATAAACACGTATCTGCATAATCGATGCTCATCGTACAGTGTGATGCAGCTTGTATCAAGGGCACTCTCGCAACTATCTATGTCACAGGTTCGATATTATGAGTTCTCAGCTTTACTGAGAGACGAACACGCGAGTGCACGATACTCAGCTATGTAGAAGACGAATAGAAATAATATGAATACTGAGAGGTAGTATTGACTAGGATACTATGTTATTCACATGGATTGATCTCACGAAAATACTATATAAAGGATTATAAGTATGATTGTCGAATAGTATGAGCACGATATATAACACATAATAAATAGTAGTGATGCAGGGATACAAGTTTGAAGTGATTATCACTCACTCACTGTGCACTGGCCACAGAGCTCCATATAAATATTAAGTCGTTATATCCAGTCTTGCTATTAACGTGTGATAAAGATAAATATAATTGTCGAGTCCAGTATATAGCGATGTGATAAATGAAGTCTGAATGATATATTTTGTGTAATCAATTTGATGAAATAGTCTCACGTTGTTTGGAGATTAACGAATGATATATGTTTATTATATCAGTGATACAGATGAATTATTTATACTGAGTGTATTATGTGATCGTTTTATGATGTAGATGATTTCTCTGTTGCTATATGAGCTTTGCTGCAAATACACGACTATGTAATATTGTAAATAAAAAATAAGAAATTTAACTGTTGTAAAGTAGCAACTTTAATAGATGAAAGTGTTTGAGGTGGATTTGCTTAATGTCATGTAAAATATTATATTGTGCTTAGATGTAGTTACCAATAATAAACGTCATTGAATGACCCCAGAAAATCGTTTAGAATAAACCATTATTATCAACATTAGCAACGACACATGAAACTGTTTAAGATAATAATGCTAAACCAGCTATAAAAAAAAAAATTCCTTTGTTTGTTAAAAATAAACTATGAGATAAATTTGATTAATTCATTAAGATAATTTAGCAAAGAGTGTGAGTGTACTAATTTTGTCTTTGGGCTAAAAGTTGTTTGCCCCACTCAGTGTAATTGACGCGTCTGGCTTTGGCACTCAAGATCTTTAGTAATTCATTTTAATGATCAATTGCTATTATTTATAGTTCCAAATTGAAGTCTTAATCCATAGGGGGAAAATGAAAATTACTAATACTGTTATTTTTTTTAAACATATAGACTAGCGGAAAAAAAAAGACACACCCTCTGGGTGGTGTAAAAATTAATTTTGAAAAATATTGCCAGAGCGGGGAGTGGCATTTAAATTTAATGTAGTAAAATCATCAATTTATGAAGGTAGTAAAAAAATAGGCATTTGAAATTGGAACTAGTTCTGTCGCCGCCTCAAAAAAATGTTGCTTGCAGTAATTAATTATATTAAATTATTATTTTGAATATTTTCCCCATATTTTACACAAAATCGTAGACACTGTTCAGTTGCATGTTTTGTAAAATCTAAAGACTAATTTTATGTTATTCCAGGGAACATGAAAGACTCCCAGCCACACCTTCTAGCAACATATATGATAAAAAGGTTGGGGCTTGCCCATAAGGGCAATAAGGTGGGGCAATCAGTAGGTCCTAGGGCTTTGACGAGTGAAAGCCGATTGATCAGAGGGGGTATCTCTGACTGCCCATCTAGCTAAGTCAACGGCCAAAGTCGGACGTGCGTTGATCGTCATGGCCTCGCCCTTCAGCCCGCGGTTCCTATCCTTTAATGCTATCTGGTTGTTCTATTACCCACCGCCAGCAGGAGGGTGCAATCAGGGTGGTAGTGTAATGGGCCTCACCAACGAGGGGCAGTAATCCTTAAATGATCTTGTGGAAATTTTAGCTCATGGAATTTTTAAGATGATAATAACAATTCTGTTAAGGTTGGCAAAATGACGTTAATAATAAATTAAATCTTTCAAGTTGCGTAATGTATCACTAATTGTAGTGACGATCAGCACCACTACTGCCCCACTCAAATCTCATAGAATCACCTGTGGCATGATTTTTTGACGTTCAATGGTTGTATCTTAGGAGCAGATGATTGTGTGTGGCGGCAGGCTGTGGGGACTGAGGAGCGAGGGAAGGGATGAACGAGAGGAAGAGAGGACGACTATTGCGGAGCGCAGAGAGGAGTAGTGTATGATAGGCATGCGATTAAAACTAAGTAGATTGATTGCTCACAATATCATCCCATGTAGTGTGAGATAATCACGCATAGTAATTGTAGCATAAGATCGATACTTGAGGTGCGTGCAGATTGAAGAGAATATAGCGATCATGTATGTGTATGCCAGGAGTACTCAGCTTAAGTATATATAGCGAGCTCACTGATGGTGTCTGTGTGTGTGTGTGTGTGTGGTGGTCGGTGTTGTTAGTGTGGGTGTGATGATCTGTGTGAGGAAGAATCACCGCTGGACTGGGCAGCCTCGTCGTTGGAGTCGCCGTGTGTGAGGGTGAGTGATACGAGACCGGGACACCGATAGACAAATGATCGAGGTTAAATCGCGAACTCGAGTATCGTGGAGGACCATGAGCTGTGTTAACATAACTTTATAACAAAGAATGAAACTGCATTGCACTGGAAAACATGATAAAAGATAATGAAGTATAGAGAATGACACCAAGACATAGGCATAACTCTAGGGACATGTGTGGTCAACAAAAAAAAAAATTCTTCTTTTTTTTTTTTTATAAAAGAAAAAGGTGCGGGATTTCTAGTACATCGAACCAAATATAGCCTAAAAAAAAAAATTAAGAAATAAATCGACAAGATAAAAACGAAAAATATGTTAACATTTGCTGAAAAAAAATCATGTTTATTCGTTCATTACTTTCAGCGCCACCATACAACCTAAATATCTTGTTAAATACATCACATTGTCGTATTCTAAACGAATAATATCGCATTGCATGCGCATCACGAGTCGATACGCTCATCAGTGCAATGTATGGTCATAGTTCCATCATTCAGCGATATGGCAACTTTACTATCCATATAGCACCGTCGCGAGTATGTTTTCGAATAATGTTATGCTCAGTTTAGCAAAATATAGAGAAAATATATATATAGAAGTAACGAGCTTGTTAATGCTCACATCTCAATTACCTAGTATCGCATCCCCACCTACTCACTCGCTTGCAAAGGGATCGTATGATACTCTATCATCGGGGTTATTATGACTCGTAGTGCACCGCCTCTGTCGTTATACTAGGTGGAGGGTGCTCTACGCTGCATCAGAGTGCTCTCAATTAGTCGCGCCACATACTGCACACCTTCAATTAGGGTACTATAGGCGGTTATTCTGATGGGTTTTGCTGATGTCTGGTGTAGCGAACTTGAGTCAGGTTGTTAAGTATCAGAAATAGTAAGTTTTTCTTTGATCACGATGCTGATGGCGATAGTGTGCTCTGACGCTCGTCACGCAGTCTGTGCATTATAATATAACAGAGTCCAACTTCAGAGTGAGCTAGATATGCTCCATTTGTCATACCCTGCCTCTCCACATGTGTATTAGACACTTCACCTTGTTCATGGATATTCTTGCAAACGGCACTAGGTTGACTTATATATAGTATGATATGTATAATGATGTAAACACCTGTCTAGACTGATCTATGCTTTTGCCCTTTAACTATCTATTATATTACAAAGTAGATCATGTATACTTCATCGAGACCTAGGGACCTGTGCTGTGTCATGGCTTAATACGTGACGTCGGCTTTTTAGCGGCGCCTAAGCTTACTGATGTCTTCTATGGTGTTCTATTCTATCCACTGCCAGTGTTCCTTCCTCATTCGTTCTTCGTATTATCTCCCGTTCCATAGACCAACTTGTCATGGTTGATGTTGGTGGCTGGAGCTGTGGTTTCGCTGTGTTTGGATATTGTGACTAGAGGCGTGGGTTGACTCTGCCGGTATCGGATCTTGAGTGTATACGGTTACCCGGCGATGAAGAACTAAACGCCGGGTCGGATTTTCGGTCGCTTCCTGCGGATATAGCGCCGTATATAAGAACCATAACAGTAACGCCCGGAAAATACAAGATAATGAGTTATCGAGCCACCTACTGTACACTCTGTTGAGATACTTCTGTTCAGAATAGGTCGTTGGGCTAATAGTGCCCTAGCTTTACGAATTACGTTTTGCTTGCTTAGACACAGTTTGTGCCAGTCGGCAAAGTCTAAGCGATTAATCGTAGGGACCCGCTTCTGTGAATGTTTTATTAGCCATTGCTGTTGTATGAAAGGTGTAATTGGGCTAATCGGTAGCTAGCAGACAATTCTGATGAATCTATGTAATCGGAAATTAAGTTTCAGTAGTTGAAAACGGTGGTTTTTCTTCTCTGTTTCCTAATTTTAAATACTAGAGAAATTTATAACCGAATATTGAGTGTGTAAGTTATATGTAATGAAAGAATCTTTGAATTTGCTGTGTTCAATCTGTTCTAGTTTGTCTAGGCAAGTGCTTGTAAAATTAATGTCCGACCGAATTAAAATCGCAAATCCAATGCGTTTTTACTAGCTTTGCTTCATCTAAGGATACGGCTGGATGTATGGATCAGTAAAAAATTTGTATGGTCACGGTGAGCTTCTGTTCCGCGTGTTGTAAAAGCAGTAGGGAGTAGTCTAAGGAATAGTAGATATGGAAGTAAGTGAGTGGCTTCACCGTGCGCATGCGTATTCGGTGGTTTATGGCGCGACGACTTGTTCCTTTTTTTATCGTACTTACCGACGATTTTTTTTTTATTATAGTGCTAAGTGTTTTGATCTCTATCAATGATACGTAATCTATTGTATGTATGACTATGTGTTGAGACTAGAATTCTGTGACAGTCTCAATCGGTGTGTGGGTTTCGAACTTTGTCACTTCTGTGTAAGATAGTATTACGCGAATGTTCTGGTGGAGAGGGCGTGAATCAATTTCATCTACTTGCGTACAGACTGTGGGCGTAGTTCGAGTAATTTATACACTTGTGTTGTATGCGACGCCCGACTACTTCGATATGTTGTACATTAGGTGTTGTATGTGTCTGCGCAAGATAAGAGTGGGTAGGCAAGTTGACGGGGTATATGCGTGCGTGTAAAGTGGATGGGGTGTGGGGTGTATGAACTGTTAAGTGTGATAATAGACATTAGAATTGAATAACTGATGGATGATTTATATTAATTATTCTATCTTCTCTTTTGGCAATTTTTTTGCTCTTTTTTTTCTTTTTGTTTTTTTTTACTTTTTTCTTCTTTTTTTTTTTTTCTTTTTTCTTTTCTTTTTTTTCTTTTATTCTTTTTTCTTTTTTCTTTCTATTGGGTTTTCTGTTTTCTTTTTCTTTTTTTTTCTTTTCATCTTTTTTATATCTGTTTTTTTCTTTTTTTTTCTCTTTTCTTTGTTTTTCTTTTTTTTCTTCTTTTCTTTTTTCTTTTTTTTTCTCTTATTATTCCAGTTCTGGATCTTCCCGTTATTTTGCTTTATTATTGCCGCAACTTCCTATCATACGTTCTTCACACGTTCTATTAAACTACAACACATTCTACTCTCTGCTCTTCTTGAACCTTTTTTATATATCATCAGAGACTTTTTTCGTCTTTCTTTGTTTCTTATATTCCTTGCCTGTATAGTTTCCGTTTTGCCCCTTATTTATTCCTCATTTGATTTTATGTAAATCTGTCTTCCCTTTTTTTTACGATACTGATTTCTTAGCTTTTGGTTTTTGCTTAATATTTGGCGTTTTGTTTTGATTGGTTGGTTGGTCTTGCTTCTTTGCTTTCTTTTCTTTACTTCATTCTTTCTATTCTTCTTATTCTTCTTCCTTCTTCTTTTCTTCTTCTTACTTCTTTCATTTATTTATTACAAGCTGAGGACATGTCTTCCTGACAATGCTCTTAATTTTTCTCTTCTCTAACACCATAATAGTAAGCTTAATTCCTTTATTCACTTTTAGGGATTGTCTTTCATTGCTACGTTTTTCCTTAACTATCTATAATCTACAAATCTATTCAGTATATATATGATATTTACTTTCCTATTCTCATAAATTATGCACATAATCGCGCACTTTGCATCTCAATGATTGCTATAGGGTCATCATCTTATAAAGAAAAGCAAATACAAGCGTAACTTAGCGGTATGATTATGTTAGAGTATCTTTCTAGTTCGTGTTTGTGTATATATTTTATTATTCAACACATATACTCTTTTCCTGCCAATTCATCATTTTTCTCCTCCCTTCTCGCAGTTGAATGCTCATATCTAATCATACATAATCTGCGTACAGCCATCATCTCACTCCTCATCACATCTATTAGAGAACACTAACCGCATGCAAGGCATTTTTACGGGAGCGTTGGTGTGATAAATTTTTTAATTGACTCGTGAAAGACATGTTAGTCGCTTAGTTATGTCATCATGTTGTTGTTTGGTAATGGGTATCAAATTATTTCCTACATTAATTTTTGTTATTTTTTTAAAAAAAAATTGTTAAAAGGACACCCTTTACATATACTTTTATAAAATATCTGTAAAGAACTTTCTGTCTATCTCATCTGCTCGTTTCTCGTCTCTCTCTCTCTCTCTCTCTTCTACTCTCTCTTCTCGCTCATAATATTATACTTATGTAATACTGCGTCATATAGATACGCTCCCTCATATCGATCTGGACATTCTATGGAATTTTCGTTGTCAGTTTCTACTCAATGTATTATTCAAAGCTGCATCATATATACATTCAAAACATAGAGCTGGATATAACTAATATTAATGAGTAAGTATACTACACGTATAGTTAATATTTTTTATGGATCATATCCAATGATTTATCTAGAGGAAAGTGAGGAGATGGAAGAATTAAGGCTACTCTAAAAGTAAATCCAATATGTGCTATTTTCTTGATACGGAATGGTATTGAAATTTGTATTCATCAGGAAGGGTCTATTATATCTCGGATGATATACTGTCGATCGAGTAGAGCTTTTATATTCTTGTATGCACTCAATAACTAATATTGATTGATAATACTCATATTTATAGGTATGTATATAAGTGTTTATATATTCTGTAGTATTTATATATATAAGTTATTATCTATTATGTTACTTTCGCAATTCGTCTTCTCTTTTTAGTCTTCTTGTCTCTCATTTCGCTTTATTTTCTGGTTGGTCCTTACTTTGGTTCGTCGTCAATTGATGCTCCACCTCCTTTCTTTTTATTGATTTTTATTTATTTCTTATTTGCTCCCTTCTGATCTTTCTTTCAGGCATATTGTGTTTTGTAGTCGAATTTTTGTATGCTGGCTACTTTCTACTATTTCTCAGGTGTTACCGTTTAATTGTGCTTACATAATGAGATTATACTCTCTGCATTCACCAGCCATCATGGCATTGGATCTACCTGGTATTAATCTAATTATATTTCCATTGTTGATTTTTTGTTTCTTAATATTCACGGGTAATTTAATGGTTAAATTAGTAATTCCGTCTATGCTTAGTAGTTTTTGGTCTATCACTTATTCTTGATAACTTTTCACTTTTCTTTCCTTTTTCTGTTCTTGGCGTGTTTGGTTATTTTTTTTTCGTGGTCCTTTGCGTCGTTCGTTGGTTATCCTGCCAGTAACTTGTGGAATTGATAATTTATATGGTGGACCTTATGGAAGTTTCTCCCATACGCCTTTCTCTCCTCTCTCTCTCCTCTCTGGCTCTCTCTTTTCTCTCTTTCTCCTCTCTCTTCTTCTTTTCTCGAAGATTTGTGAGTGTGGTGTTTTTCTTTTGATCACTTCTTTCTCTTTTTATTTTCATCTAGTTTTCCGTCGAGGTTCTATACGCCATCCTTATTTCTGTGGTGCTGTGACTACCTTCTCGCAGTGTGATTCTGTCTGGACATTAGTGTCCAGACTCATTTGTTATATGATGGCCAGGAATGTTGAGATCTGTTTGAAGAGGTTCACA
Organism: Doryteuthis pealeii; assembly: GCA_023376005.1. Lineage (NCBI taxonomy): Eukaryota > Metazoa > Mollusca > Cephalopoda > Myopsida > Loliginidae > Doryteuthis > Doryteuthis pealeii. Next base: position 102,349,376 of record CM042152.1, read on the forward strand.
AGACCACTTTGCTGCCTCTTCTCTGATTTGCAGTCAGCAGGTGCCACAATATTTCAGGCGATATTTTGACTTAATTTAAGGGTAGGGTAAAAAATACCATATTAAAGTTCGATACGGGAAAAAGACAGAAGTTCTGATTTGGATAATTATGAACGTCACTAAGATCACATCAGAACGACCAGTCATATTGTCGGAAAGCAAAACTGGGAACTTTGACGCTGTGCAGTAGGGTCTGGTCGCTAAGCTCACTTGAAAGGGGGATCATAATTCTAGAAAATATACTCATCAGTAAAAAGGCAAGTAAAACATCGGTCGTTATTTATCATTCATTGTGTTATTATATTTCCGTGCAAGGCTGGACTGTAGTTTTCTATCCTCAGGTCGGGTAGCAGTCGTTCCGGCTAGGAATGCACAGGTTCTGGTTTCGATTTACCGGCGCCTCGCCTACTCAGAATTAGTGCCGGACTGTGCCAGTGTGAGGCTCTGTCTGCTAGTTTAGGCTAGTTGGCGCTTCCACTTCGATGCTGAATATTGTATAATTCGTGCTTTGTCTAGCTGTCTAGTGATGTTAGTGGGATCCGAGAGCGTTCCTCGCCAGGTCGTTTGGTCCATGGTAGTGGAATTCACTGACATTATGTGTAGTTTCAGGTTTAATTTCGTCACGTTCTTTTTGTTTCTTCTCCTTTTTCGTTGTCCTCGAATTTCAGTCTACTCTTACGATTCACTGATCACACTTACAATGCATATAGTATTATTAATAATGAAGTTAGAAAAATCACGCAATACATCACTTCTATTGTCATTTTCTTTCTCTCTCTCTCTCTCTCTGCTCTCTCTCTCTCTCTCTTAGTTATGAGAAAAATTAAGAGGTCTACCTATATTGTTTTCGAATCCAATGATTATCATCAGGACTTCCTACGCTACGGCCTTATATTCTAGATCTGATGTAAATTCTCTTAGTTAACACGGTCATTATTATTCATATCTGAGATATATTGGTTATGAAGCCTGCGTATTTTTATCTTAGGAATTTATCGTTCGTGCGACCGTCCTACATCGGTGTATCATATACTTGGTTGATATTCTAGTCTATATTGTTGATTGATATATTACTATATTTATAATCACAGAGTATTTATTGATGAAGCGATTGTAAATGTAATTGCTATGAGATTATATTATTATTAGCGAGATATGATGATTATATTTATAGTTTGAATTGTGTTGTCTATTGTTTATGTTATTGATTGTACTATTTAATTATATTATATACATTATATTATGGAAAAATTATTAATTTATTTAATTAATTATAGTGATTTTGTTAGTTTTTCTTTATTATATTGGACTTAGTAGGACCGACTCTTATCTATTGTCTCATATTGCTATGATTAAGATTATCAAATCTATTATTAAGATTTTCTTATCTGGATCTTTAAATTATAGTTAAGCTATTTCTTGTAACTGAAGATAGCATGGATCATTGTTAGAGATGACTGCACACATTATAGATTCGTAGATACTTCCATTCAGATAATTGTTGTCATATTTTCTGATCTTTAAGATTCTCAATAATAATCTATGATAGAGTTAGTATGCGTTTCTTACCTTAATATTAGATTGAATTGATATATTGGTTTGTATTATCTTAGTTGAACTTCTCGTACTTGATCCACTACAGAGAAATTTGTAAGATATATATGATGATATATATTATATAGAACTTAATTATACTAATAGAATATTTATATCATCTATAATTGATTAGGTAGAATTTATATATTATTTAAATAGATTAGTGTGTGTGATGTGTGATGTGTGTAGATGTCTGGTGTTTGATAGTGTGACTCGTGTGTGTGTGTGGTGTGTGTGTGCAATGTGTGTTATCATGAGTCCAACGGGAGAAAATTAAATATTTCATAAAAGCAAGGTCCGCAAAATGGATAATGATTTTTTTTTTGTTCTTTAATTTTATTATCATTTTACATTTGCGACATGTGTTTCAGATCTTCTGATATCTTCCCCAGGCGTTAATTAACCATAGTTTGCAATATCTAAAAATATAAATTGGTCACTATTATTCATAGACCACGTGCATCTAAGGACAGCATAGACGTGGGTTTTCTCTCGAGCTGAAGTCCTCATTGGCGATAAACTAACAGTTACTAAGTGCCGTTGAATCTATGTCTACACAATCCAAATATAAATATATATATTATATATATATATATATGAGTGTGTGTGTGTGTTGTGTGTGTGTGTGTGTGTGTCAGTCCATTTATATCTCGGTAATTTTCTTCCTATTTCAGTCTCTACGTATCCACCTTATGAATCACATATTCATATTTTGCCCCCTATCAATTAATTTATCTTCATGTCTCAAGATAGAAATTCCCACAGAAATACATACTATTGTGCTTACATAGACATTTGTTTTAAATTCCTATTAGTTTTGTAATGAATAAATCAATTTCAATTTTATCTTAAAATTAGTTATTTTTTAGTTAGTTTTATATAGTTCCTTTTTTAACTAGCTAGTTTGATAACCATAATGATCACTGTTGTTGTTTTTGGCTATATATATATATATATATATATATATATATATATATATATATATATATATATATATGATCATGGACTGAGTGGCACAGCAAAAGGATATTATGGGGAGCAGTTGTTCCCTCTGAGTAAATTCATAAAGAAACGCTGCCTTTTCAACAATATATTAGCTCTTGTTACCTTGTGCGATAAAAGTCGAATTTCGCCATTTTCTATCGTTATTCTTTTTTTCTTTTTTTTTTTTTCTTTTTTTTACTTTAACTCCTGGAAGAATTTATTAGACTCATTGCTATATTCCACAAATATAAAAGTTTAGGGACTGGATTATATTTGCGTTAAAAGATTCAATTATAGGCTAAATACGACTGTATCACTGAAGAAGTGGGCAATAAACACCTTTGAAGGAAGAGAAAAGTTAAAAATTTCAAAGATATAGTAATGTTTCGCCCGCCGACAAAAACGCTTCACCCAACAACACAAGAAAGCAAGGAAAATTAAGTAAGTTGTTGTTTTGTTTTGTTTTTTTGTTTTGTTTTTTTTTATTTGTTTTTGTTTTGTTCTTTTGTTTTTTGTTTTTTGTTTTTTGTTGTTGTTTTTTTTTTTTAAGACCGGAACTTTGACCAAAATTACATTCTATAAATATAACATTTCGCGAAGAGTTTCAATAACATGATAAAAATCACAAAAATAGTCCTCATTCATTGAAATTTAGAAAAAATGAAAATAAAATTATTTCATCTGCAGACATTAAAATCATGCGTGGATAAAAATGCACGAAATTTATAGCACGTTAATATTTTTGTAATAATCATTTTATTTATAAGATGATAAATTGTATGAAATTCTGATATATAAATAGTTAAGATTCCGATCATCCTTACATGGCAAAAATCATATTAAATAGTTTTTCTATATAATCTTATAATGAAATAATAAAGGTCCTTAATTAATAGTAACTTCATTATTTTTGGAAATTAGACAGATTTGGGGAAAAAAAAAGAAAAGATTTTAGTGGGGGTTCTATTTACGATATGAATATAAAGTTAAACTGGACCCTTACTTTCTGTGCGTCGTATGAAAGTACAGTTTTGAAGTTTTTCGCTTGCTTTTTTTGTTATTCATGTATTCTATTTTTTAATCAATATACAGATAAATTGTTGTACTTTGAAAAATGATTTCGCTGTTTAGTAAAATAGAATTTGGTTAATGTAATTATTTTATGCAAATATTATTTTATTATTCATCTATTTCTATTTAAAAAAAGATTGACAAGTTCGTATCCCTATCTGATAGAAATTTAGTTCATTTCTTATAAATTTTACATAATAGTTTACATTGTAAATAAAACCCGCACTTACTCTTTGGTTCCTTATTTCCGTATTGCCGATGTAGATATTTTTCTAATAAGTAAGGAAAACTATCTTGTAAATCAAGAAAAATAATCGTCAAAACGTCAGTAATTGAATATCTACTTTTCATGTCCAATGTGCCAAAATCTGAAATCCTCTAACGGTGTCCAGTTCGTTAAGTGAAAAGATTTGTTGGTATTTGGTCTCGACTGAAAGGCTAGAACTCTGCCTATTGCATCTGCACAGGAAGTAGATCTGTTACAAAATGCAATCATTTTAGCAAACTATTGTTCATAGGACGAATACAGCAAAACCATAATCGCTCATTGATACACATATGGAATACCCAACATATCCACATCTGTTTTGTGAAATATCTATATCAATTGATTTAATGTAGATGCTGTTCTTATGACAACCAAGTCTTAATGATATTTTTGACAGTTTTTTAGTTCTGGACAACTCGATACAGTAAAGTTAAAAGTAGTTGTGAAATGATTAAACAGTTTCTGGTTTATTCAAAGCAAACATTATGCTTTCTTTTACTTTTTGGTGTTTTTTAAAGCCGGTCACAGATGGTTGGGGTAATCTACAAACTGGTTGCAAGTTTGTTTGTTTTTTTCTAAAGGTACACAAAAAAAAACATGAAAATATATCTTTCTGTTTTTTGTTTTGATTTTATTTGTTTTTTGGGGGGGTGGGATTGAACAGAAAGAGATTTTCCTTTGTCAAATGTCGTTTGTTTGATACGAAAACTGTCTGGACTGACGGGAAATATTCAATTCATTAGAATTCTTCGTTATTCTTATATTCGAGAGTAAAGTCTTTGACAAGGCCAATATATTTACAAAAAAGGAGTCTAAATCTGATGACAGTTTCTCATGTGTTTAAGCTTTTTCCCAAAGATTTTTAATATATGGGAAACAAGTGTGAACCTCAATTCAAAGAGATAGAAAAATCAGAAACCGTGTCGTCGCGAAATTCTTATATTAATACGGAATAAAAAAATTAACCCAAAGATCGTAAAGCTTCAATGATGAAATTACAGAGAATGGATAAATATAGATGTGTTCCATTTGTGACGAAATTGTCCATCATTTTTTCTTATCCTACTAATTGCTCCGGAAGAGTCAATTTAGTCGGCATAAGTTTATTAAGTTGTACTTTCGTTTTACAATTGGTGGAGATGAATTGCCTGGTTTAGCTTTGCTCTTTATTACTGGGATCGATTATGATACAACAAAAAAATATCTTTGCAAGAATGAAGCTTAAACGAGTCTTTTAGTCGCTTCGTACGTTTTTCCTATTCGTTTTGTTTCTATTTTATGTTTAAAATTTTAAATGATTAAATGAAGTCCGTTTTTATTATGTTTTTGATTTTAAATTAAATATATATTTACTAATTTATTGCAAAACATTTAACAATTGTTTTGATTTTTTTACTACAAAATAACAATTTACGTATCATTACTATGGGGTTTGATTTTTACTAACTTCCATATACTCCTGGCCTTGTTCTACCATTAAGCAAAATGTTTTAAATTCAAATGCAAAATAAAATGTATATTGAATTTAGAATAACTTTTTATGTGATGTGGTACCTTTTTCTATGAATTCTCTCCCCTTAAGTTTAGAACCTGGCTACCCCTCAAGACATATTGGGTTCTTCTTTTCATGTTTTTTGACAGTTATCTCCAAATCACTTGCGACAGAATTAGTTACATAGTAACGACAAAAACGAACGACCTTTGATCTGACCTGTATTAGGTTGAGTGAATGTCTATCCATGTATAATTTTTATTTACGCAGTGATTTAATCAATTCTACATTGAAAATTCATCCTATAAACTTATCCCTCAAAGCGATTCCCAATCCATTTAGCAACAAACAACTGCAGACAACTTACGGTCAAAAATCATTGGAAAAACAACAATAAATCCGAACATCCCTCACAATTTACCTTTTGGTATAAAATAACACTAGACGGATCGACGTGCCGTTAAAACCAATCAGTCAATCAAACATCTACATTTATTTATTTGCTGTTTCAGATTTTACAACTGGTAAGAGTTAAATGTTTCAAATTTTCTAAATAGTTTGCTTTAAAAAAAAAAACAAAGTATGGTAAAACATAAACTTATTGGCTTTAAAAAGGTTAAACATATTTTCTCATACATATATTTACCAAACCCCTCCACATAAACAGAATGTAAGCGAAATTTAACAGGTTTGAATTCAGAGTTTTCCTTCTCCTAGACTGGTCGTCTAACCAAAGTTAAAGTGCTCTGTCTGGTCTACTGTTTACCTATAGCTGGAGGGAGAATAGTTGGATGCATACCTTTCCCAAGGGTGTTAGCACCATGTAAAATGAAAACAGCCTCGTCCAGGATTTGAACTCGTCTCGTCATTTCCTACGACGTTAACTATTAAACCATGTGCTATTTTCTTATAACGCTGAAACGCGTTTCTCGATTAAATATTTGTAAAGGCTGAAAAGTCATTTTTTTTCTAGTAAAATTTCATACGAAAATGGATCAGAGTTTAATGAAGAAGATTTGAGCGCATTGACAAGGAATGAGATTATGGTGAGTGATAAATAAATATTTGTTGTATAAAATAAATGCTTTTTTTCTTCTTCTTTTTCTTCTTTTTTTTTTTTAGCCATCAACTTATTGATAAAACCGACTTGACGTAGATAATATAAAACAAAAAGAATGAAGAGAAAATCAAAATTCTTTCACACATAAAACAAATATCCAATATGGACGCGAAAATTTTAATCTTGGAAATAATGTTTGACGACTTTAGGATCAAAAGGAATTTCTTGATATCTAATTTTTTTCTTTCAAGAATTTGATTGAAAGTAAATAACGATGAAACAAAAATGGTATGCAGTGTTTATATTTATCCGTTTTGATTTTGTTTTGTTCTATATTTTTTGTTGTTGTTTTATTTTTATTATTTTTGTTTGTTTACTAAGTTGCATAAAGTCTCTTTGGAAAAGGAAACTTCAACAAATAGAATTTTCTCCACCACCAGGTATGGGTAAATAATAGGGCAGACTGGACTCTTTAGCCTTGGTACGAACAAGAAGATAAATCCTGAATTAAAATCAGCTGTAACCTGCTTGAAAATTGACTTTGTTGCATCCTGTCGATGGCGGGGGTGGGGGTAATGGGGGTGGAATAGACATAAACAAAATAGTTTTTCAGCCAACACAAACACACACACACACACACATATACACACACACACACACACACATAAACAAACAAACACACACACGTACGCACATACCCATACGTTAGGCTTTTTATAGCCGATAAAAATCTATATCGGAGCCCGTCTCTACTTTAAGATTACGCTGATGGGTTCAAAATATTTCCTGGTAATAAAATCAGATCTATTGGGGTAAATTTAGCACTATGGTGTGACGAAACTGTGTTAGCGATGCGAACCGTATCAGCATCAGAGGTGGAATGATGCCGGCAGCATGTTGCAAAAAGCTCTCATTCTCTGGTGATGCTTGTTGATTGATTGTGATTTTTGGGGATATTTAATGCCGAATCAAGTAATTTTTGATGAACAAAGGTTGCTTACAGTACCTTTTGTTGCTTAAATAATCACCCAATTAAATATCAAACAGGCTAATCGCTGCTTAACTTCGGTGATCTAGCGAGAACCGGTGATTTCAGCGTGACTTGACCGTAATAATATTCTGGTGAGCACGGGGCTTGGCAAATATGAGGCAAGTTTTGGTCCCTTGTGAGTGTTGTTCCGGTGCATACTAAAAAGAGTTCTTTGTGCATTTCAGACCGTCGTCGAGAATTTCCTACTACATACGTGATTCTAGCGACCCTCACATCGAATAGAAGTGTTTGCTATGCTACAAAAATATTTTTCCTGCTGTTTAATAGAAGTGTTATGTTCGTAGGTGGTAATATCAGGGAGGAAGTAAAGAAAGAGGAGGAGGAGGAGGAGAGAGAGAGAGAGAGATAGATAGAGAGAGAGAGAAGAAGAAGAAGAAGAAGAAGAGAGAAGAAGAAGAAGAAGAAGAAGAAGAAGAAGAAGAAGAAGAAGAAGGCTGTTCTGATGAGGTCAGTGCTGTATCACTAACCGTTTGTAGATAAAGAAATGAATGACAAACAGACAGGGGTTAACAGACAAGGGAATATGTATTTATAAATCTATAAAAAAGCAATTTATATATGTTAGAATCTTTTGGGTCATCGTGGAGGCCTTAAGCAAGAGCGCTTATCCAGTGGAATTGGATCCTTTGTAAAGAGTCCTGGGTATTGGTAAAGATTTGGTAATCCTGTAAGTCCGACATCAATGAATGCAGTTAGAATTATTTCCAATGTGGAGGGGGTTAAGTAGTGTATCAGCCACGCTGTATTGCTAATGATTGGCTGCAAGAATAACTCACGTGACCTTAGCTAGTCTATAAATCAAGATGGGTAATTAGAGCACACCTTATATACAAAACAATTCCAACAATGTATTCGGAATTTTGGTTGCTTATTAAGATTGTAGAGTAGAAGAAAGAAAGAAAGAAAGAAAGAAAGAAAGAAAGAAGGAAAAAAGTTTTGGTACTCAGAGTATCGGTTTATTTGCTTCATGTCGATGTGGTAGAAGATTCAGCCTTGCGTGGCTCACAGGAATTCTTTTGGTGTTGTTTTTGTTGGGTGGACAAGCTTTCTTCTTGGTAGCACGATTAGGTTGGACGAGCATTCTTCCTTGTAAAACGAGTGAAATGGACGGGCGTTCTTCTTGTTGGACCGGTTGCAAATAAAGCAATAATGATGGGTCGATGTGCGGTACGTGGGAGAGAGGATATGACACTGCACAGAATATGGCCGTGTAAGGGTATTTTGCGCTACACGTCTTTACGTAATAAGGGAGTCGTAAATGAGAGCTCATACAAACAGCACGAATTGGTGGAGGGCGCGAAGGAACAAAATCTTTTAGCATGGGTCTTTGCTGCAGTCGGTAAGGCGCTACCGACTGCAACAGAGACCCATACTAAAAGATTTTGTTCTATGGAATCACTGTGTTGCACGTTTATATGATCAGGACTTGTGTAGAGTCATGGGTAATTTATGAGGAAGTGCGTCCCGGTCTCCTGTCTCAAAAATTGCTACCCGGTGACTATCAAAATAACAACCCCAGCTCGTCGTAATTCTTGTTTATTTATCGTAATTTGTCGTAATTCTTGTTTAGATATGAAGATGGAAATATAGTTTGGAATAGACTGAGATAGATAGACAGATAGATAGATAAACAATCAAAATAATATAGATAGATATGAACAAATGGAGATAGATATTTTCGACAAGTAAATGTATGGGGGGGGGGTCGCTTCTTTTTATGTCGTAAATTTGTTTATTTAAACTAAAAACAAGACATTAAACAAACATGAATAAAAAAAATCTTAGTATTTAAAGTAATATAGATAAATATGAACAAATTGAGATAGATAGATATGAAGATGGTTTTGAATAGACTGAGCTGGGTCGTTATTTTGATAGTCACCGGATAGCAATTTTTGAGGCAGGAAACCGGGACGCACTTCCTCATAAATTACCGAGTCCTGTCTTTGAATAAGCCGCGAATTCGAGAACGGCCGTGTTTGCTAATTGGCGATTCCATATATGGTTTGTTTAATTGTCCGCCATGTGTGTCCGTTGTCCGTTGATGTGTTTAGCTGACGCTACTGTGAGAAGGGGACCTTACATATGTAGATAGGCCAAGACCTAATTATGTGTTGTTGTCGAGATAAAAGATGAAAATATTCCTCTTTTAAGGAAAAGATTCCGGTGTATTTATATGCTTCAAGGCCACTGCTTGTGGTGGCTTCAATATGGTCAAAAGGAGTTACGTCACCTGAACCCACACCGCATCTGCAGACTATGAAGTCATTCGATGTTCTGTGTGGTCACGTGCCGTTCTAATTTTTTACCTCAACGAAATAGTCATAAATCATAACGAAAGTTGAGTGTCACAGAAAGTTTTAAAAGAAAAGGACGAGTTATTTTGGTTCATGGAAAAATGCAGTGTAAATGGAACTTATACGGAACTAGTTAAGAGCTAAATCTCTCTCTTCTCTCTCTCTCTCTCTCTCTCTCTCTCTCTCTCTCTCTCTCTCTCTCTCTCTCTCTCTCTATTTTTCTGGTCCTGTGCCGTATGTATATCTATATACATATTAATAAATAAACTACGAATGGGGATTACGCAACGTCTTACTTTTCAACCTAACGTAGGTTTATAATACTAGACCAGTAGAAAAGACATCAAACATCACAAAAGGTAAAATAATTGCAACATATCATTTTTCCATCATGTATTTCTATAAAGTCTCTATTTTAACATATTAAAATTCCCCGTAAATTCACCCTTGGCAAATATTAATTTTTTATCATTTTTGCCAACAGGTACCTTTTAATTTTAGAATATACCTAATCTACTCTACATATCAAACCGAGATATAATTTGAAGTGCAGCAATGAAAAATAGGATATCAAATAAAATATATTGAATGCTTCTTTAATTTCATAGCAAAAAAATAATCACTATAAAATGCATTTTGAGATAAAAATCAAATTTAATGACAAAATGTTCCATTAAAAATACACAGTATTCATTTTTACGCATTTTAATAAAATTCTCTCAGTCTCTCAGTATTGCACTATTGTGATATATTTTTTTCTTGAATATATTTCTACATCATTATGTTGCAATGTTTTTGAATTAGCAAATATGTTCAAGATACGACTAACTAAACAGCGGTGGGCAGCGTCGTCAGTTATGTTATTAACTGGTTTCATTGGGGGGTTTCGGGTCTTCCAACATAATACTCCCCCTCCACCAGTCAGACCCCATTAGAGATGATCAAACTCTAATTCGATGCCTTTTTGTTCAACCATCAGAAGAATGGCTTTAAATAGAGTATGCCAACTCATTTCTCGGCCTCTGTACATATATTATGAATTAATCAATTATTTAGTTATCATCTTACTCTATGTCATCTTCAAACACAGATGAATTAGCACCGGTTGTATCACGACACTCTCCACATGCTACAAACAATCAAACCATGCTTTTTGCAGGTGCACCGTGTTGCATTACAATCCATTTTACAGTTGCACTGGATCAACTTGAGAAATCTTTCTGGTTCTAGTATCATGTCCGTCATTTGTGGTGTCATGACAGGATCAACTATCTGCCTCCCCAATTCGTTGGACTGTAGAAAACCATCACCTAACCATATTTGTATTTGGTAATATACATGCATAGAATGAAATTTTACGGCTGCTGATGTTGGGGGCAGTTCAAGTTTGGATCTGAACTGCCTGTCTTTGTTTTTCGTTTAAACGGGGAGTTGAAAAATCCTTCCATAGATTAGAGAATTTTATAGCCAACCCGTTCTGTTTAATCCGCATTTACTAAATCCTATGTAACAACACCAGAGATAATGTTGTACAGTGATCTGTCAGATTTAATGAAGGTGTTTCTTGCTTTACAAAATGATGATCAGCTTTTCTGTATCTCTGCAGTCTCGATTCTGTCATATGTCATTGGTGCCGTTTTGTCATTTCACTATCCCTGGTGATTTCGTGGTGGATTTGATGCTGCATATCAATATTGGCTCAATAATAAAATCAGTGGAAAGGCCTGCCCAGTATCTAGTCGAACTCGGGAACCTTCTTGTTGAAATCGGAAACCTTCACGGAACTTCGAACCGAACCCTTTATTCAATCCATCGAGCTAGACTTCTTTTTTCATAAGATGGCCTATGCACTCAAGAAAATTATTTTCCATGAGTAGTCCTGTACTTTTCACAGACTGTTGCTAGATGTTTCATTAGCTACGATAGTTTGAGCCTTCTATCAAAATAACAGGAGTTGTATGGTTATGGTTAGCTTGGTCAGTCAGGAATTTGACATTATCTGATGGATTTAGATCGATAATAGGCAGAAACACTACAGTTGACTTTCCTGGGTGATTTTCTTTGTGTACCATTTACATGAATCCTGAACACCCTGGAGGTGGCCATTGTACAAATGAGGAAACTGTCCACAGAATATCCAGTGAATATGATGATCCAGGGAAATAATCACAAGATCAGAGTGTTGCTCTTCTTCGGGATAGTGTTAATGTTGAATCATAATCATTCCAGTTTTAAGTATTTTGGTAGCGTGGTAATCATACTCACCCCATGGAATATATCATATCCATCAAGGGTCAGTATGATGTGGTCAACATTGTTAGTGACGTACTACACGAATTAACCTTGTGAAACAGTAAAAAAGCTTTACTGGGTAACAGAAGTTCTTTGTTCAAACATATGGACCTCCTCATACGAGTTACAGAAGACATGTTGGTGTAGTGAGTCAGAAACCTGGAACCAAAATAATAATGCATTTGTACGGATAGCAATCGTGTAGAATAATCATACTAAGTCCAATTACCGTCGAATTGGCAAGACAGCAAGCAGTCGTAACTGAAATACGATTCTGGTTTGCTGCAAAGACTACTGCAAAATGGTAGGATTTATGGAGCCTCAGAGGATCATACAAACCAAGCAGCCAATCAGGACTCAGGGAATGGAATCACCCAAATACATGAGTGGACTGTTCTGAATTCCCATAAGTACCAGTTGTTTTGACACTGGTTCAGTTGTGCTTGGCCAGTCACATTGTTCAAACCAATAGTAGACTGACTGACTTACTTACTTCAATATGGCGATGCGAACAGGATGGAACTGTGAGGGAATAACCCATTGGATTCGAAATTTGGGTAGCCATCCAAAACCCCTCAGACCGCCGGTGGACCACTACAGGCACCGTCATTGAAGTAAGTAAGCCAGTTAGTCAGTCAGTCTACCATTGGTTTGAACAATGTGACTGGCCAAGCACAACTGAACCAGTGTCAAGACAACTGGTACTTATGGGAATTTAGAACAGTCCACTCAAATAGCATGTAAATTGAACAATAACATGTTACAGGGATGCCTGTTTCTTTTCTGTATTTTACCAGTTATTATAATCTGCAGGAAATGAACAACACTCTTCGGAAAAAATTCCAAATCCTTCTCTAGAATAATTTCATTACTGTTATGATAAGTAGTGCATCGGTTTAATTCCTTTAAGTCATTTCTCATAATTTTACCTGCAATTACCACAATGCTTTTTTTTCCTCAACATTGATACATTTTGTTTTTGTTTTTTTTTATATAGTACTGTATGGCTAAATATTTTTCATGAAAATATTCTTGGAGCTTTTGCTTCATATATTGTATACCATACGGTTCTTGTGTTAAAGCTGACATCTTAAGGAATAATCCCATCATTTCAACCAAGTCTTTTAATGTCAATTGTTCTTCATCATTATCTTCAAAATATCTTACGATTTTTTTCTTTTATAAAGATCGACCCTGACTTGATTTTAATATTTTCGCCTGTTCGAAAGTTGTTACTACACTGTTGGTGATAGACTACAACCTTACACAGAACCTTCCAAACACTGCCTCACTCCACTCGTCATTCCGAAATGTACATATTGTTATATACTGGTCTTTTCACGTTACCAATCAGCATATGATGTCGCATACCTTTCTTACTTCTTACTCTAGTCGTCTTCTCTTCTGTCCGGCTTTGCTTCTGATCGTCTATCATCTATCTTGGTCTGGTATATCTTCTAAGGTCTCATCTGGTCTTCTATTGAGGATTCCGTGTCTGGTTTCTGTTGGGGATCACTCCTTACCAGAAGCCCTGTGTCATTGCTAGTTTTTAGGTAATAAACACAAGATTCGATTTACGTTGATGTTACTTTATTCCAAATCCCCAACAAGACATTCTGCGCAGATGAGGCTTACATGTTGCTAGCTCGGCTTCTAAGTTCTAACTGACTTAAACTGACTATATCCTTAAACCGGGAGAGGGCCTTCTATGGGGTTCCGGTTCTCACGATCCATCCCCGCAAGGCAAGGTCAGAGTGAGGTCAAACGTTGTCACTCACTCTCAAGGCCATCAGCTGTACTAATCGCCATAATGATTTCTACAATACCTTATAAAAGCATTAGGGATCCAATAATTATGTAACAATATATACTCTATAGTTTTCTCAAAAGTTAATCTTCTCACAGGATAATAATTATTACGTTTCCATCTCTCTTGGTATGTGGTTGGTGTACTGCAGAGAAATTCTGGAAATCAAAAGTTGATGGTTAGGATCGCAACTTACAATCAAGTGTTGATACATCGACCAGTTCCTTGTGTCTATTTGCTTTTATGAAGTTAGTGTTGCGCCGCCATTTTTGACAGATCTTAAGAACACGTTGCCCCGCACTTGTACAAATACTACTTTCACTTTCTTTACTTTCTTTTTTGATGCTATCACTTCCTTTCTTAGTAATAGTCACATTATGACATTACCAGACATAGCACCTTCCTTACAAAACATACAAAGGTCTCTTGTGCTTGAATCAGACATTATTTAATTTGGCAGACAAAAAACAAATTGTCAGCAACAACCTTTGCGACTCTTAAAGTAATATAACATATTGTGTTAGACTATGAATCTGGAAACCATTCAACAGTTTATACCCTCTGTTGTGTTTTTAGTCCCTTGTAGGATAGAATCATTTCACCATCAGTTTAGATTTCATGTTATTTATGACAAATAATATTTCTTTTAAATATTGAATGTCTTTATTATTTAGTAATAAAAAAAAAATGGATTCCAATGAAATTGGTATTGAAAGAAGACACTTACTCTGAATTTTCTAATTTTACCGTGACAAACATTTTAGTGTCCACAATAAGAAAGTAATTGCAGTTTTGGGGTATGAAATTAAGAAATAAAAGTAATTACGTATTCAACTTGGTGGTTAAATCAACAGAAAGGCAAAACGAGGTTCGGTGTTTGGCTTTCCGTCTTTTTTGCCCTGGAATTTTTTTATGTATAATTATAAAATTAAATTCAGTAGGTATTACTTAAATATTTTTTTGAATTCTGATAACTTAGACCACTAACTATGAATAAATGCATTTTTAAAATGCGTAAATATGCTGTAAGTAACAACAACTACGAAATTGATATTCCTATTTAACGTGGGCCAAAGTCTTGAAGTAGCTAAATGATTGTAAATCATTTAGCTACATAAATTGGTAATTAAATAGCATATAACATAAAGAAGCAAGGAGAGCTGAGGTTCTCTTTACTTCTGTATATTCTATATGTTATATGTTTAAGATGAGGGCACCTCATATGGTGTAATGGTTAGCAAGCTAGATTAGCAGACCATTGTTAGTGACTTCGATTCTCATTAGGCGCCCCATATTTCTGGCCTTGTGCCACATCTAAGCTAAGCTTAGTAAATAAATATGTTTTGTTTTGGTCACCTCGCGTGGTGCAATGGTTAGCAAGCTAGACTCGCAGACTATTGTTAGTGAGTTCGATTTTCATTGGGTGCCCGTACTTCTGGTCTCGTGCCACATCTAAGCAAATCTTAGTAAATAACTATATGTTTAAGATGAAAGTAGGCATTTATATTTTCTTCTTTCTTTTTTTACTCATCGACAGTGAATAATAAAAATATTATCAGGGGCGGGAATTACAAGAAAATGATCACAGTTATCCATTGAAGCAAAAACAATGAATTCTGAATTTACATATTTTATTATATGTATGTTTCAATGATTTGGGGAAAGTATCACATCATAGCAATGTTTTTGTGAGCGCAATATTATATTATAAAATAATTTCCAATTCAATTTGAAAATTGATAATAATATAGAAGGAGGTTTCGTTTTTGATCACATTACTTATTATAATTTCTCAATTATATATATATATATATATATATATATATATATATATATATATATATATATAGGCTTTTGAGATATTAAAAATGCTGGATGCATTCCAAACAAGAAATTGAAATGTATATGTATCTTCGTATACATTCATACATGTGGATATTTACACGCGCACACACACACACACACACACACACACATATATATATATATATATATATATATATATATATATGTGTGTGTGTGTGTGTGTGTGTGTGTGCGTAGAAATATGAAAAAAAATATTCAGGGGATGTATTTATTTATGAATGAATAGATAGTTCTGCCTACGTTCGATCGTGTCGGTTTATATATTCATAAATTTAGATATATAACATATAAGATTGTAGTCAAGAGAAATAATTCAAAATTATATTTTAAGCTAAACATCATATATATATATATATATATATATAGAGAGAGAGAGAGAGAGAGAGAGAGAGAGAGAGAGAGAGAGAGATTTGGTAAAGCATAGGATAACATAAGAGCCCTTTCGACCAGTACTTTTCAAAAGAAGCACCGGGCTCTCATAAGCACATGATTCAGCTATTGGGGGACACCTGTGTTCTATAAAACAATGGGGAGATAGTTACGGCTAGGATAGAGAAACATCAAGCCATTTCAGAGGCCGTTGCTATTAATGCGTATTATCCTAGCCTGTGTAGAAAAGACTCAAGCATCAGTTAATACTCTACGGAGATTCATTTTATCAGCCATGTTTTCTTCTCTCCAATTTTTCCGTTCTTCAAGACCCTGTTTTTTTTATTAATCATATTTTGTATGTGATTTTTATTCCTTTACTGATTTGTCTTTTGAAAGTGCCCTTAAGTTTTTTTTTTTGTTTTTTTTTATCTTCCATTAGTTCATAACCCGTTTATATATATATATTACAAACTCACGTGAGGGGACTGAACGCTGACATCGGAATACTCAGTTATTATAAATATTTTACAGACGCTGCCGCTGTCAATAACAACAAAGACAAAAGATCCGTTGAACGAGCAACATACATTTGAAAAAGGGTATCTAACGAACCCGAAAATTTATGATAACAAATGATAAAAAAATAAGTGAATCCAATACTCCATAACATCGAGTTCATTCATTTATTTTTAGATGTTTCGTAATAACGGCCAACTTTTAAAAAAACATTATATATATATATATATGTCGTTTGTAAACAAAATAGAAGTATAGGTCAAGTAGCTGATAGGAAATTATACCAAAACACATAGAAAGTGAATATGGTAAATGATAAATAAATAAATAGTATTATTTGGATTATTCGGACTATTGTCATCATCTTCATTGTTATCTGTTCAACGTTTCGGACGATGTGCCCTCCGGCCTTCTTCAGGTATTTATTGTCGGACTCGGGAACTTTCCAATTGGACACATAGCCTAGTGGATAAAGGCGTTAGGTTAAGATTCTTCTAAGCAACAGTTATCTCTAGACTGCAGGTTCAATCCTGGTCAGGGGCAGCAGTAACATAGAACAATAATTAACACAGCTTAACACCTGTACCCCAGCTTTGGTTAGCGGAATGAGAACAGGATACCCCTGTGGGCTGAATAAAGGGTTAGGTTCAAAGTTCCATGATGGCTCCCGATTACGACGAGAAGTTTCTGATTACGACAAGAAGGTTCCAGAGTCGAAAGAAGGTTCCCGAGTCCGAGGAAGTTCCCGAGTCCGATAAGAAATACCTGAAGAAGACCGGAGAGACACCGAACGGGACGTTGTACAGATAATAATGAAGATGAGGAAAATAGTCCGAATAATCCAAATAATATTAATTCTTCATCTGAAAAATTCCGAGAAATAAATAATTAATAAAAATTAGAATCAAGATTAAAAATAAAAATAAAAATAGAATTGAAATTAGAATTGAAAGATTGTTTAGCATCGTTCTTTTTTTAATGTGATGACGTCAAGTGAGTATTAGGAAAAAAAGAATAGCGTTCATTACAAAAGATTCGTAAAAACTTTTGAAAACTTTAAGAAATAAGAAATTCTGCAAAAATCCTTAAAAAAAACATAAATAGTTCGTTTAGAAATATCTTAAATGGTGTTCAATTTTTTAAGTAAAATTACTTTTATACTTGTTATTTTAAAATGAAATAAAATAAACATTAATTGCTAAACAAAAAGTTTCACAAATGTACCTTATCGGAAAATATATCAAAACTATAGTAAGTGAGTATAGTATATATAAAAAATCATTTAAAATTAGAATAAATTGAAATAAGGGATGTTCTAATGATTTAAAAAACAATTTAATTAAATAGGAGATAGGTTGAAACGAAAAATCTATGTTTGATATTTTACTTTTTGTGAAAATAATAACAACTACAGAAAAATCATCAAATAAAGTTAACAACAGAACTATCAAACAAAGGCCCGGTTTTTTTAACGTCAGGTTAAGTTCCTCCGTCTGCTAATCTAGCTTGCTAACCATTTTGTGGATATAAGGTGTGTGCTAGTTTATCTATAGACTTAGTTTAGTTACTTATACTGACTGTACTTGAATCTTGAATATCACAAGACTTATTCACTTAGAGTTACTTGTTTTAGTTTTTTAGTTATTAGATCTCTTACTTGAATTTATTTCACTTTTAATTTCACTTTTAACTTTTGTAATTATAATTGAATCTATTCTAATTTTGATTAATTAATCTCAGACATATTTACTAACCACTCCACACGAGTAGGATGTGACAATTCAGAGTTTTCCTTCTCTTAGACTGTTTGAAAAACTAATGTTAAAGATCCCAAACTGTCACACTATATACCCATAGCTAAAATGGGAATAGTTGGATGTATACATTTCCCAAGGGAATTAGGGTTATAAAATTGCTAGGATTTGATCTCGTCTCACCGTATCCGTTTCCTACGACGGTGACCATTACACCATAAGGCTGCATCTACGTAATATTATATGTAATAATTAAATGTAATGTTTACTTTAAAAATTTATGATTTTGAATAATTTCTGTATACTACACTCTTATACGTTATACAATTAAATTAATTAATGAAAAATAATTATTTAGAACCACAAAAAAATAAAATATTAGCAACATAAAACAACTTAAACAACATAAAATAAAAAGAAAACAACATGAAATATAATTCTTTTAGATTCACAACATTGTTTCAATTTTATTCAACTAACCTAAATGTTAGTTATTTACTTAAAAAGAAGAAATACAGAAAGTTAATCCATAATTGTTTCCAATTGTGATACTACTAAAATATCAAACATATCAATAAATATCCTTTCAACCTATCAATAAAAGTTTTTTACGCCAATTTTAACTGTTTTTTCAAAGATTTCCAGAATTTTTCTAATTACTCTTTTCAACAATGCTGTGGTCCAGGTGGCCTTTGCTGACTGTTCCAAGTGCACCAACTATAATTGGTATCACCGTTACCTTCATGTTCCTCAACTTTTTCAGCTCTCTGATATTTTTTATCTTTTCGCTTTCTTTTATTTTCACTCTATAATTTGCTGAAACGGTAAAACCGACTAGGTGGCAAATTAGTTTTCTTTTTGTTAAGTAATTCTGGCCAGAAATTGATGGCCCGTTTGTATTTTTGTATGGACCAACTAATTCTTGCGTCTCATTTTCTCAGACAGATTCTGGTTTGTGTATATGCTATTTGTCAGCAATATCAAATTCTAGTTTATTGCATAATTCCCA
This sequence comes from Doryteuthis pealeii, assembly GCA_023376005.1. Lineage (NCBI taxonomy): Eukaryota > Metazoa > Mollusca > Cephalopoda > Myopsida > Loliginidae > Doryteuthis > Doryteuthis pealeii. Next base: position 102,368,850 of record CM042152.1, read on the forward strand.
GTGGATCCCTCACTCAGTCATACCTATTGCATTCCTTTTATGTCAGTTTGTTGCATTCGCTTATTATGAGATTACCCGTTTCATCTCTGTCATCACATATCCTACACATGCTACTCTACTGTGTAGTATCAAATTTGCTTTGACATAATTAGTTCTTATGGCATTATTTTGTGCTGATATTAAAAAGAATCAGTTTCTCTCTTCAGGTTTCAGCTTCTTAGCTATGTCTAGGTAATCTCATCTGCGATTTCTTTATTTTGTCGTTTGACGTATCCATACAGTTTTCTTCCATTTTTTAAATTGTCGTCGTTTTCCTGTTTGTTCTTAAGTTATTTCTGATGATAGGGCTGTTATATATATTTACCAACCCCTCCGCACGAGCAGGATGCGACAAAAGGTCAATTTCTTAAGCGGAGTTTAACAGGTTTGAATTCAGAGTTTTCCTTCTCCTAGACTGGTTACCTAACCATGGTTAAAGAGTCCAGTCTGCCCTGCTATTTACTCATAGCTGGAGGGAGAATTGATTTATACCTTTCCCAAGGGTATTAGCGCTATGTGAAATGCCAACAGCTTCGTCCAGGAAATGGACTCGTCGGTTGACGAGTCCATTTCCTATGACTCTAACCATTAGACCACGCGCCTCCATAGGGCTGTTATAGGTTACTGTAACCAGGCTTTATTTTTCTGTAAGAGTCCTGATACTTTACTCATTTGCAGTTCTATTTCTTTTGATGTTTCTCTTTTTATTACAAACATGGCACATTTTTCAATCCCAAATTCCATTCCTATATCTTGGCTACAGATCCTAATAGATTCTAATAGAATGCCTTATCAAATATATTGATATCATCATTATTAGATTTATCATTTTCTGCGATTTTGTCAATTTAAACTTTTACATTTTCTTACAATATAATTTAGTGGCATCATTGCTATAACAAATAATAGTGGCAAAAACGAGTCTCCCAAGAAGATGACACTCTGGGTTTTGTTTTTACCTTTGCTAGGGTTTGTCCACTTGCTGTTAGTTTCTCTACCCAGTTTTCAATAACTATCGGAATGAAGTTTACAACTTACTCTGATATCTTGAACATTTTCAGACAATCTCTTATCTGCATTTGAGGGATTGTGTCATATGCTTTTTTTGTAATCTATCCATTTTGTAATATATATATTTACCAACCCCTTCGCACGAGCAGGATGCGACACAAGGTCAAGTTATTAAGCGGAGTTCAACATGTTTGAATTCAGAGTTTTCCTTCTCCTAGACTGGTTACATAGCCATGGTTAAAGAGCCCAGTCTGCCCCGCTATTTATCCATAGCTGGAGGGAGAGTAGGATTCATACCTTTCCCAAGGGTATTAGCGCTAAGTGAAATGCAATTACCACGTCCAGGATTTGAACTCGGAGCGACGAGTCCATTTCCCATGACTTTAACCATTACACCACACGCTTCCATTTTGTAATATATGCTTTTAAAATAGCAGTGAATTGCATGCTTGTTGTATTCTATCCTTTTTTTCTATTGAGATATCATTAGACTGTCAATTTGGTGTGCTATTGTTGTAGTCTTTTGATGTGTACCTAAAATTAGAATGCCCAACAATTCGCAGGATAGCGATCGGGTCCATTACGTTGGCTATTAAGGGGACATCTGTCAATTATGACACCCAAACCTGTCATTTGAGTCCCGCTTTCATTTGTATGACTGTGAGATATTTTTTCATGGTAGTATATTGTGGCCAAAGCTAGAGATTGTTTATTACTTAGGTTCCTGTTACAGGGATAAAATGGTATTATTTCAAGAGAAAAGGAATTTCGTGTATTGCAAAAAAAAAAAAAAAAAGACTAAAAACAGTACAAACAACAAAAGACACACGCTTTAACATTTAAAAAATCAATTTTTAATGTAAGTTTTAACATAGTAAAAGTACATCTATTTCATTTTATTATTAGATATTTGTGGGATGATTTTACCATTTATTCCACGTTTATATTCTATCGAATAAAATGATATGTATAGGTAGGAAGATGTGACTAAGTTCAGAGGCTAGTGAAATTTTTAAGGTTTGTAATAGTTAAAAAATCAAGTGACCTTCCTCTTCTGCGCTCATTATCGATTTGTCTTATATTAATAAATATGGATATGATAGAACAGGGACGATTTCACAAGATTTAAACAGAACTCAGACCATCTCCCCCTCAATATTCACGCCATTCTTTATTATTCTTTGAGGGGTTTTCAGACCGGTAGTAACTGGTATTTTTCACTAAAGTCTGAGTAACAGTAAATCTCCTCAACTTCTCAGCAGGACTCTTCCAAGTATATATATTTACCAACCCCTCCACACGAGCAGGATGCGACACAAGGTCAATTTATTAAGCGGAGTTAACAAGTTTGAATTCAGAGTTTTCCTTCTCCTAGACTAGTTATCTAGTCATGGTTAAAGAGCTCGGTCCGCCCTGCTATTTACCCATAGCTTGAGGGAGAATCGGATTCATACCTTTCCCAATGGTATTAGCGCCCTGTGAAATGCAAACAGCTACGTCCAGGAATCGAACCCAGGTCGACGATTCCATTTCCTACGACTGTAATCATTACACCACACGCCTCCAGACTTTTCTAAGTATAATAGCTGATTTTAACAGTGCTGTGGTTTGAACGGTCTTATTCACATGTTTATGGTTCCTGTTCCAACGGTTCAAAGTATGATTGGTATTATCGTCACCTTCATCTTACACAACTTCTTCATCTCTCAGGAGATGACCAATTCTTTTGCGGGTTTTCGCTTTCTTTTATTTCCCGTTGTGCCCTACTGGAACGGCAAAATCCACTAGTTGACAAGATGTCTTCTTGTTAATAAAAACTTGGCCTAGTTTTCTAGTCGGGATTTGGGTGACTCGTTTTCATCACAAAATCCGAGATAATTTTATGCGTCTCATTATCTATGACATATTCTGGTTTGTATATATGACATTTGTCAATATTTAGTCTCTTGCACAATTTCCCACCTAGTCATCCCTGTTCCTACATTTCTTTTGTGCAAGTTTGTTGCATTCACTTATCATGAGTAACTGTTTCATCTCATCGATTTTGTTCTTTTTTTTTCTTTATATGGCGTTATTTTGTGCTGCTGTTAATATAAATGAAATTTCTCTCTTCAACGCTTTATCTACTTAATTTCATACACAATTTCTTTATTTGTCGCTTGAAATATCCATACGGTTGTTTTGCTTCCCATTTTGGTTTTCTAGACATTTGATTGTTTTTCAGTTTATCAATGAAATTTTATGCTATTATTATTTTCATTTCTTTTAAGTTTTTCACATCAGCGTTAACTGATGGTATTTCACTGGAGGCTGAGTGACAAGCCTCCTTAGGTCTCCAGGACTCTTCTGAGTATTCTAGCCGATTGCAGCAGTGCAGTGTCTGGATAGTCTCTATTCTTCCTCTGATTTCCAGATCCCCCAGTCTTTTTTCCAAGTTGACCGTGCACCAACTACAATTGGTATCACTTTCACTCTCATGTTCCACAGCTTTTTCAATTCTCTGGCAAGGTCCAAGTATTTATCCATCTTATGCTATTATTATTGTTCACTCATTGTGGGTTTTTCACACCAGCGACAGCTGATGGTATTTCACTGGGCCTGAGTGACAACAAGTCTCCTCAGGTTCCAGGACTCTTCTGAGTATTCTGGTGGATTGCAGCAGTGCAGTATTCTGGATAGTCTCAATTCTTCCTCTGATTTTTCCAAGCTTTTTGGGACCGTTCCAAGTGTACCAACTACAATTGGTATCACTTTCACTTTCATATTCCATAACTTCTTCAGTTCTCTGGCAAGGTTCAGGTATTTGTCCATTTGTTCGTTTTCCTTCAGTTTCACCCTGTGATCTGCTGGAAACTGCAAAATCCACCAGTTGACAAGTTCTTTCTTTTTTGTTAATAAACACTAGGTCTGGTCTTCTTGCTGGGATAAGGTGGTCCGTTTTTTATCTCAAAGTCCCAGAGAATTTTATGCGTTTCGTTTTCAAGAACAGATTGTTGTATGGTCAAAATTTAATTTTTTGCATAATTCCCAGTGGATCACCTTTCCAGCCCAGTCGAGCCTAGTTTTGTACTCCCGTTGTGCTAGTTTGCTGCATTCGCTTAGTACATGGTTTACAGTCTCATCTCTGTCACCGCATAGTCTACATTTACTATTTTGTTGGGTCTTATCAATTTTTGCTTTGATATAGTTTGTCCTTATGGCATTATTTTGTGCAGCAATTATTAGTGATTCAGTTTTTCTCTTAAGGTTTCCTTTTCTTAATCATGTCCAGGTTTTTTCATGTGCAACCACTCCGATTTGTCGTTTGAAGTGTCCATATAATTGTTTTTCTTCCCATTTTTGTTTTCTAGTTTTTGTTATTTTTCTATTTGTCCATATATTACATCTACTATTATTGGCTGATATAAGTAATCTGTCTTTGCTCTTTTTTGTGTAGTCTTCGAGTTGTTGGATTGTGGTTTCTACGCAGTCCTCTTTGTTGGCAAGGCCTCTTCCCCCTTCCTTTCTTGATATATATAGTATATCTCTATCGTCTCTAGGGTGTAGAGCCTTGTGCATGGTCATTAATTTTCTAGTCCTTTGGTCAATCTGTCTAAGTTCTTCTTTTGTCGATTTTAAAAATGGCCCAGAGTATCTTATTGTTGAGTTTGGTTTCTAGGAGTTTTCTTGTTCTCCTGAGGTATTCTTTTTTAACTTTTCCTTTCATTTCTGCTTGCTTGATATTGTCTGCTTCTAAAATTCCTAAGTATTTGTAACTTGCATTTTCATCAAGTGATTTTATAGTGTCCTGATTTGTCGGTTGTATTTCGTCCATTAATTTTCTTTCACTCCGTTTTATTACTAGCATAGCACATTTTTCAATTCCGAATTCCATCCCTATATCTTGGCTACATATTCTAATAGTTTGTACAAGGTTTCTAATTCTTTTTCATTTTTTGTAAAAATTTTTTGGTCATCCATGTAAATAAGGCGGTTTATCTTTTCTTGTGAGTTAGTGAATTTGTAATATGATTGAGTGGCATCATTGCTATGATAAATAGTAGTGGTGATAACGAGTCTCCTTGGAAAATACCTCTTTGGATTTTTACTTCTGCCAGGGATTGCCCTCCGGCTTCTAATTGGACTCTCCAGTTTTCCATGGCTTTATTATTATTATTATTATTATTATTATTATTATTATTATTGAGTTTTTCACACCTGTCGTAGCCAGGATGGTCTGTGTGGTCTCGATTGTTCCTCTGATTTTCAATTCACCCAAATTCTTTTCCAGAGCATTTACAATTGGTACGACCTTCACCTTCATGTTCCACAGTTTTTTCAATTCTCTGGAAACGTCCAAGTATTTGCTTATCTTTTCGTGTTCTTTCACCTTCGCTCTGTGATCCACCGGGACAACAAAATTAACAAGATGTCAAATTTTCTTCTTAATTCTTCTATCCGGGATAAGGTGAACCGTCCGTATCTCATAGTCCTAAATGATTTTTATAATTATCATTCTCTAGGACAGATTCCGGTTTGTGCATTATACCATTTAGTAGCATGGTGAAAACTGAATTTCTTCCATAATTCTCTGTGGATCACCTTTCCCATCCAGTCGAGCCCAATCTTGTACTCTCTTTGTGATAGTTTGCTACATTCGCTTATAATATGATTAACTGTTTCGTCTTTGTCTCCACACATTCTACACTTACTATTTTGTGTATCTTATCAATTTTTTCTTTGGTATAGTTTGTTCTCATGACATTGTCTTATGTTTCAATTATGAGAGATTCAGTTTCTCTTTTGAGGTTTTCCCTTATTAACTATGTCCTGGTCTTCTCATATGCGATCTCAACACTTTTTCACTTGTAGTATCCATACAGGTGCTTTTCTTCCCATTTCTGTTTTCTAGCTTTTGTTGTATTTCTGCTTGTCCATATGTTGCAATTTCCTTTTCTGGTTTTTGCAATTAGTATTTCCTTACTTTTATTAGCGTGTTCTTCAAGTGCTCGAATTGTCGCATCAACACAATCTTCAATATTAGTGAGACCCCTTCACCCTTCTTTTCTTGGCACATATAGTCTCTCTATGTCGTCTCTCGGGTGTAATGTCTTGTGCATTGTCATAAGTTTCCTTGTCCCTTGGTCCATCAGTCGGAGTTCGTCTCTTGTCTATTTTAAGAATGGTCCAGAGTATCTTATAAGAAGAGCAGCCTAAGTATTTGTTCCATTGAAGGTATTTCTGCTACAGAGCTTGGTTTCTAGAAGTTAACGTCTTTTTCTGGTGTATCCTTTTCTTATGTTTTCTTTCATTCCTGTTTGTTTGATGGTGTCCGCTTTCAATTTCTCAAGTATTTATAATTATCCTTTTCTCCATATGTCCTAATCTCTTATTGATTCGATAGTTCTATTTCCTTCACTGTTTCATTTTTTTTTCCTCACGAGCATGGCACACTTGTCGATGCCGAATTCCATTCCTATATCCTAGCTGTATATTCTTATAGTGTGTATGGGGGTTTCCAGTTCGTTTTCATTTTTGGCAAAAATCTTGATGTCATCTATGTACATAAGGAGATTTTTTCCTTTGATTTTTTCCATTTTGAGGCAGTAGTGATAGGGAGTCTCCCTGGAAGATACCTCTTTGAATTTTCACGTCTGCTAAGGTCTGTCCTCCCGCTGTCAATTATATTTTCCAATTTTCAATGGTTTTATTGATGAATTTTATTATTTTGTCTGATATTTTTTGTCCATCTTTAAATACTCGATTATCCAAGTTTGCGGGACCATGTCGTAGGCTTTCTGTAGTCAATCTATGCAATGGCTAATTTTCTCTGCATTCTTTTAACTTCTTTAAGGATGTTCTGATGTATATATAGTAGGTCACTTGTTCCTCTTGTTCCTTTGCTGCACCCTTTCTGTTCTGCCGGAAATAGTTTTGTAGCAATCATGTGGGTAGTAGATTTCTTCTGTTATCTGTTATGCAGTCAGGATTTTCCACATCATAGGTAGACACCTTATTGGTCTATAGTTGCTGGGGATAGTTTCTTTTTGGTCTTTTGAATCAGGGTAGTTTTTTCCCTTTGTCATCTATTCGGGTATGTTTGCTTCTTGTAGGCATTTACTCAGATGTCTGGCTGGACTTTTGTTGGTGGATGTGAATTTTTAAAATAAATATCCATGAATACCATCATGACCCGGTGTTGTCCATTTTACTATTATTATTATTTACTCCTTTTGAGTTTTCACATCAGCGTTAGCGTTACCCTTTTATCACTAATTATTATTATTATTATTTACTCCTTTTCATACAGTTTTCACATCAGTATTAGCTGATGGTCTTTCACTGGAATCTGAGTGACAGCAAGTCTCCTCAGGTCTCCAGGACTCTTCTGAGTATTCTGGCAGATTGCAGCAGTGCAGTGTTCTGAATGGTTTCAATCCTTACTCTGATTCCCACACTTTCCAGACCCTTTTCCAATCCTTTTGGGACTGTTCCAAGTGCACCAACTACGATTGGTATCACTTTCACTTTCATATTCTATAGCTTTTTCAGTTCTCTGGCAAGGTCAGATATTTGTCCATTTTTTCATTTTCCTTTAGCTTCACCCTGTGATCTGCTGGCACTGCAAAACCCACCAGTTGACAAGTTCTTTCTTTTTTGTTTATCAACACTAGGTCTGGCCTTCTTGCTGGGATAAGGTGATCCGTTTTTATCTCAAAGTCCCAGAGAATTTTATGCGTTTCGTTCTCAAGAACATATTCTGGTTTATGCATATACCATTTTGTTGTGTGGTCAAAATTTAATTTCTTGCATAATTCCCAGTGGATCACCTTCCCAACCCAGTCGTGTCTAGTTTTGTATTCTCGTTGTGCTAGTTTGCTACATTCGCAGAGTATATGGTTAACAGTCTCATCTCTATTACCGCATAGTCTACATTTACTATTCTGTTGGGTCTTATCAATTTTTTGATTAGTTATATTATTAGCAATTATAAGTATTATTAACCATGTAAGTCTATATGTGCAACCTCTTCTATTTGTCGTTTGAAGCATTATAATTGTTTTTCATTTTTGTTTTCTAGTCTTTGTCGATCTGCCGTTTCTACTATTGTTGGCCGCCATAAGTAATCATACGTTCCTCGATCATATTTTATCCACACTTCATCGTCTCTTTCCTCTGTTAGTTTTGGGTTTTCTCATTCAGTAATTCTACCAATGTGATGAACGTTATTTTGGTCTTTTGTTTGTAAAGTCTTTCTTGTTGGTAAAATCTACTTGTCGACAAAACAAATTCGGAATTTTCAAAAATTAATATGCTAAAAACACGTTCTAAGACGGGTGAAACCACATCTGGCCACGTCAAGCCCTAGCACTTGTATGTCCCCCCCCCCCAACACTTTTTATCATATGTGCTAGAAGGCGGTGGTTGATGGTCTTAGTGAACTGAATATGGCGTTAAACTTTATCTAGTAGTGAAATTCCAATTTTGGAACTCTCCAACCTGACCTGAAGTGACCCTGTTATCTGCGGGTTAAATAAATTAAAAAATGTGTATCAAAAAATTGTTAAAAAATGTTTGAAAAAAATGAATACCCAACAAGAATGAATAAAACTAAATGTCTTCGGCATAAAATAACCCAAAAAGGGTTGACATGCCGTAAAATCCAACCAACCATATGAAGTTACATTTCCCACAATTTTTGAACTCTGTCGTTACTTTGTATAATTTAAAAAGTCTATTTCTTCATTTGTTTAATTTTAGAGTCACAAAATACGTTTAGTCATAAATAATCTGTTGAACAGTTTTTTTTTAAATTTCAGTCAGCAATGAAGCAGTAAGAAATCAGGTTACCTTTTATCTTTTTTTAATAAATAAAATAGGTCAGATTTGTAGGACATTAATTGGATCAATTATGACTCAGTGTGCATTTTCCTTTGATCTTTTTTTCAATAACTTTCATTAGTGTACAGAAGTGGATTAGGTTCATTAGTAGCTGTGTTGACTTTGTATGTCAAACTATGCATTTTATTTTCTATGCATTCCTTTGTGTCCTAAAACTTTTCTCATTATGAAAATTTAAAGAGATTCAATAATGAATATTTCATATTTTATAAGTACGCTTTATCAATATTTGATTTCGTTTTGTAACAGAAAAAAGTAAAAGTTCTTATCAGTATAGACCAAAAGATTTGAAAGATTTTTAAAAATCTGCTCTCAACTTTGACTTGAATTCTCTTTATGAACACTATTTTATGACATGTTACTTGTTATAGTAAGATGTACATGATAGGAATCATACACACACACACACACACACACACACATATATATATATATATATATATATATATATATATATATATATATAATAAACCAAACTTATTGGTAAATCCTCGCGGTGAGAAAAAACCCAGCAAATAGTTTGATTGTAAAATTATACTACCAAACATCAACCGGGGAGAAAAAAAATTTTTGAAAAAAGAAAAGACCAAGATAATCGTACCAACAAAAAATAATCTATTGGTACAATATTTTGTCCAAAAGAAAAAACAATTTATATGCATATATATATATAAGATATATATATTCATATAAAACTGCCAAGAGACTAAAATTAATAAGTAAAAAGTGCTCAATACCTAAGTAGAGCAAATAATAAAGATAAATCTAATGAGTCAGACGAACCTACTAAAAGAGTCAGATATTAGCCCTGAAGAGCATTAAGCGAAACTTTTAGTAAGTTCGTCTGACTCATTAGATTTATCTTTATATATATATATATATATATATATATATATATATATATATATATGGGGGGTCCTCTAGATTTTTTGTCCGAACCGCTTCTATGATCCGACGAATAGTCAGGATCTGAGAGGTTGTGGATCGATTTCTGCAGAATCCGTTTTTATTTTTCCTAAGGATTTTCTCTATTTCGGGTCGGATGCGAGGTCTCCCTTTTTGGGGAATGGGAATTGTCCATTTATCAATTCTGTTTTGTCTCTATACTGCATTGCATTGCCTAAGCAGTACGTCATTGAATTTTCTCATATTCCATACCTCGGGGGGTATTTCGTCAAGACCTGAAGCTTTTCTACCTTTTAGTTTCCTAAGGACTTCGTTAAGTTCTTTTGTTGTAAAATATCCTAGTTTGATGTCTAGTTGTCTATCTTTTGGGTATTATTTTCTTTGATTTTAGGAGGTTCCCCAGTAGTTTCTGGAAGTGGTCTTTCCACTTCTGAAGTCTATCTTTTTGGCTGGTTGACTTTAACTTTGATATAGAGGTACTTTTCCTACCACTAATTTCATTCACTGTTTGCCATACTAATCGCGACTGTCTGTCTTCCACCGATTGTCTGATTTTATTTATATGTTATTGGATGTATTCTATTTGTTACTTTTGTATGTTTCAATTAGTTATATCTGGGCTTTCTTAAGGTTGTGTATATTGGTGTTAGTTGGGTTTGTTTTATTACGTTCGGCTGCTTTTTGGATATCGTTTCTTTTTTCTCTAACTGCTTCTGTCGCCCAGGGAACAGAGTGTTTGACTCTTAGTTTGGTCGGTACGCACTCAGCTGCTGCTTCTAGGTGTGCACTGACAAAGTTTTCGTATTCCTCGTTTGGAGTGAAACTTTCAGATGTCTCTTGGATGATATCGAATTTATTTCTTACTGCTACAGAGTCGCGATTGCGTATATCGCTGTTGGCAATTGGCAAGTCGTATCGTACAGATTTACTGGTTTGCCTTTTGTAGGCTTAGGTGTAATTTTGCTATGATTATTCTGTGATCGGAGGATACTCCTTCAAAAGAGGAGTATGCTTCGCAGTTCATTGCACTATTTATCCATTTTTTTTTTATTCCCTATATGTGTTACTTTTATCCACAAACACAACAATGTTTATTAATTAAAAGAATAAGTAAAAACTTGTGACTAAAAAACAAACTCGTAAACCTTGAAACGTGAATTTGGAAAAATGTTATAGAATGTTGTACAACAAGATAAACCGACATACTTTTGGCTAGAATGGGGATATTCATTCATATAAGTCGACATTTTAGTAGAAACTGATCTTAAATACGAAGAAAAGTACGACCTTGTTTTAATTAATGTTAATGTTAATACAATAAATGGTTGGCATCCGTCCGTCTACTGAAGACGATGCGTAGTGTCCACTTTTTATCATTATTATTTATCTGCAGCTGCGTGAGTGGCTGATCAGACCAATTTTTAAATGGCAATCTCTGGTACAGTGACCGCAAACAAACAGTGATGCTTGCTGGGGTTGCTGTTGTCTCTCCTTCCTTTTTGCTCTCTTTTCTGCGTCGGTTACTTTCCTCTCTTTCTCACTCCTTCTCGTTCCTTGTTTGACGAGAAGTCGCACGGTCTTTTGCACAAGTCTCCCACGTATTGGTGTCGATGTAGCATGTCTTCGTGTCCCTCTTGCAGACATATTTAAAGCGCAGGCATGGTCCCCCTACCGACCGGTGCCCTCCACTAATTCACCATACAGAAGGTCTTTGGGGATGCGGCCTTTGTCCATGCAATAAATAATGTAACCAAAAATAAATACAATGTGTGCGTGCGCGTGTGTTTGTGCATGTGTGTACGTGTGTTTGTGCATGTGTGTGTGTGGCATGGAGAATGAGAGGGAATGACGCAACAGTAGGAAAAGATATAGAAAGACTTGGTTGGTTGGTTGGTTGGTTGGTTGGTTGGTTGGTTTTTCAACATGATAATCCTATCTATGTTATGTTATTTCAGCCTAATATATGGTACAACAAAAAGATATCTTCGCAATCATTTTAAACAGGTAAGTTCTTCATTATATCAAATAAATCTATTTTACTTGCAAATGAAGATCCAACAGATACTACCATTCCCGATCAGGGTGGACCTAGGAGTAATGGAAACAAAAGAAGGATGACTATATATTCACTAAAGTTCCAGAATTGGAGCCTCACCACCGAACAAAGTTTAGTATCATACACAGGACACTTTTTTGAGAGGTCTTTCACCTCTCTAGGGTATATATATATATATATATATATATATATATATATATATATATATATATATATATATATAAAATGTTGTTCTGGTTCCAATGGGAGAAAAATTCAATATTTTATAAAAAAGGAAGGTCCGCAAAATGTATTTTGTTCTCAGAAAAAAATTTTTTTAAATTCTTTTTGTTTTACATATGCAACACGTGTTTCAGATCTTCTGGTATCTTCTTCAGGCTTTAATTGATAATATTATCAATCAAAGCCTGAAAAAGATACCAGAAGATCTGAAATACATGTTGCATATGTAAAACAAAAAGAATTTTTTTTTAAATTTCTGAGAACAAAATACATTTTGCGGACCTTCTTTTTTATAATATATATATATATATATATATATATATATATATATATATATATATATATATATATATATATAAAGAGACTACGGTAGTTGATTTATATAAATCATCTTTTACATGCACTATTGATGATGGTCTCTTAGTGCAAATATAATTAAGTCAAGATACGCAGCAATTATTTCTGACTGATAGATTGAATTAATCTCATGTTTCCATACAATTCAACTAATACCAAATGATTGACAGGAATTTGGAGGCGTTCTCAAATGTGTCATGATTGTTCAAGTTTACGAATAAATAGAATTGCCTTATCTTTGACCAGTGACCTACACAATATAATTAATCAGCGTTTGTTATTTAAGACTATCCAGGATTATATTATAGATTTAATGAAGCACTACTAACATTGATAAATCGAAATAGTTTTTATGGCTTCAGTTAGATGTTCTGGGAAAAACATTCTTTAGGCAGAACTGTTCATAAAGATACAGCTGAATCAAATTAATCTATATAAGTGATCTTCTCAACTTGAAAAAATTGTTCACCCATTCCAAATGTAACCAGCTTATTTACTATTTATCATTTTTTTTCTTCTATTTTGTGATAACTCAATTTATCTTGTTAAAATATCAGACATACATAAAAGATTGATCTTACAATGAAAATAGTACGTTAACATTTGGCTTTTGGAAACGTGATCAAACGTATCAGGATTGTTCAAGTTAAATTTATGCACAGTTTTCTCATATAATTGATCCCAAAAATTAGAAAAATAATTACAAACATAGTATTCAAAATTCGCAATATACTACAAGAAAATTTCTGATTTTAGAAGGACCATATGACCTTTAGGCACCTCTTTTGCGATCTCGTTTCATAAGGAAATTTTTTCATTTACACCGTCAAATTGTTTGTTAACAGAGATGATTTTTAGAGTTTTTTTTAATTTTAAAATTAACCTATAACCCCTAACAAACAACCGGATTTGACGATGTAAATGAAAAAATGTCCTTATGAAACGAGATCGCAAAAGGGGTGCCTAAAGGTCATATGGTCCTTTGAAATAAGGTTCAGTTCTGTTAATCTGTTAATTCTGTGATATTACGCGCGCTCACACATTAGTACATAATTATATATATATATATATATATATATATATATATATATATATATAATATATTTAAATAAATAACAAAAGACTTATAGATCTTGCATTATAGACTATTTCAGGGAGCTTTATATATATATATATATATATATATATATATATATATATATATATATATATATATATATATATATTATTTTTATGTCAGTGATTATATGTCTATACTGGATGATAAAATTGATATTAAACATTGCCGAAAATATTATTGTACGACACCAAAGAATTATGGATTTAAAAAAGAGCTAGTGTTAATTTTGACAACCCCTTAGGTGCATATGATGGGATCGAGATAAGTGATTTGGTAGGGTGCCTATTACTTTATAACCTTGATAATATAATTGACCCTTGTAATTACGGGCTTTATCGTGATGATGGTCTCATTATCGTTGACAACTGTACGCCTAGAAAGGGTGACATAAGTAGGAAAAGGCTACATTGGTTATTCGGTAAGTTTAGGTTTAAATTGGATATCCAATTAAATTTTAAAAAGAACCGACTATTTAGATATTACGCTCAATTTGTATAACGGTACTGTGTGAAAAATCAGTACCCTTATTAAATTAATGTAAGTTCCACTCATCCCAAACGATTATTTAAACATATACTTAATGGCATCATGTTCAGATTGTCCACTAATTCATCTAATAGTGACATTTTTAACCAAATTAAACATGATTATGTGCTGGCACTTAGAAATAGTGGTTATAATTCTAAACTGGTTCATGGAACTACAAATGAAATAAAGAATAATTTAGGTTGGGGGAAAAATAGGACAAGAAATATTATCTGGTTTACACTACCATATAACAGTGCCGTAGCTAATAAACTAGGTAGATAATTCTTTAAGATATTGAAAAAGAACTTCCCCCTTCCAATATACTATATAAGATATTTAATAAAAAATACTGTTAAACTAAGTTATATTTGTATGCCTAATATGGGCAACTTAATTAATAAAAGCAATACTAAAAACTCAATAAAAACAGAATATTGAATACCCTATATGTAACTGTATTGACAAGGTAAATGCCAATATAAATGTGTCGTATATAAAGTAGAGGTTCATGCTAACGGACTTAATAGCAATAAAAGTACTAAAAACGTTAACTTGGGTTCTACTCAAGGGGCTTTCAAAAAAAGATATTACAATCATAGAAATATTTTCAAACATGAGAGGTACAAACATAGCACAAGTTTAATTATGTGTGGAAAACTAAAAATAAACTAGGGAAAGATTCTATTTTAAAGTGGGAAATAATTTTTTTAAATGTCCGAAATATAAGTCAGGTAATAAATATTGTTTCTTATGCACGGAGGAAACGCTCGCCATAGCTTCGTAAAAAAATACAAGCGAATTACTTAATCAAAGATCGGAGATTTTAAATACGTGTGAGCATGAAATAGCTTAGCTTCTTGGCCAATAAAATTTGATAATTGTTTTCTCTTCCTTCTTTTTTATGCTAATTTGTTATGCTTCGTTGTGACAGTTTTTAAGAATAAAATGTCTTTTGCACCAAGCCTTTTCAGTCAGAATTATCCTGATGATCCATTGAGAGAAACCTAGGTAGATAGTCTCTGACTCATTAGGCTTCACTATATATATATATATATATATATATATATATTTGTGTGTGTGTGTGTGTGTGTGTGTGTGTGTTATTAAAGGAAAATCATTTATCACCGTAAATTGCAAATTATGCGTAGTAGTATGCTCTTAATTTTGTCATGCGAAAATGAATTGCTAAATCCGAAATTGATCTCTTAATGTTTTCTTTTAATGCATTTCAGTTTAAAAAACATATTTCATAATTTAGGAACAACTTTAACAAAGTTGACTGTGAAAGAAAAAAGAATGAACTTTCTTTTAATCCTATGGAAGAAAACGACACACTAACAAACCGGTTTTAATCCCTCGAAAGATTGAGACAGAAAATGTTTGAAACGTATATCTAATTTTTGAATAAAGGTGTTCAAAAGTTTTCTGTGGGATTTGCTATTTCTCTTATGAAATTTGAAATATAAACAGACTGAGTCGTTATGTAACAAAAATAATGAAACTAAATCATCGCGCCAAAGTAGCTTTAATTTATCACCTATTTCGCCTTTTTGCGTTGAGTTACTTGAATTGAACGTGTGAAATAATGTGTCTTAGTGTATTTACTAGTCTCAATATAAACGGTCATGTGAATGCGTGTGTGTTGATTTCACTCTTAATGGTTCCGCTTCTACAAGAATTCCATTGTTGAAGACACACGTTTAAACAAATCTGATCGTTGGAATAAGTGGCCATTTGTTGGTGGAGCGCTACATTGTCTCTAACAGAAACAGTGAAGCAATGATTGAAATATTCGACGATTGTTTTTGACAAAAACAATCGCTTAAATGTGAGTTATTTCAGCTGATGAATTCTTGAAAAATAGCCAGAATGACACTTGCAAAAAATGTGTGCCTAAGTCTCATTATTATACCAGAAGCATGTTTGCTTTGTCTATTTTTGGCCGACACATGTGAAATAGGGCACGCAAGCAGAATACTAACCTATATGCAGCTGAGAACTGGGAAGCAATGTGTCCCTGACTTTACTCTTGTCATTTTATGTCGTTTTTTTTATCTTTATTTTTTGTGTTTGTCTTTTTTTATTTTTAAGTGACGAAAAAAATGAGGCGCGGATTTGGAATTCGATGAAACCAATGAATTGTGTAAATGCGGGAGTGAAGTTACGTTAAGTGTTGGTCTTCTGACTGGGAACAATACAAGGGGAATGGATTTTCCTTGCATGTTAAGATCAGTAACGAAACTTTTCCTTAGCTGAAAGAGATTTTAGCTCTGTCGTAGATTCCTTCTAAAGATTTAATTAGAATGAAGTCATTTAGAAATCAAGACATTTTCTCTTCTCTGGGATACTGTATTGTAAAATAAGATACACTGTAGCAGCAATATTATATCCATTTTTATGCACAACCAATTATTATTATTATTATTATTATTATTATTATTATTATTATTATTATTATTATTATTATTATTTACTCCTTTTGAGTTTTCACATTAGTGTTAGCTGATGGTCTTTCACTGGAGTCTGAGTGACAGCAAGTATCCTCAGGTCTCCAGGACTCTTCTGAGTATTCTGGCAGATTGCAGCAGTGCAGTGTTCTGAATGGTTTCAATCCTTCCTCTGATATCCAAACTTTCCAGACCCTTTTCTAATCCTTTTGGGACTGTTCCAAGTGCACCAACTACAATTGGTATAACTTTCACTTTCATATTCCATAACTTTTTCAGTTCTCTGGCAAGGTCCAGATATTTGTCAATTTTTTCATTTTCCTTTAACTTCACCCTGTGATCCGCTGGCACTGCAAAATCCACCAATTGACAAGTTCTTTCTTTTTTGTTAATCAATACTAGGTCTGGTCTTCTTGCTGGGATAAGGTGATCCGTTTTAATTTCAAAGTCCCAGAGAATTTTGTACGTTTCATTCTCAAGAACAGATTCTGGTTTATGCATATACCATTTTGTTGTGTGGTCAAAATTTAATTTCTTGCATAATTCCCAGTGGATCACCTTCCCAACCCAGTCGTGTCTAGTTTTGTATTCTCGTTGTGCTATGATACATTTTTATTGTCTTCAGTCACAACATTACCCGGACAGTCAATCTATGGTTGATACTAAACAGTGCGGACCGGACTGCATAATGTTGCCATAGAAGGCAACTAAACATTAGAAAATAGTCATAAAAAATTGAATATAAAATACAGTGTACCGAATGTTTAAAACAAATTATAAGTTACTTAGAAAAAAAGTTACCAAAAGCCAAAATAATAAAAGTCTTTACCTTAGTTTAATATTTATTAAAGCTCGAATATCAATCTTACCAAAATAGATTAATGGCATTTTAGACAACTTATTTTTAGGTTGTCCTGTGAATACGAAATGTATGACCCTAAACAGATAAATAAATCCATCTTTGTTTTAAATGAGGTTGTAATTTACATTCAGTAAACCCTATATATACACTATAAATATGGTATACAAATCAATTAAAACGTCAAATAAATTACCATCTTACAAAAAATCTCTTGGAAGATTTCATGAAAGATATAAGGGATTATTATCCATATCTAAAACGTATAAAATGTATTATCAATATGCATTTTTATTAAGGAAACAACATGCCAAATTATTTCGAGATATAAAATTATAGTTACTGACTGAAATTGTGAATTTCTAAACTAGTAACAATACATAACTTAGATATATTAAGTAATTGTAAATCAAGTGTCGTCGAAAGAACGACGTTTATGTCCACCTGGTGGCCATTGCTAGTACTGAAAATATTAGTACATGATATTTTTAGTTTTTAGTTTTCTAGTAACTCGGAAAATGTCATGAACAAATTGTTATAACTCTGGTTTCGGACTAGAAAAATAGGCTAGATGCCTATTTGATGTATTTAAAAGAAAAGATAAAGATTGGTTTAACTAATCTAATGGACACAACGTAAGGGTCAAATAATATGTTTGCTATGGATTTTTTCAAAAACTAATATGCTAATTAGGTGACTAATATGTTATTTAGTAGTCATAGGTGTAGACGTCCATGAATCATGCGATGACAAACAGGTGTCAAATATTTAGTGAATTTGGTGTCAGTTGTATCTTAATCATTTTAATAACAGATGCAAAACTGTTAAATATACATCAAGTTCGACAATCCAAGCTGTTTTCTGCCTTGTGCAGCTCTTCTCTTTTGTAAAATAAGAATAGTTCTCATTCTCCTTTTTCAAGATAACGCGCGTGTTGTTTCGTCTACTCTCACCTTATCTATCCTTATTTCACGACATGACAAATTCAACAGGTTATGGGCCCAGCAGAAAGGACAATGGAAGTCGGTGGAGCAGGTTGATATTTGACAGAGACAAGACCAAAAAGGAAATTTGGGAACAAATTTTTTAGGATAGCAACGCATGTTAGGTTTAAAAGATATCATTTTAGACAAAAACCTGGACGGAGACGAAACTGATACGGAAAGGAATGAAGAAGCCTACGTTGAATTAATACAGTTTCTGGGTGACGAAAGCCTGTCCTTTATCATAAGAGGAGCCTCTGAAAATGGAAGAGAAGCTCTGAGGATATTGCATGATCATTATGCAGGTAAGTGGAAACCCAGAATTATTTCCCTTTATAACCAATTAATGTCACTGAAAAAGGAACCTAATGAAATTGTGACAGACTATGTTATAAGAACAGAAACAACGTTAACGACACAATGAAATGCAGATGAATCATTAGGTGTCCTAATAATTCCCATGGTTTTGAAAGAACCATCTAACACGTTTAGTCCCTTTTCGATATATATGACCCATAATAGTAAGGAAATTAGGTTCTCAGGGTTTAAAACACAACTTCGAAGTTTCGAAGATACCGATAATTCGGGTCACAACTTATATGAAGACTATTGACTAATTCATTTTCGAAAATGAGAACAAATCAAGTATTATGTTTTACGTGCAGTGGAAAGGGACATGCAACAAAAGTATGCCCAAATAATTTTAAGAAAAATTAGCATAAAATGGTGTAACTACTGTAAAAGTCAGACTCATAAAAGGGAGTCATGCCGATATAAAAAGCGAGATACTATCAAGAAAGCAGCTGTAGAAGATAGTTCATTTGTTTTTAAAATAAATGACCAACCACCGAGAAGCGGTGTACATAAAGGACTTATGGTTGATGCGGGCGCTACTTCACATATGATATTTTAAAATTATGGCGATTCATTCCAACTTAATAACCACTTTATAGAGTTGACTGGCGGTAGCAAGACTAAAGTTATAGCATTAAAACGGGGGTACGCTGAGATATACCTTGTGGATATGGATGGAAGGCACGTGACAGTCTCTATAAAAAGGGGCTCTATACATACCTTCCTACCCACGGGATATATTTTCTGTTACGTCTTCCTGTGCAAACGGGGTGACTATAACATCCAAGAAAAATGAGAATGAGCTGGTATACAGAAATTGTACTAAATGTATATATATATATATATATATATATATATATATATATATATATATACAACAGGCTATATTATCTAATGCCTAGAGAGAACAAATCAGTCAGGGTTGTTACGATATACATACGTGGTACAGGATACTTGGCCATTGCAATTATGATGACATTAAGAAATTACCAAATGTGGTTGAGGAAATGACAACTAAAGAGAAAATATATATATATATACCAACCCCTCCGCACGAGCAGGATGCGACACAATGTCAATTTCTTAAGCGGCGTTTAACAGGTTTGAATTCAGAGTTTTCCTTCTCCTAGACTGGTTGCCTAATCAAGGTTAAAGAACCCAGTCTGCCCTACTATTTACCCATAGCTGGAGGGAGAATTGGATTCATACCTTTCCCAAGGGTATTAGCGCTATGTGAAATGCCAACAGCTTCGTCCAGGAA
The DNA here is from genome assembly GCA_023376005.1 of Doryteuthis pealeii. NCBI lineage: Eukaryota > Metazoa > Mollusca > Cephalopoda > Myopsida > Loliginidae > Doryteuthis > Doryteuthis pealeii. Next base: position 102,388,874 of record CM042152.1, read on the forward strand.
TTGAACTCGCGTTAACGAATCCATTTCCTACGACTCTAACCATTAGACCACGCACCTCCATAAAGAGAAAATAGGCACTCCAAACAAGGACTGTGAAATCTGTATCCAGGGACATTTTTCTCGGGGCAGAAACAAACAACCTGACAGACTGTTATACACTAGCTGACTTAGCTGGCCCTATAAAAACCAGTGGACATAAACGGACACAGATATGCCATCACATTCACTGACGGTTTTTCCCGTGCAGTATTTGTGTATTTTATGAAATCTAAGAAAGATACTGTATCTGCCGCTAAGAAATGTATCGTTGATAACAACACAGCTATGAACCAGTGAAAATACTTGGAGATGACCAAGGTGGCAATCACACAATCTAAATACCTTGTAAATCGACGGAGGCGCAAACATAGAGACGCTAAATATTATTTCATCAGAAATGCGTTGCACAAGAAGAAAATAGATATTGCCTATTTGGACAATAGATATAACTGATGATGTAATCACAAAACTCATGACCAAATTACAATTAAAAAGACTTTTACTTGGATATTAAACTCTTTTTTTTGTATTGTGCTCTCATGTGTATGGAAATAAAAAGAAATGTTAATATGAGAGAATGCGGGGGTGTTAGAAGATACTCATCAAGTTCGTTAATTCAAGCGGTTGACTGTTTTGTATAGCTCTCCTCTTTTGTAAAATAAAAATAGCTCTTATTTTCCTTTTCAAGATAACGCAAGTCTTCTTTCACCTTATCTATGCTGATTTCTTGACATGGAAAATTCATTAAAACAGCACAAGCTTTATATTATATTATATTTATATTTATATTATATTATTTTATAGCTTTTTATTTCGTAAAGTGTTTCAGATAAAAAAGATTTATTTCAAATTACCTCTCACCCGCCTTGTAGAATTTATTCGGCAATTTATTCGGATGACGTATTACCATCAAATATTGCGACATTATTTAAATATTTTCCTATATTCTATTGTACTTAATATTTATAAAAGAAACATTATGTTGCTCTGAATTTTTGGGGTTACGTTCAATATTCCCTGATTTTACAAAACTAAAGGTAAAAGTAAGCCTGTAAATTATTTTTAACCCTTTATTTGGGAGATAAAAACAATCTGCAAGTTAAAAAGAATTTTAAACATAAATAAATTTTATTTTTTAAATTTAGTATAATAGAAAATTTATTATATATTTTCTTTCTGATGACATGCCCCATATTGAGATAACAATAGATTTTCTCATTGGTAATCTATTTGTTATGGAATATCCTGATGACGCACTCATTTTAGCCTAAATTTCAAATTCAAAACGTAGCACGTAAATTCGACTTTGGGTGTTGGTCGGAATGTTAAAACTTGTAATTGACTCATTTTAGAAATAAGTTACTCGCAGTATTAAAAACCGATTGATTTTTCTCTCTCTTTATTACGCAGTAGCTTTTCGTTTCTGCCTTTCGAGTTGGAAGAAAATGAGTCGAGTATAAAGGCTGAATCAATTAGTAACTGTAGCTTTTTTTTCTGTTAACAAATTGAAAAAAAATTAAGTCAGTAAATATGAATACGTAGTGTGTACAATGTGAAACAATTTTTAACAAACGTTTCTTTTGGAATGTAAATCTAAAAAGTGATTTAACTTATAAGCTATTAAAGACAAACGAGAAAAGGATTCTTATTGACTTCTTTAATTTGATAAAACTGAATATATATATATATATATATATATATATATATATATATATATATATATATATATATATATGAGAAGTAAATACACAGAGATGTGTTTATGATATGACTTTTTTTTAGCCGACAACTTTTGGGAGAATATGTGCTTAATTGAAGTCGTACCTAATTTTGCAAGTTAATTAATTAATAATTAATTAATTAGGCAGGCATACCTATTTAAATGTAAGGCTAAACATTGATTGATTTTTCTCGATTTGTTTAGCCTTACATTTAAATAGGTATGCCCGCCTAATTAATTAATTATTAATTAATTAACTTTCAAAATTAGGTACGACTTCAGTTAAGCACATATTCTCCCAAATATATATATATATATATATATATATATATGTGTGTGTGTGTGTGTGTGTGTGTGTGTGTGTGTGTGTGTGTGTGTGTGTGTGTGTGTGTGTGTGTGTGTGTGTGCAGCCAAGGAAAGGTTGTAATGTAAAATAACGTGTATTTCTTATTAGGATAGGTGCTTCTCAATTAGAGGATGTCCCTAATAATAAAATAACCAAAATTTAGATCTCCAAATTTAAAAAGAGATGATGAATTATTTGTCTTAGAAAGACTATATTCACAATAAATTAAACTTTAAAGTTTGTAGGCAGCTTCTCAAGCTGGAAATATTAAATAATTACGTGGAATTATTGCCTAGTTATGACTAATAATTATTATCTAGTTATGTCTAACAACCAAGGAAAAAGTTTAAATCGATAAATTAAATTCAAAATATTTATCTTTGTAGAAAAACAAAATTTTTCACAAAACAATATTAACTGCAAGAAACAAAAATATAATTGCATAATTTCGTTTTTATTGATTTGATATCTTATAGTAAGCATTATTGTTTGTGACAACAAAGTATAACAATTTTTAATAACAAATGGGCAGCTGAGATCCGAGTCTTGAACTCTTAGCGTAAACAGGTACTTCAGCTAGTACGAAATATTTATTTTATGGCATAGTCCATAAAATCAGTTTTTAAATTCTAAATCTTCGCAACTCGACCTGATACTTAATAAAACATGTCTGATTAGATTTTCTTACTAATATCCTCCTTGGGTCGATACGTAATACCCCCGAACCCCCGATTGGAGGGGGGGCTAAGCCTGCTTGGATGCCCTGGAGGGGCAGGTTTCATATATTTTATATGAATCCTACTTTATAAAAATTGATATATAGAAGAGTGGGGACATTGCACCATAGATCCTGCATCCTCTTATTTATTGTTTTTTTTTTGTTTGTTTGTTTTTTTCACCTTTCATTCGCAGTATCATTTTGTTTTTCTCCTAGTAAATGCGATGGCCGACTTAATATTTTTTAACAGAACCTTTTCATTCCAAGGAGTATATTATTAGTTGTGAAAGACAAAAGTATAGCGGGGACAATTCAAAACCATATGTGGTGCAATCATGGCAGACTCTGACTAGTGACTGGAATCTAGAAAGAGTATGTAATTTTTACAGTTGCCGATTGTCCCTGAATCCAAGCAAGTCAAAATTGTATTTCCAGCATTTTAATATCTTCTTTCATGCAAGTTTCCTCATTTCTCCAGACGAAGTGGCAATGTCATCGTCGATATTAAGTTGACATAACATTACATTGTTGTCACCTTTTATTTTTATTACTCGTTGCTTTCAGGGAGATTTTTAAGCTGACCGTTCTCTTGTTTTTATATTTCAACTTTGCTTTTCTGAACTGGTGTCCCCATCCCGTTTCCTGTCGGGAACGAAACGCACATATTTAAAAGCGCTTTAACTACCCAAACAAAGAAATGTTGGAGATTTAAACATCTTCCTTTTTCTAAATAATATGGAGTTCATTTCTATAATAAATTTAAGTGATTATCGATTGGGTCGATCAATTGAATGGAACGTTGTGCACGAAGACTTGAATCAAATAAATTGGGTTTCCTCAGGATGACCTTTATTCTCAAATGCTGTTCTGTGTCGCATAATGTCATAGCAACGGCTAAGCATCCCCACCATGGATCATACGAGTTTATCATTCAACTGGAATTTTAGATCTGGTTATGTGCTATATGATATTACAAATGCGAGTTTATATTCACAGACTAGAAACTTATATGTGTGCTCAGCTTACGTTAACCAGATGTATTGTAGTCTTTCTTGCTAATTCAATAAACACTTTTATTTTTAACTAATCAAATTAACGTAAGAATAATCCCCGTTAATTTTCACAATTAGCGCCAAGATGTCATAACGATCTGCTTTCTAATCAGTAATCATATAAAATTGCAACAAGTGTCCGATTGGTATAAAGCAAATTAATTTACGTGAAGCAATGCAAAATTTACATTTCGTTCATATCCATCTTCTCCCTCAACAGCTCTACTAATTTTCATATGATTAAGATAAGCCCAACTCAATGATTTATTACTAACATACAACTAAAAGGCAATCACAATATATATATTATATATATATATATATATATATATATATATATATATATATATAGAATATATAATACAATAAATCATATAAAATACTAAATTAAGAAACACTTTGAACTTATCATAACAGGTACTTTAGTATACATAAAAGTTATAATGACTTTTATAATAAATACCATCCGAAAGGAATTTTAGACAAATTCATTTATTTTCTTAGACCAAAAATTGATCTCTTCAATTATGTATGATTCATTACATCATTCCTACTTGAATGAAAATATACCTGCTGGTTAATGGTTAAACGTTGATAGACTATCATTCCAGATGATAAAAAGTGTAGATTCGGTTACTCAATAACATTTCAAGATTTTATGATTTTCGTCTTTTTTTCTTATCGTAAATGTTTGTATGTTCATTTAATTGTTGTTTAATTCATTTCAATATGTTTATGTTTATTATAACAAACCCAAACATTTTCGTGCAATACCAATGTCAAACATATAAATTACTTTGTATCTAATAATCTATGCTCAAGTTCATATTCTGTGCGTGAGATGGCGCATATGTCGCTTTTTTGTGGGCGTGTCCTCTAGATGTCAGCACATGACAAGAAAATGGGTGTGCAAACATTATTTAAGTTGGTATATTTCGTATAAGAAGGACTTCTCCAAGCTGTCGTCTAGGTGAGTCGCTGTCATTGTTGAGAAAACTAAGGTTTTCAATTAGCATATTGATACGGTTTCACCTGTTTGAGAACAACTAAAACACGACAAAAGAAATCTAAATAGTCATTATTTGAATAAGGAATCACAGAAAATAAGGCAAAACCAGAATGAAATTTCATTAAATGATTCCTGGTGTCGTCATTTAACAATTTGAATCCTATTTAATCATAAAAGAAAATAATTCATATACACAAAAATCATTAATAACTTTAATTACGGGACCTGCAACTTATATGATATTGAAAAATAGATTCTTTTGCTTAACAAATAATAACTTGCACTTATAAAAGAGAAGTATTTTATACATTTAGGAAAATATCAATGAGAAAAATTACATTTTATGATTAAAAGAGGACTTTTACAAGAAGAGAATGAATTCCAAAGATTAATTAAGATAGAGGAATTTCATAGACATTGGTGGTGATTACAAACGAGGATACGGCTCATGATGGGCATTAAAATGAATTTACATGTTAATTTTCAATAGAGATTTTCAGAGAAAGACAGGACTTTTTTTTCTTTCCAAATTTTCTCTCTAGTTTTATTTAAAATCACCCGAGTAAACATCCATTATTGTTTGTCCTCTGTCATCTGAAATCGGCTCATCTTCAACACTGGTCAGTGCAACACTGACCTTTGTTCACAACTTTAAACTCTCTTCCAATTCTACGACTGACGATTGCTACATTTTCTTTTTTATTACTAATTAATCTTTCGGCTACACTGACCTTGCAGATCTTGAAATTAATTGAGCATCTGTCAGCAGGGAATACTAATCTGATCAAGGATGACCTTTAAACTTTTCAGCTGATGAGAATCAGCTTCGTTGGTGAAAGATCTCAATTATCTTCACCAGAAGGAAAAGGTGTTGACTCGTCCATTGTTAATCAACTTTTGTTTTGTATTAGTTGATTATCACTGGACTCAATCAAATGTCCAGGGCTGCCGGACACTATGAGAAAAATACCAAATAATTCAAACGATGAATTGCCTTAGAGATAGAGAGAGGGAGAGAGAGAGAGAGAGGGAAGAGAAAGAGAAAGAAAAAATAGATAGATAGATAGATAGATAGATAGATAAAGTATTCTCGCCGGGTAAGAAATCAAGAATTGCATAGCAGCTGGTTATAATTACAGTAAAACTATTCTTTAATAAAAGTAAAAAAAAAAGGCGTAGGGTGGTCTAATGTCGGTATCAGCCAATCAGCGAGGGAGTCTATCCCCTTTTCTAGCGCTAGACCAAGGAGATTATTTTAGCATCTGAGGTGGGGTGCCACACCTACCATCAGCTCCTTACTCTACTGCACTGATCCCTGTGCTACTCATACGCTGAGTTGGCGAGGGTCGGTATCTAACTAAGAACGTGATTCCCAGCCGAACACTCTATCGACTGAGCTAAACTGCGTTAATACTTCTGAATAAAAACAAAACATTTTTTTACAAATTAAAACCTTTCCAATGAATATGCATATCAAATCTGGTATATCTACATCAAATTGTTTATTTATATTTTAAAAAAAAATACTTGCTAATTTTAATGGAGATTTCAGAGAGTAATGGTTGAAAGATTTGTTTGATTAAAAGTAACGTTTAATTAAATGGGAATAATTATTTTGAAAATGTAAATTTTGTATGATTAGTTATGTCTCGCAACAACATGATTAGTTATGTCTCGCAATAACATGATTAGTTATGTCTCGCAACAACATGATTACACAGAACTGAAAAATTAACGTAATCAAATTATTTCGATCCTCAGTATTGATTTGTTTGGACTCTTCTGAACACAACACAAAATACACATGAAACGTTTCCATCGCATCACATTTGAATTAAAAACATTTTATATAAAAATATAGCAAATAATAAATTTCAATCTATTCATATATTATTGTTCTAAATATCTTTCGTGTGAAAAAAGTGTCAGTGTAATTTTAAAATCATATTACATTAAGCAATACATTTTATACGTACAATTTCTCATACTATAACAACTCTAGTATGTGTAAGTTCTCAGTTTTTTTGCCTCAAATACCTTTTTCTTGCTGATCCCTATAGAATCATCCGGGCAATTATCACCCGCTAAATTGGTGTTTTAGTATCTTTGATACATTCTTTCCATGATTCCTTGAAATCCTGTGGTAATTATCCTTCACTTTGTTATTTACTCAACGCTCCAAGATTTTTGAGGGAAAATAAAATCCAAATAAAAAACGTGACAGAATTTCTTAAAGTTGACTCACAAAGATGTCTCACAATTTCATTTTAGAACTTATTTCTTTGTTTAATATCCATGAATTAGTTTTTAATATTAAGTTTTGTATATAAACTTTCATTCAATTTGGCTTCAGATGAATTATATTATTTCATTGTATGTTAGAACTTATTTCTTTGTTTAATATCCATGAATTAGTTTTTAATATTAAGTTTTGTATATAAACTTTCATTCAATTTGGCTTCAGATGAATTATATTATTTCATTGTATGTTAGAACTTATTTCTTTGTTTAATATCCATGAATTAGTTTTTAATATTAAGTTTTGTATATAAACTTTCATTCAATTTGGCTTCAGATGAATTATATTATTTCATTGTATGTTAGAACTTATTTCTTTGTTTAATATCCATGTCTCTCATTCAAGATTGTTCATCTGATGATCAAATTCTGTATCAAAAATTAGTTTTTAATATTAAGTTTTGTATATAAACTTTCATTCAATTTGGCTTCAGATGAATTAAGAAACTATTGGCATGAATACAATAAAACAGGTTCCATCTTTTGATAAGGTCTTCACAAACTGTTTCCTTAATTAAGTTTAATATGAAGTGCCAGTAGTTGCACTTTATATGGATTCATAAAACGATTCGGTCTGATGGTGTTTTTATCACCAAGATATAGATTTTTTTCTTTTTTGATATACCTTATGAACAAAATTTTATGAAATCTTATAATTGAACATTTTTTTAAAAAAGACAGTTGTTTTGTGAAAAAAAGTTATTAGTACATAAAAATAAATAAAGGTTACCTGAAAATAATTTATATATATATATATATATATATATATATATATATATATATATATATACAGTGTAAAATTGTTCAATAACCTATAATTTAAAACTAAAACATATATTTCTTTAAAAAAGAAAAGTGGTGAAAAAATGTTGTTTTTTTATTTTTTTTATTAATCCATCAAGTCTGCGTAATTTTCATCTGAAATAAACCAAAAAAAATTCAATATTGTTGATTATTGTTAGATTTATCACTTTTCTATGAGGAACATTTTTTACATCAAAATCTTCGATTGAGTTCAGTAATTTAATTGTGTCGAAGCTGGTAATTCAACCTTGACCTTGCGAGCTTCACCTCAAACTGTGTTGAACACTCGCAAATCCGATATATACAGCACTTTTTCAAAAAGAATCTCCGTCCGGTTCGTGAGGATAAAAGGGTAGATTCGGTTCGAAGGTTTCCCCATAGCCTTCTCCGAAAAAGAACACACCAGCATCTCTACCCTGGCAGCAGGCTCCAATAGCACTAAGAATTGCCATAGCAATGGACGCGCTGGGGGGAAAGAAGAACTGAGGACGAGGGGGGAAAGACAAATAGCGGTAAACCGAAGGAAAAAGAAAGAATCCCAGTCCCAATCCTCAGACACCAAAACAGTGGAAGAAACACGGACCCCTCATTGCAACCCTCTTTAAAACCCAAAACCCAACAACCCCCGTAACCTTTTCCCAGCCCACTACCCCCACTTACACCCAAATTCTCACCATAACCTATTCTCACCCCTCCTCGTCCTCAGTGGAACGGGACATTTTTAGGAAGGAGGAGAAAATACCTCATCGATGTCATTCATCCTCCCTTCAAAGGACACATTATGCGTCCTCATGGAGCAAGAAAAAACATTTATTCCCCGAGAATATTTATAGAGCGGACCCTTCATACACGGATAGGTCATTGACCCACCAACAAAAAATGACCTTAGGTCCTCTCCTTAAACTCGTTTCCGTAAGGGAGAACTCTATTGAAAACCCGTTAAAGTTTAGGGATGCACCGTCAGCGACCACCTTCATCTGAGAAGCGGAAGGCCGCGCCAATGGAGTATGGCGAATGATTGAGGCGACTGAGGTGGCTTTTCCGGGCTTTACGTTACAGAGAGGGAGCATCCCGATCTAGACAAACTGAAATCTAAATGCCATGGGAGGAGCCCAGTTTTTATGCATCCCTCATTTTCCAGGGTCATAAAAATGAGGTTCCCTTATGACGTCAGCGGAATAGTCAAGACGGGTCGAGTCAGCCATGAACTCGGCAAAGGAAGTCTTGGTCAGACTGTCGGCATCCTTACACCAACAGTTTTCCGTCTCGTAGTGGCAGTACCAGATTACTATTTTCTTTGCCCGATTGAAAGGGGGGGGGCTTGAAGGACACGTCAAGCGCTATTCGCGTGGCAAAGGAATTCAGGTGCCTTGTTGTGGATGTCACCGTGTTGCGGGAGAATCACTCTGAACCGAAATCTGATGAACAGGGTGCTGAGTGATTGTGGGTTTTTTCGATGTATACTCAATATACGGTGATTTGCATTGCCGAGGTAAAAAGTAATCTGAAGGTGGTCACTGACACTGATTACGCCTTGCACAAATGGCAGGTTGGTTGTGGTTGATGTTTCAGTAAAAAGCTACAAGTTACGGGTAATCACGGTTTATGTGCCCAATAGCGCTGCGGAGGGGAAAGTTTTTGTTCGGCAGTTGGAGCCGAACATGGCATATCCGGCACAGCTAGTATTAATGGGGGATTGGAATGCGATCCTTGATCCGGGGGAGCTAATGTGTCGGCGTGGCGTGATAGCAGCGGATATGATCTAATGGCCGAGTTCGATCTGGTCGACAGCTATCGCATTAATTCCCCTGGGAGAGAGATGTGAATATGGGCTTGTAGCTCGTCTTCTAGTTCAGATAAAACTTATCTGGACAGTGTTAGTTAGAATGGTCGATGTTGACTTTCTAGATTGTCCTACTTTCCAAATACACCGGAGGAACAATTTTGGACATAATTCCTGTTGAGTTTAATTTCTCATTTGATTTAGACTAAAACTGGCATGCTGAATTCAAAACAACTGTCAGTTTTTTTATATCACGTCAAGTTTTTTCTCTACAGCTTACTCCCTAAATAAGCACAATTGTATTGTTTGTCTATAGATTATAGGACTGGTCAACTGATTGCGTTGGTTATTTTATTGAAAAGGAAGAACTTTTCAGATCTGCTGACAAGGTTGATTCCTAGTCAAAGAGCAAACATCAGCGCATTTGTGAAGCGAGTCTATTTTTGATATTATGGAAAAGTCTTGAGCGCCTAACAAGATCGCTGTGTTGAGAGTTTACGGATGTGGAACAAGTTGGCGTTTGGTATATCTATGATTTGGCAAGAGACAAAATATAATTGCACAGACTGTTACTTTTGATTAATGAAAAACCTCACCATATAACAAGAAAAACAAATGTAAAATTCATTATCCTAGTCTACTATAAACTATACATCCAGTGTCTCATTCAGTTGAAATCCAAGTAACAGTTTTCATTCAACCTTCTTCTCTTGAAGATCTCATTTATGATGAAGAACTCAGCAATGACAGCAATGATTCAAATTTTGAAACTGAGGATGACAAAACAAATATAATGTTCAAAAATTTATGGATAGAAAAGAACCAATTACTTACCTTCAGGTACAGAAGTTTCTTCTCCTGAAATAAAGGCAACCATATAGATAAAATTTTTAAAATAAATATTGAAAAATATATCAGTTTTATTTCTATTTTAATAATTGGGAAGCGTTTCTTTTGTCTATTCTTTTTAAATGACAAAATATTTTAAAATCTTATATGCATTGGACTCAGAAGCGTTAAGTGTAACAAAGAAAAATGGGTCTCAGCCAACAAATAACACTGGGGTTTAATTTTGAACATAATTTCTGTTGAGCTTGATAATTCATTTGATTTAGACTAAAATTGGCATACTGATTTGAAAACTACAATCTGTTTTCTTCTATATCATCAAGTTTTTTCTCTAAAGCTTACTCTCCAAATAAGCACAATTCTATTGTTAGTCTGTAAAGTAATAGGACTGGTCAACTGATTTTTTAAATTATTGTTTTGAAAAGGAAGGAGAATTTTTTTCAGATCTGCTGACTAGGTTGATTCCCAGTCAAAGAGCAAACATCAGCGCATTTGTGAAGTGAGTCTATTTTGCATATTTTAAATTAAAACTTGGTGATTAAGATAAGTCTTGGACCCTTCACAAGATATGCAAGCAGTATGTTAAGAGTTTACAGATATGAATCAAGGTAACATGTGATAAGTTGGCATTTGATATACTTATGATTTGGCAAGAGACAAAATATTATTGCATAGACTGTTACTTTTGATTAATGAAAACCTCACCATATAACAAGAAAAACAAATGTAAAATTCATTATCCTAGTCTACTATAAACTATACATCCAGTGCCTCATTCAGTTGAAATCCAAGTAACAGTTTTCATTCAACTTCCTTCTCTTGAAGATCTCATTTATGATGAAGAACTCAGCAATGATTCAAATTTTGAAACTGAGGATGACTCAGCTCATAGGGGATTCTATTGCATCAATTGGATGATTTGAAACTATCAAAAAAGGCTTCAAAAATTCATAACATCAAAACTGAATGAGAAAAACTTGCTTGAAAAAGGAACAATGGTATCCTACTTTTGATTGAGTGAAAGTGGATTTCTGAAGTATTTTTGAAGTGACAGTAGGTTTATGCATTGCCATGACATAAAGGGTTTTCTGGAGGAATTGGGAATTTCAATCTACAACTCAACTGAATAGCATCTGTTCATTGATCTCTCAAAGCAGAGCTTAAAGTGTGTCCTCCTCCAAAATGGTAATTCATATGGTGCAGTCCCAATTAGGTCTTTAGTTTGTCTTCCTTCATATGAAGATATAAAAAAAAAATCATTGAGTTGTTGCAATATCACAAACACAGTTGGATCATCTGTGTTGACCTTAAAATAGTATGCTTCCTTCTTGGTCAGTAACGCAGATATACCTGCTTTCTGTGCATGTGGGGAAATAGAGCCGGTCAATTGAAAAAGTTAAGACCGGTATGTTTGATGGCCTACAGATTCGACAAATTATCAAAGATGAATATTTCATCGGGATAATGTCAGAAATCGAAAAGAATTCAAAGATCTTGTCAAGAACGTTCTTGGAAATGCACGAACAAAGAATTAAACTGAAATTGCCCAGAAGCTATTGAATAGCCACAAACCTTTTGATTGCAACATGAGCATCACGTTCCATTTTCTGCATATCCAACTTGCTAATTTCTTAGAAAACCTTGGTGTGGTCAGCAATGAGGAAGATGAATGGTTCCACCAAGATTTGAAATTCATGAAGGAATTTGTATCAAGGTATATGGGATGTAAATATGATGTCTGACTATTGTTGGAGCATAAAGTGAAATTGTCCACAGATTGAACATTCTAGAAAAAACTATACGTGTAAATCTTTACCATAACTACTTGCACACAATTTGACTTGCAGTAACAATATCCTTTGTATGAACAAGATGAATTTGTACAAACATTTCAAACAAGCATTTTTCATTATTTTCCATTGTAAATCTTTTTAAACATTCCATGAAATAAAAACAAATTTGTTACATGCAGTATTCAAATGGTTTTTGAGAACAAATGAGGGTGTCCTGTTACTAAAATAAAGTTGATGTAATTGAGAAAAACTGGGGTAAGTTTTGGATTCAGAGTTCAAAGGTTAGTCAAAAACAAGTGTCAGATCTAAGTCAACAAAATGTATGTTGCCTATTGTTATATACAAAGAGTAACCATAAATTGCTTACTGTCACTCTTTACTTAGATGATAGGTATAGCCTGACCGCTTACTGGAAGTTCAATACATGGAGTTACTACTAAAGATGGTGTTAGTAGGGGAGATTACCCGAAATACGTGGTTGGGTACCCTTAAGTTTAGAATTAAGGACTTCACTATCAAGTATTTCCAGCGAATCGCTCTAGATAAATCAACAAAAGTGAAGGTCTTAGTAGATAGAGTTTCCCGGGTGGAAAAATAGGGGGATTCACTAGTCTTAGATTTAGACGGGACATGGGTGTAGTTAGATCTAGATTAAATAGATTATCCAACGAAGCCGTTAAACTGGATGCTGAAATTCGTCAGGAATGTTTAAAAAGGTTTTCCGACCGGTACATCAGAAGTGTTGTTACTCTGGACGGGCACAGTCTTCAATCGACTCGTGAAATTCGGGAAATTTTCGGACTTTGCTGAACCTCCCGGTGCAGGAGTTCCACAATTATTTAACTGGCTTCCCGGAAGCAACTAATTGTGAGGAGAGGGTGACGGATTATGAAGTCTGTGACGCGTTGAAGCAGGTCGGCCTCGATAAACCGCCAGGGCTTGACGGTTTGCCCTATGAAGTGTACATGAGGATGTCGCACATGTGTTTAATCATTGGTTTGCCCATTATCATTATCGCATTATAAGGGTGTGATTACATTGCTGCAGGAAGTTTGCAGGAATTTTGGGGGAGGGCTTAGACAATCACAGGCCCATAACTGCTAAATACAGAGTTAAAGATTTTTAAAGGTAGGGGAAGATCCATCCAAAACAAATTGCATTTGGTTTGCTCGATTCTAGCGGAGTTAGATAAAGGCGATGATTATACCGTGCTGATCAGTTTGGATCAGTCCAAGGTATTTCATACAGTTGACCACCGGTATTTGACGACTGTTTTGGATTCTGCAAGATTCAAACCGGAGTTCCTCAGATATATTCACACCTTGTACTAATCCCCTACGGCAATAGTACATGTGAATAGGAATAACTAGAAGGCCTTATCGATTGAATGGTCAGTTCGACAGGGTTGCCCGTTATCCTGTGTCCTCGCTTTGAAGCACCTGCTCTGTAGGTTATGGGACGGTGACAGGATTGAGGATATAGTTGCGGTGAGAGAGGCACTTGCAAGGTACAAGCTAATAACTGAGACAAAGATCAATTGCAAAAAGAGCGAATGCGTGCGCTTGGGGTTCTGGCGAAGTGGCTTCCCTCTGTCGGTTCCATTTAACTGGAAGGATGGTCCGATAAAGATCTTCGGAGTATTGTTCGAGTCAGACCTTCAGATTTAAAAGAATTGGTCGGAAATACAAGCACGGATTTGTGAATGGTTTCAAAGGTAGTTGTCTTTAAATGGCAGGGTGAAGGCTTATGTCACCTAAATATCCCCTCCTGGCCTTTCACCGGGTTTTTTTTGTATCCCTCGGCTTGCGGCTCGGTAATTGGTGCTTGAACGGTCCCTTTTCTGGTTTTTGTGGAAGGGGCGCCGACCATTATTTCGCAGGCAGGTTTGTACACAGCGGCCTAGCAATGGAGGTTTAGGGCAGCCAGATGTGGCGGCTCACAGGGATGCTGAGAGGCAGGTAAGTAACTGCTTGGCTGCAGAGGATCTGGGCCACCTTGTCAGACCTTTTGTGGTCCCGTGAGGACGAGACCCGACGTAGACCTAGCGGAGAGTCGCGGTTTCTGTCTAATTGCCGTGAGGCCCTTATGACTTCAGTCTACTTACTTGTCATGGCCTCAAAGGGTTCGGATCCGCGAATGGAGAGGCTCGGCTTGTCGTTGGAGGAGATCAGATGCTGGGTTCCTCAATAACTGAATTCTGCCTCACCTGGCGTCTTGCTCGGAATGCGTTGCCGCTCGCAAACGTGGTTGGCAGTCTCGCCATTTTGCGCCCACTGCAGTGAGATAAATGAAATGGCTGAGCATGCCTTTTTCCACTGTTGTAAGGTTTGTCCGTTTTAGGAATACGTGAATGAGGTTATTGCTCGCATCGCACTCAAAGAGTTGGTGCCGCTCGACGTGGGGTACGTCATAGACAATGTCAGTCCAGGTGTTTGTCGCTGAGCTAGCCATGGCTCGCATAGTGATCTGGACGACGCGCTTGAGATTTGACCGCGTGTTCTGAGGAAGGTTACAAAAACCGAAACATTATAGTGTCGACATTACCATCAAGAATGCATATTCATCCTTAGGACTACTTTGTGTTTTTCTCAAACACAAAACATCTCTTAAAATAAACAAACATATTTTGACGTTTCACGTCTCATCACAGCAACTACTTCTGACCAGGAGCGAAACTCGACTGACTTTTCATCAACCCGGTTCCTTAACCTATCGGTCGTCGACAGCAGCCATTAAGGAGCGGTGTTTTAACTGATAAATATATACATCCGAGTATATATTTTACGATCCCCAGAGAGATCAAATCTGTAAACAACAGACGATATATATATATATATATATATATATATATATATATATATATATATATATTATTCTTATTCATGAAGGCCCAATGAAGGTTTCCTTATGAGGAAAGTAGACTCTCATAGAGAATGTGTATTACTTTTTTACAAAACGCGCAGTTTTTACACTATGATCTAAAACAGAAGTGCCGGGAATCGACATTTTGATCATACCCAGAATTGCTGGCCTATACGCATGTAACGTTATTTGTAGGGATACTATACTAGATTGTTACAATATGCAGAAAGTACAAGATAGATACCATGTATATTTATATATTGAGATATCCATGTGTGTGCGTGCGTTCGCATTCGCGCACTTTTCATTGTGTTCTCTGACGTTTGACAAGTATAAATTAAAACTTTATGTTTTTTTAGTTTGCGGTTTACTTTTGAAAGTGAAAGGGTTGATAATTGTGAGCTGTGTGGATTTCTATAAATGTTTCTTGTTAAATTCAGAATGTTGATGAAATGTCAGTTCTATAAATCATAATAAAGCTGTCTTAAAACACGTGAACAGGCCTGTGAATAATTCGTAGAATTGTGTTAGAACGAGCTCATTGGTAGGAGAGGGAAGGGTGCTACCGATTTCTTTTTTTAAAAAAAGAGTGGGAGCCTAAACAAGCCTAAACTCATACACTGTATTATATTAATCCCCCCCGCTTCACCCTTTCTTTTCTCTTCCTTTTTCCTCGAAGTTATTTCACCGTTAACCACAGTTTTTTCCTAATACATCAAAACACAATTAAATTAACTTATATCCAGTTTGAGTTTTCCATATTTTTGAAAGAATCTGTGAGTCTTTAATTCATTGACATATCAGTAACGTGCACGATTCTTTTTTTAAATGTGTTACTTAGGCAATGATAAATCACATTTCCTCCCAAGATATTGCTTTTTCATTGGTCTACGGTGCCCTTTCGAGATAGACTTCAAAATGCCATGAATAGAACATTCTCTAACTCTTAAGCGTTCTTTACCAAACGTGAAAATAGTTGGATTTAATTCCGCTACTCTTAGTTTCGTGTTAAAAATTAAATTTAGAGATATTCTTGTTTTCCAAATTGAAGGGTTTTTAGAAGAAAATGAAGAAGATAAGAAATAACAGTTTTAAGTTGTTTCTATTCTTATTTTTACAACCGAAATTTTATTGTTGTTGATGGTTGTGATGCGGGGGGGGGGATATTCTTTATTCCTATAATACATACCGAGAACTTGTGTAGTACTAAACAGTTATGTAGTAAAATGTTATTTTGGTTATTTACTTAAGTCTAACATGATCAAAGGGGAACCACTCTTGACTGATTAATTATTTATTTATTTATTGATCTACTTGGGAAAAAGAAGACAGGGTTAGGGTTAGGGTTTAGGGTTAGGATTGGGGTTTGGGTTAGGATTAGGGTTTAGGGTTAGGATTAGGGTTAGGATTAGGGTTTAGGGTTAGGATTAGGGTTTAAGGTTTAGGGTTAGGTTAGGGTTAGGTTTTAGAGTTAGTTTAATGGGAAAATTAAATAATTTATCAGTCAAGAGAGGTTCCCCTTTGAGCATGTTAGACTTATAGGAAATAACCGTTATTTTTGTCACACATGTCACCATGAATGTATATATAAAATTGTGTATATGTACGTATGAAAATTCTTGCATATTTTTAATTTGTTTCCATGAAAAATAAAGAAAATGAGTGATTATATATCGTTATTTCTTTTAAATCTATTGCCCAAAATAAATTAGCATCGTAAAAAGCTTTCAAATCAAAGTCTTCTTGGGGAGATTTGATTTCAAATGATTTGTTTTTTATAGGCACATATATATAATTTATTTCTCAGTTGAATTTGAAATCACAGTTAATAGCCATCTTATAAGATTTTTTAATGATAGTATATTTTTAAATGGCAAAATGCAGCAAAAACATTGTGGTGAATTCTTTAAATTACGAGTAGTACACTCCATGCAAAAATATGGTAGATTTTACGTTACATTGAAATAAAATTATATTTTATTCCCTGTTATAATGACCTCGTTTTCAAATAATTTGTCTTAATCTATGAAAAAAGAGGATGTAAAGTAAAATTAACTAAAAAAGGTAACCATCTAAGTTTTTTTTAATCTGGTTAATATCGGGTAATTTCCATAAGGTTTATGTATGTATGTCTGTGCGTGTCTGTGCGAGAGAGAGAGACAGACAGAGACAGAGACAGAGACAGAGACAGAGAGACAGAGAGACAGACAGACAGAGACAGAGAGATGGGGGGATAATGTGCATATCAAATTATGTGCAAGATAAAATGTTTAATTCAAGGTTCAATAATTTTACAAAAAGTTGATTACCATCATAAAATATGGGTTAGCAAAATACGCGCATTGTAACTCAATTCTGTTCATCTTTTTGTCAATTGGCCATTGACTTGGCCAATACCATATTTTTGTCGGCTAGTCTTTTATCCTTGACACGGAAATGGTCGAGGGAAATTCGGAATTCAAACCAGCTGTACTCCGCTTGAAAATTGATTTTGTGTCGCATCGGGCGGAAAGGTTGAGTAAATGCATATTAAATTTTTTAAGTTTTACATAATAGTTTATCAGTATTATTTGTATTATTCGAACTATTGTCTTCATCTTCATTGTTATTTGTACAACGTTTCCGTCGATGTGCCCTCCGGTCTTCTTCAGGTATTTCTTGTCGGAAACGGGAACTTTCTAGGACTTGGGAACCTTCTTGGACTCGGGAACCGTTTTGATGAGGACAATAGTCCGAATAATACAAATAATACTAATTATCAAGCCTCATCTCAAAACTTCAGAGGAATAATAGTTTATCAGTTTTTAAATCTTCTTGAAATCTGTGTATTTTCTTCTTTCTCACGTTCTTCTCGGCTTCAATTTTATTACATTAAAAATTATATTTTGCCATGGATTGATCTTCCAAAATGTTGTTAAAATTTATGATAGTTTATTTTTAAAAATTGACTCTTTATATAATTCAAATTAACATAATTTGAAATAAAAGAAATATTTTATACTTATTTTGCACGTGAATTTCGCGTTTGGTGGAAGTTTAAAAGCATTCTGCAGTTAGTAAATGTGTAGAGGTAATAAGCGAATCATTAAGTCATCATATGTAATGTAATTGTTACATAATGGCCGTCCAGCACCTATATTGTGGCCTTGTGCCAGACTCGGAGAAACCTTAAAACAAAAATGTATTCCGATTCTTACTTGGGTGGCCTTTGTAGAATCGGCCGAAAAAGAAATAAAATCTTTTAACGAGATATTGGCGACACAATGACGGGTTTTAACGAAATCCTAGTATTCGTGACGGCCAGTCGTCCTTTGATCTAAAAGGCCGTGAACTCTATTTGACCAGAATGATTCGAAGGAATGGAATATTCTTTTCTTTCTGGATGGTCCAAGAAAAGATCTTTCTGGAAAGTTAGTTTCACATACTATATAAGAAACCGTAGCAGTAGAGGGTTAGTCAGTTAGAAGAGTCAGAGGAGATCAGAGCCAGGGAGGTAGTGATCGAGGGTTAGTCGAGGCCGTACGGTGTTTGGCAAACTGTTGTCGCTGGAGACGATAAGGAATGGCCTGTTATTGTTAAGAAAAGTTTGTCGCCGAGAAGTTTATTAAGTACTTAAACCCTAAGTTGAATCCAGTTAAAATACACCTCTTGTTAAGACAGAGATTATTAGGGACCCTCTCTCTCAAGAATTGCAGTGAAGTTTTTATTATAATAAACTTCTGAAAAATAAACACAGCATTATCAGTCTTCTTTACTACGACGAAAGATACTATGACAGTATCGTGAATGGGACGACCACTAGACACCCGTGGAGAAAGTCAAATTGACCGTGACTAAAAACCCACGGTCGTGAAACTTGATACCAGTTTGCTAGACGAATAACGGGAGGCACGTGGCGTGCATAATGTGATATCCCCTTGACCTGCCACTAGCGACTAAGGACTGCTGGATATTGTAAACAACCCCAGAGGTTGACGCGTGAAACGCTACCGCTACGTTATTGCTATTATTGGTAGTATCGGTGAAAAACCAATAACGTTACACAATATAATATATATATATATATATATATATATATATATATATATATATATATATATATATATATAGACTTGTTAATTAGTTGTGATGGCCCAATATAAAAGACGTAGAAAATATCATTTTACTTAATAAGCTTTCCAATAACAAATAAATAAGATTAGTTATAAAGAAAATGAGTGATTATATATAAATAAAATCAATTACAATTTTTTAAATGAAATATTTTTCTTCCACCTCAAATATGATTTCACGATTAAAAAAAGAAATAAGCGGAGTTCCTGAAAACCTAATTTGCCCGACAAAAATTGAAGCCGTCTAAACTCCTTTGAAAATTAAACTATTAGCTCCAAAATATCTACTCATTTGCTTTCCAACAAGTCACCAATTTGGACAGAAAACGAAAAGACGGACATATCTTATTAGATATTCATTTAAACGCTTCTGGTAGCGGTCATTAAATTCACTATCAATTCATATTTTATTTACAAAATTTATATTTTAATTAAATGTAAATAGATAAATAAGGAAGTGGATTATTAAAAATTATCTCTGTTGGGGAATTATAACGAACAGAGATGAGTGCTAATTTAGAACCCATACTTGAAAAATGTTTTATTCTCTAAGTTAAAATATTTTAATGCTATTACGCTAACATAAATCTTGATGTACCATTTTAGTTGTGTTATGGTGACATAAAAAATTGGATCATTATATAAGCAGAGTTCTTTAAATGCATCACTGACACATAAAACTACTTTTGTGTGTATATCTAACCTTTATTATGACATTTACTCTTTTGAAATTGCGCTGATTAAAATGTGTATACACTTTGTGACACCACTTATATCATTAAATAAGCAGAATTTATTTCTATCTTTTATTGGATAGCCAAACGGTTTTCATGTAGTGCTACTAAATTTGGTATGCAGTAGAAGATTGTTAACAAAAAATAGTTTGTTCCCCAGTGGGGAAAGAGGGACTCTCTTTGAAAGGGGATCTCTAACAATAATCAGTGGGAGGATAAATTTGTCTAAAATAATTATTTGCATGCAATAAAACATTCTAATTAGATATTTGAGTAGTTTTTCTAGTCGGAGATGTAAAATAATTACATAAAATCATTTCTTAGTCAGTATTATCTGCGTTATTCGGACGATTGTCCTCATCTTCATTGTTATCTGTACAACGTTTCGGCCGATGTGCCCTCCGGCCTTTTTCAGGTATTTCTTGTCGAACTTGGGAACCTTCTCGGACTCGGGAACCTTCTTTTCGGACTCGGGAACCTTCTTGTCGTAATCGGGAGCCACCACGGAACTTTGAACCCGATTACGACAAGAAGGTTCCCGAGTCCGAGAAGGTTCTCGAGTCCGACAAGAAATACCTGAAGAAGGCCGGGGGGGGGCATATCGGCCGAAACGCTGTACAGGTGACAATGAAGATAAGAACAACAGTCCGAATAATGCAGATAATACTAATCATCAAGCCTCATCTCATCATTCAGAGAAATAGCATTTCTTAGTTATAAATAATCTGAAAAAGATAAAATAAAAGTGTTTAAATGTCTTAAGTATCATTCACTTACATTAAGAATATTTCACTACAAAACTCAATATTAACTTCATAAGATAATGTATTTAAGAATATAATTGGCAAATATATTTTTTATGAAGATTTATCTTTTGAAATAACAATTACTGTTTTTGTCTCCTGTGTATGATAGTAAACTCCATCCGGTGATGAGACTCAAGTTCTGGAGCCTTGGGGGAGGGGTGACCCTTTCATTGCTATTACTCTCAGTTCCACTCTGGTTCAGAGGGTTAGCATTTATTAAAGTCTCATCTATGGGTTTAATAGATATGTTTGGAATAATGAAAAGTTTACCTATTTAAAATGATTGTAAAAACCATCTACAATTGGAGATGATCATTTTTCAACTGACTTCGGCATAAAATAAACCAACAGGGATTGCTGTAAAACTAACCACCCTAATTACCCTTTGTAATTGTTCGGTGTAAATTTCCAATTGACATCAAGTATTATAAAATAATCAACTGTGATCCAAGTCTTGACTCGGTGGGGGGGAGTGCCAACAGATGCTTCTTATTCGTATGCAAGCACTGTATATTATGGATTTTTTAGGCTGAGAGGGTTGATTTTTTAGGCTGAGAGGGTTTAAGTCTAGGAATGTGTGGTTGTCAGTGGGTTTGGTGTATAGGGACAACATATAAAGACTTCCACCAATCTCTACCACCCAAATAGCAGTCCACCAAAAAAAAAAAAACACAGCCAAAAAAAAACAAAAAAACTCTCAGAGACAAAATTTCATATTAACTTGGTTCAATTAACTACCAGGCCGGACAGAATGCCGCCGTAACCCCAACAGCACGCATAAGAGAAGGGACAGTCATTCTATCTTAAAAGTTTGAGAAAGAGGGATGAACCTCGAAATATTGGTGAATAAATAAGATTAAAAACACAATATCCATCATTTTGTTTCTCACGTTCATTTTTTTCATGCTCCTAAAACAACCAACATTTTTTTCCTTGATATATATATATATATATATATATATATATATATATATATATATATATATATATATATATAGTCGTAAGATACATCTTTTGAATGCGTACAGGGTGCTCGTCAATGATGCACTATCTTCATCGCCGATTACAGGTTCTTGTGCATAATATCGGCTCCGATAGCAACCCCGACTTGAATCCGACATCTTCAAGTCACCACCCCAGAAGCTACGTGCTACTAGTCTTGACATTTTGCCACGAATAAAACAACAGAAACTCAACCTCTTAAATCAAGAAACCACAGTCGGTGTGAGCCAATGAAAAAGTCCATCTATCCTTCTACTTTTATATAATAGAATAATTGGTTTCTCTCTGTTTCAATCTAATTAACCTTCCACGAATTCCGCTTACGGTAAGTTCGCCTTTTCTATGAACTTAATTGATTTTATCTATTCTAACTTACCACCTTCTATGATTTTACCAAGCTGATTACCAACCAGTTTTATTTCCCCTTCTCAAAAAATAAAAAGAAAGAAAGAAAACAGTCCCAAATCATAATGTTTCCACCACCATGCTTACTGCTTAATGGTTGGGATGGTGTTCTTGGGGTCCAAGTCAACTTTTTTTCTTCCAAACTCGGCGTGTCGAGTTGATGACAAAAATCTCAATTTAATCTCATCTGACCGCATCACTTTATTTCAACCCTTCTCAGAATCATCCAGATTCTCACTTGCAAACTTCAGGAGGGTCTGTCCATGTGCCTTCTTGGGTAGGGGGACCTTGCAACCACTACATGATTTTAGTCCACAACGAAATCATGTTTGGAGGAAAAAAATGTTGACATGGACCGGAAGAACACCATCCCAACCATTAATCATGGGGGTGGAAACATTATGCTTTGGGGTTGTTTCTTTGCTAAGGGGACAGGACGACTACATCGGGTCGAGGGAAAGATGGATGGGGTAAAGTACAGGAAAATCTTGAACGAAAACCTCATTGCCTCAGCCAAGACACTGAAGATGAGTCGTATTCCAGCATGACAATGCCCCAAAGCATACGGCTAAGGCAACAAAGGAGTAGCTCAAGAAGAAACTCATTAAGGTAATGGAATGGCCTAGTCAGTCTCCGCACCTTAATCCTTTAGAGAATCCGTGGAGGGAGCTGAAGCTTTGAGTTTCCGAACGACAACCTACAAACCTTAAGGATTTGGACAGGATCTACAAAGACGAATGGACCAAATTTCCACCTGCATCTGTAAAAACTTTGTAACCAACTACAGGAAACGCCTAGATGCTGTGCTTGCCAACAAGGGTTTCTTCACCAAGTATTGAGTTATATCTTGTTAAATACTTATTTTTACAATAAAATACAAATAAATATTCAAAGATTATATAATGTTATTTTCTAAAAAGAAAAAAAAAACAAACAAATTATATTCTATCTCTCCCTTTCAAGCTGGGCCTACCCTGAAAATTATACACCATTCCACTTTTTTTGTGGTGGCAAACTCAGAAAATCAGCAGGGGGTGAAATAATTATTTTCCTCGTGCAAAATTGAATTAATTCACAAAATCACATGTAGGTTTGTTACCATGACTAATTAAAATTAAAATAAGAAATATGAGAACGGGTAAATGAAAAATGAGTAAATAAAAAAACGGGTTAATAAAAAAAATAGGTAAATAAAAAAACCGGGTTATTAAAAAACGAGTAAATAAAAAAAAACAGTAACGACTACATTATGTTATAGAGAAAATGCGTATTTTAATGGCAGTTTTGTAAAGCATGAATTTTGTGGCAAAATGATGGCTGAAAAACATTCGCACCGTTTTTTTTTTGGTTTGCTGTATGCGAATATGATGCCAGTATTTGGTATAATCGTTATTCGCACGAATGTCACTTTCCAAATGCTTTCTCATACTACTTATCTATCTTTCTATTTCTATCTCGGAAATATTGCGCCATTTACTTGGAGTACCTGTGTAAGTACTGCAAGTGTTTGAACAAGTGAGAGAAGCCTGGTTCGCAATTTATGGACTAAAAATATCCCACAAATATTCTATGAGGTTAAAATCCAGGCTTCTTGCAAACTATACAAATGTCAGTAGCGTTACGCTACAGATATTCTTTAATTGTACGTGGTATATGGAGTTAGGCATTTCTATCTACGAAGATTCGGAGTAATACTAATGGATGACCATCAAAATGAGATACGAGGATTTTGTTAAACGGTTTACTATTGGCATTTTGCGCTGTTGAGTTTGCCTTGTAGTATCGAGTTTACAATCATACGAACAACCACACGGGATCATTACTGAATCACTAATAAATGAAATGTCTTCTTAGATGTTGAGTTGATAATGATTTGTAATTTCCCTTAGCATGCTATATTTGATGTCTGCTATCAGTCATATACAATAGAAAGTGTTTCTTGTCAGACTAGTTCACCTTTCTTTCAAGAGAAGATGTTCCAGTCAGTTCTGCTAATTCACCACAGAAAAGTTTCTGAAAATATCTTGAAGTGTAGAGTGTCCGTTGGATAGTATGTTATGAAGGAAATCTTCTTTATATGGTGTTGAGGGATATTCAGGGATTGAAATGCCATTGGTATCGAAGAAAGCAAATTGTTGAACCGAGTTCTTTTTTGGCAAATCGCATAAGCAACCTATTTTCGCAAATATCTATTTTAATCTTTTCCTTTACATAGTGTGTTGTTGGATGCTTTTTATCTGACAAATAATTACTATATATCTTATGTTGAGCTGTCTTCTAATTTGTCCACTGGAAAACCTACAAGTACTATGAATCTTATTATAATGGAGATTGTGTGTTTTTCAGTCTGTAACCGAAACTCTATTAGTACTCAAGTCACAATTCCCTTAGTTATTTACATCACATTCTTCATGATTCTATTTCTATTTAAACCGCAATTAATAATAAAACTGTTTGACATTATTAATACTGTTGGCCTTACCTAAATACTAATAACATGCAATTGTATTTATATATACAACAAAATACCAGTTTTCAGTGTAAATGTAAAGCTAATTTACATATTGATATTAAAAAAACTGATTTTAATAAAATGTGTTTGGTATTATTGATTTCTAATTGTTTGGTTTTATCTTAATGAATATGAGTAAAAATCTCTTCAATAAATCCTAAAAGAAATTCATTAACAAGAAGAAATAACTGTAATTTTATTCTTTACTTCCTATTTTAACTAAATAGTTAAATTAGGAAAATTTAGCATTGAAAAACGGAAGTGATGAAAGAGTAAGTTTCAGTTGTTCTATTTTCCGATTATACCCCCTCCGTTTCAAATCTTTTTATTTGAATTCTTACTTAGTTTCATTAGCCTTTCTGATTTAATCTAATATTTTATTACATTTAAACTTAAATACTTGCACCCGGAGGGTGCATATATTTGCTAGTCCTAATAATCGATCAATGTTAATTGTCATTAATTCTTAGCCGTGATATTATGCTGTTTAAGTTCATATTAGAAATGTTTTCTTAAGAGTTAAACTGCGAATTTGTCATACATATTACGCATTGGGAACTGTCACGATGGGGCATGAACAAAGCATTGGAATGGCCCCTACTTTTTGCTTTCCACTTCAAACGTGCAAATAAGACTATATTTGGAGAAGTTTTTACAAAAGTTGTAAGTAAAAATTGGATGGTGCTCACGTTTTGAGCGATATATATATATATATATATATATATATATATATATATAGAGAGAGAGAGAGAGAGAGAGAGGTGAGAGAGAGATGGAGAGAGAGAAACGAAAGTGAATTTTAAATTATCTATTGTTTTATTTTATTTTTACTTGTAAATTATTATACCTAAAAATCGTCTACTGCTCGAAAAATGTTCATGTATGCTTACACTTAAACATCCCAAATAATGTACAAATTCTTTTTAAAAATGACTGGAAAGAAAAAAAATTAATAAGTGAATTTTAAATTATTTATTTAACTTGTTTTACTTTTTATCTTGTTGTAAACAATTATACCTAAAAAATATATTCTATAAACTTAAAACTTCGATAAACAACTGCCACACTGAATATAAAAGACAAGTGTTAAATTTAACTCGAAGATAACAGTAGAATAATGAATCAAAATAATGTTGACTATACGAGAAATTAAATAATAATTAGAACCCACAATCCCTGATTAAAACTAAATAAAATGGAGTAGTTGGACTTTAACTAAGTTAAAACTTAAAGTTAAGAAGAACGTGGTCGATTATTAAGATGCATAGTACTTCTAGGTTGTCCAGTAGACAAACTAGTGTCCTATTTTGATGTCTAATTGGTCATTTGTAATTTATTGGGTTATAAATGACCAACTAGACATCAAACTTGGATACTTTACAGGGGATGAATTTGAAGTCCTAAAAACAATCAAAAGCAGAAAAGCTGCTGACCTCAGCAAAATACCCCTTAAAGTAAGGATACAAGAACATTTGACGACCAACTTCTTCGATAATGTAATGCAGTGTACAAACAAAACACGATAAAAGCGACCTCGGAATCACTAAGAACTACAGAGGCATAACTCTTACTACAATATCTACAAAGATTTATAACGCTCTATTGAAATTATTAGAAATATCAAAATGCATTTCGGAAAATCGATCCACAACTTCTCTAATCCTGACTATTTGTCGAATCGTCGAAGGAGAATAAGCAAAAAAATCTCGAGGTAACACTTTCGTTTGTAGATTTCCCCAACACACAGGATACTTCTAGCATATGGTCTCATCAAAGAAACTGTTACTGCTATATTAATGCTCCAAAAAATACTCGAAAGCAATGGTTCGCTCATCCAATGGTGACACTGAATTGTTTCATATTGTTGCTGGTATCTTGCAAAGTGATAAATTAGCACAATGTCTATTTATCATTTGCCTAGAATGTCGTGTGATGTGTTCATGTGCTTTAAATCAGATTAAGCCATCTCCACAATAAATGGCAAGTCTCTGAAGTAGACCAGTTCACATACCTAGGTAGCAATATCTCATCTACAGAAATCGATGTTGCTTAGGAAAGGCATGGATGGCTTTTTAGAGGTTATCGATCATATGGAAATCTGATCTCAGATGAAATAAAACGATAATTCTTCCGAGCGGTAGCCGTATCAGTACTACTGTATGGTTGCACCACTTTGACAAGGATATTGTGTGTTATTTTTAACAAATCCAGGACGCAGCACCCGACAAAGCTTTTACCTCAGTAACACAAATCATCCAAGCAAGACGAGTAAGACGAATGGTGGAGAAGTATGGATTAACTCATAAATGGCGTTTTCCTATGAATTCCTACAAAAACTTGCATACAACCGCAATGTGCGGACACTGGATGTTGAGTTGAGGAACTACCAGGAGTGATGATCGATAATCTGAATGCATAAGAGGTATGAAACTCAGGGTCACAGAATTACTTCATGCTATATATATATATATATATATATATATATATATATATATATATATATATATATATTGCATGGAAGTACTTCAGCTAGCAACCTAGTCACTTTCATAGTCCAATGAAGAGAAGGTAACACTCGAAATTTTACTCAATAAATCAAATTTAACACTTAGAAAACTGAGTTTCTAATATTTTCAATGCTTCACACTAAAGCCCAAGCAAGATATATATACCACCAATAGACGGATATATATACATATATAAAACACACACACACTCACACACACACACACACACACACACACACATATATATATATATATATATATATAGTCAACGACGAAATTATTCGTAGGGCCATGAATATTGAATATTTTTACCCATTTCTTAGGATGTAATACTCGTATGATCGCAGACCTTTTATATGTTATTAAGAACAAAAAAACGAATATAAAACTCAATTTTGAGAAGAATATGTTAAATTTACTAAATATGAGAAGAAAAATAAACAAAAGAAAAAAAGACAAAACTAATCATACTGTATGAAAATTATTAATATTGCGAAATTTTAATAGCATAGTCTTTCATATTTATAACTTGCAATTGTTTTCTAAAGATTTTAATGAGATTTAAACAAATCTTTTCTTGGATTTTCTTTCATTCTTCAATTCTGTTTGTTGGTGACCGATGATTTATTCAGATTTTCAATTCTTGCCATAGATTTTCATTAGGATTCAAGTCAGATTTTGTACTGATAGTTGTAGATTTTCATCCAGAATTCTAATATAGTCTTCAGATTCCTTGTTCATCTTATTGCAATTAATTGTCCAGTACCCCTTGAGCCCAAATAACCCCAAAACATAATCGAGTATCACCATGTTTTAATGCTGGCACTGTGTTCATTGGGAAGAAAGCTTCACCTTTTTTTGCACCCAAATCTTCTGTACATTTTTATGTCCAAAAATTTCAGTTTTTGTTTCACTCCATAGTACCTGTTTCTAAAAGCAATTTTCTTTTGTCCAAGAACGTTTTGGCAAAATTAAACCAAGTAAAAATTTCGTGCGTTGGCTCTAAATATTGTATAAAATTTGTTTCAAAACGGCACCATACCCAGGACACTCTTTTTGGGGGTGGTTTCAATTTTCTGCATGGGGGTGCAGCCTGCATATTCTAGTCGACACCAATAGGCCGGTTACTGATTTGTATTTTCCACCAGGTGGGGAATGTTGCCAAGAAATTACTGGATATTTTGTTCCTAAGCGTGACTATTTGTTGATATATTTTTTAATTCAGATTGTTACCATGGAACAGGGATCACCAAACCTTTTTCTCAGTGGGCCGGATAATAGTGAAAAATAATGAGTGCGAGCCACATTATTATTGTGTTCAATACTTGCTGTTCAATACTTTGTGAAGAGGGGTTCGTCATGGTCAGTTTCTATAAAACGCATTTCTATTTAAACAAAAATGTATATGCAAATACTTCCGCTCATACCCATCGTATCCAAATCTTTGGCAATGTCTTTCAAAACATTTCTTGGTTTTATATTAACCTCTTGACACAGTTTTCGTGCAGTTTACGGTGACAATTTGGGTTTTCTTCACACCAAGGCAAATTATCATGCCAAACTATCTAAACTTCTTTATAACAGTCAGTACCAGCGATATAGGGATAGACTGGTTTGAAATAGTGATGTAAGTATTTTCCGACTTGTGGGAGTTAATAATTCTCTGTCTCAAGTCAAGACTAAGCTTCTTAGTTTTCCCATCGTGTTATGAAGGTAAGAAAAACAATTATCACAAATATTATACTGAATAAATAGTCTAGAAGGTTTATACATATATATATATATATATATATATATATATATATATATATATAGAGAGAGAGAGAGAGAGAGAGAGAGATGTTAATTAATGAGCTTTCTGTTTGTGTTTGTCAATGTCCGTTTTATGTTAAAACAGCGCCACTTATTGACGTCATTTTTTGTCATGAAAGTTTCCACCACTTGTGATATAAGTTCTGTAAAATTGACATCGAGGATCATTCACGGCCACTACAGGTCAAACAACAAAAATCCAAATCTTGGAAATAAACAATTTTTATATCAGAATTTTACACATGACAAATCACTTTTTCAAGTAACACACACACACACACGCACGCACTAGTCTTTCAGCCCTTACTCTTTTTTACATACCACTATCCTGATTCCTTCTTCTGTCTCCACCTGCCAATAGATTTTTAAGATAGTCAATTGTAGATTTAATTTGCTTTACAACCAAAGATTATATTCAAAGTGTGGAACTTTAATAAAATTTCACTTCTCTTAAATTGATATATTTTAACAAAATATCTAAAAATGTGTGTTCCCTATTTTTTTTTTTGGGGGGGGTCGCTTTTGTTTTTTTGTTTTTGTTTTTTTTTGTTTTTTGTTTTTTTTGTTTGTTTTTTGTTTTTTGTTTTTTTAAATGTTACAACACTAAAGCAAAGTGATCCACCTTTTTTGTTTTTAGAACCAAATTGTTTCTCTTTAATGTACTTTTATGGATTATTATTGATTACTTCGCTAGCGTGTGCAAAACCAAACCGTTGAATATGATAACTGGACAGTCAATGCTATACACTAAGCCCAAATGACGCTTAGGTATTACAATTGGCGACGTGAAGACTGACAAAATAACATCAACGTCAGAGGTATACCATTAGAAATGCTGGTATATTCAGACGATAGTGTGAACGTCGTCGACAGGAGCACGTGGGTCAAGTAAAAGAAAAAGAAATGGAAAAGACTTGTGCAGACACACATAATCGAACTTTTCAAAGAACCGATAGTTAAATTAAAACCTCCAGACATTTTAAGTGGCAGTAAACTTGCGACAGGCCTTTTTTTAAACTTCCGGCAAGCCCGTTACATGAATCTAAATAATCTGAAACTCTGACTGTCCTGAGAGCAGAACTGTATACTAAACAAATAGCAGTGCAGGCAAATATTGCTGAAGATGAAGATGGTGGCAGTGTAACTGTAATTAAAAAGGACAGAAAAATCAAAGCTGATGAGGATACCAACTGCTAGCTAGGGCTAAACTGTGGTATCACAAATAACATGAAGGCTGCGACACAGAAACTGACTTCCAAATCGATGAGGATGTCGGAGCTACTCTCATACCATGCAAGATGTTATGAATCGAATGGATAACATGCAGTTATTGTCTGAAATCACAAAACCCACAACAGAAGCCAGCCAAGCCGGAAAGAAAGAAACAATTATGTATTTGTTATAAAGATGAATAATATATTCACAAACAGTTGATCTGTTAACGATGAGGACTAACACATTTTTAAACCAAAAGGAGAAAAAAGAGAGATGAAAACCCGAGGAGATAAGAGGAATGAATTTCAAGAGACTTAGATAAACAAGAATATGTGGATAGTAAAGCGGATGCCACAACTGTCGCAAAATACCATAGTATTAGTATTACAGTCGCCATTTTGTGGTTTACACGTGTTGTTATTAGGTTAGCATTAATAGTTAAATCTATAGCCACCCTTAAGATGAATAGAAGATATTACATATCTCTATTTTAAAATTTTACCACAAATCAATTAATCCTTGGATTTTAATAATTTTGGGCGGGTATTTCAATAAAGAATGAAAGATTATATATAATTTGTATTCTATATTCCGACAAAAAAATGATGTTGATTACATTCCACTTACTTAAAATAAACAATAACATTTATGCTTTGCCTGAGAATCGGAGTCTTAGATATCTGAAATATCCCATCACAAAAAATGAGCACTTGATTTGTATTATGTTAGATAAATCATATTAAAGTATATATCTTAATAATGTTGTAATATTTTGATTTTTTTCATTGGTATCCCCTGATACACACACACACACACACACACACACACATATATATATATATATATATATATATATATATATATATATATATATATTATTCATATAAATTCTTAAAACCATCATTCAGCCATCAAAGTATTTTTCTTAATGGATGTCCTCTGTAAATGTCCTCGGTATCCTTTTAATGAAGTATTTATCAAAGTTTATTTTCTCTTTAGAATTTATGATTTTATATACTTGTATGAGTTCGAGCTTAAGACAGTAGGCTTTAAGAGAAATAAGTAGAGTGACTTGATTTTTTTTTTTAATCATTCTGGGTTTGTTTTTTTGGTTTTTCAACAAAAACGATCACGAAATTCTATCTGAGATTGATGAAAGATTCGACTACAATTTTGTTTACCAGAATGTCCGTTGTTATCGTCAACAAAGAAAATAGCCAGAATATTACCTATTTTTTAAAGTTTATTCTCTTAAGAAAAGAAGTTCAGCTTTACGCTTAATTCTTTCGCTTGAAACATTTTTTTTTATTTCATCGCTCACACGCAATGCACTGTTGTTCTATTCATCCCAAGACAAAAATTCGACATTCTCAAAGTTTCTACGAACAGATGTGCCTTGTTATTTGGCGCCAGGAACGCAGCATGTCAGCCCGTGTCATCTGCAGTCAACATTTGCTTTCGAATTTCAAAGAAGTCAAATTGTATAGATTTTTAAAATATTTTTTTTCCTTTCCTTATTTGCTGATATTTTTGTGATTTTTCTTGGTTTTATTGTCTTCCTTACAAATCTTTGCTAAATTCAGTTTAGAATTCATGAAATTTATGAATGTTAGCACTTTTAGTGAATAGAAAAAGGTAAATGAACGCGAGCATTCGCACACATCTGCATGCATATATAACAATGTACAATAAGGTATATATGATGTTATTTATGAGTAGAAGAAAGAAGATATATATATTGTCATCGTGTGAAACTGAAGTCTTTCCTTTTCTGATTCTTATAACACATTTATTTCAACAATGGAAATACGACAAAAATAAAATGTATAATTATTGTGAATGATTTGTCTATTTGATTATTTCTTCTATTTTTACTCTAATAATTGAGAAGGATTTGTTTGTTTATCTTCTATAGCCAGTTTGGTATCAACCAACCAGTTTTGCTATGCATACTTATTAAACCCAACAGAAAGCATCAATGTAAAAAAAAAGTTTTATTGCTCTGGAATAAAGTGAGACATTTCAGCGGAAAGTTATGTCTCTTCAATTCGTTATTAATCGGATATAATTTAAATTTCCAAACTTTAAAAACAATATTAATGGCTTAATTAATAATATCAATATTAATTCCAAAATAATAATTCATATCTTTAAACCTAAACAGTTTGAGAGATCATTCTTTAAGCTGAAGATATCAAATAATTGTAATAAAAAATTATGATTTACAATCCTGGGAGAAAAGAACAATTCTTAAAAGAATTATTGTCGCAGTCTTGTAAAACATATCTTGGTCTTGAAAAATGCTTAAAGATTCATTGAAAATACATTGTTAGAACTTTTCAGGACTCGATATATCTAGTAGTTTTGCATCATGTGATTCTCACGGAAACAATAATCACCCGATGATCATCAGTACTAAGGAATGATTTTACTGAGAAATGATTTTACTGTTATAATAATCAGCTGCAACTACTTACCCGGTATGACCTTAAGATAGTTAATGACATACTTTCAATTTCTAACAATATAAATTTATATCATGAAAACCAGTTAGCAAGAAGAAAATACAGGCATATACACAAATTCAAAATGTCTGACAAAAATAAATACAAGAGAATTATGAGATAAATTAATTAAAGATATTAAATGAATCCATTTTTGGAAAATATCCTTCATTAGAAATATTGGAAATTTTCAGTACAAAATAATCATTATTACTAATCTAAGGCGCCCAATAGTACCTCACGATACCACCAGAGTTTATTGATTTTACGGTGATCTTGGTGCATCTTAATATATTTTTGCTTTCTGTTGATGACAAAATTGAACTAGCAATACACCTCATCATAAGAAATGTACTGGTTATATATATATATATATATATATATTATATATATATATATATATATATATATTATATAACCGGCCGTTCCTACAGTGGAAATATACACCGTTCTCACTATAAATAGTGAGACACCGAGTGAAAGGTTGTACTGTTACCGTTAACGCAAGCTAGCCGTTCCTGTACCATTATTGTAAATACACTTGTCTTATGTTACCCTACCTCGACTTGACTTCTTTTTTACTGTTGGATTAACATCTACTAAAAGTTTCGCTTAAAGCTCTTCAGGGCTGAGATCTTAGCCCTAAAGAGCATTAAGCGAAACTTTTAGTAGGTTCGTCTGACTCATTAAATTTATCTTTATCATTTGCTCTACTTAGGTATTGAGCACTTTTTATTTATTAGCTTTAGTCTCCTGGCGGGTTTGTATGAATATATATATATATAATATATATATATATATATATATAATATATGCAGATAAATTGTTTTTTCTTTTGGCCAAGATATTGTACTAATAGATTATTTTTTTGTTGGTACGATTATCTTGGTCTTTTTCTTTTTACAAATTTTTTCTTCCCGGTTGATGTTGGTAGTATATTTTTACAATCAAACTATTTGCTGTTTTTTTCTCACCGCGAGGATTTACCAACAAGTTTGGTACATATAATATATATATATATATATATATATATATATATATATATATATTCATTATAGTGTACAATATATTTAAAGTGCGATTGTTACCATTGGTTTCAAAGTAGCATGTTAGCCACTTTTCCCCAAGAAAACGCGCCCGTTAAGTCATGTAGAGACAAAGAAGACTGCCCACTACAACAAAGATGCAGCGTAAAATCAGTGATCTACTTAGCGTCAATTAAACCTAGCAATATAAACCGTCCAACAACCAGTGAAAGCTATATGGGAATGGCTCAAGGTAGCTTCAAGCAAAGATTCTACGCGCACAATGCATCATTTAGAGACACGAAAACAAAAGAAATGCAACAGCACTATCAAATAGAGTATGTTAATACAAAGAACATGGCAAATCCTATAACATAGAAGGGGGAAGTATTAGACAAGCCCAAACCATACACAAATGGATCAAAAAGGTGATCACTATGTAAAACAGAAAAAAATACGAATTCACCAAGGAATGACATTCCCAAACAAATTCCTGAACATCAAATCGGAAGTCTTCAGAGCTTGCTTGCACAGGAAAAAATTCCTATGTTCTTGGACCAATGAGGAAGATACACACAGACAACCACCATAAATACAAGAAGAAGAAAAAAAACAGGAGCTAAGATGTGCGAATACACGAACACATAGGAATCCACGGAAAAACATCACCAAACAGCAAACAATAACAGAAATATGCAAATATGCACATAAATAAGCACAAAAAACACAACAGATCTGAGATGAGCAAAATATAGCATCAATCTAAAATTCAGACGGACAGGAGCAGACTTGAACTATTGAACCTCGGTGTCATCCAACAGAGACCATCAAAGCAAAAAAACAAAACAAGGTCGGCAAAAAACTAATGAATCTCTCATCAAGATAATCGGATAAACGGGAGTTCAAGGAAAGAAAGAATAAGCGAGGTGACAAGGAGGGGGTAGGAAAAAATTAATACTTCTAAAAGATGAACCACGGATGCGTAGACGAGTGTGTGTAGATGTGTAGGCACATGAGGGTGTGCGCGTATATGAACATATACGCTCTGCTTTCACTCTTAACCAAAGAAACACAAAAATTCGATTCACACAAGTACACACATATATAAATGAATTGACATTCCCTGCATTTCTTAACGGGCGCGTTGTTTTGATGATAAGTGGCTAACATGCTGCTTTGAAACCAATGGTAACAAACGCACCTTAAATGTATTGTATACTATAATGAATAAATAAATACAGTAATCGAGCACTTTATTTCAATTCTTCAA
Organism: Doryteuthis pealeii; assembly: GCA_023376005.1. NCBI lineage: Eukaryota > Metazoa > Mollusca > Cephalopoda > Myopsida > Loliginidae > Doryteuthis > Doryteuthis pealeii. The sequence goes on from CM042152.1 coordinate 102,424,051, forward strand.
TACTAGAAAAAACTACTAACTAATATATATATATATATATATATATATATATATATAATAATATATATATATATATGAAATATATTTTAGAAAAAACAAACACATGATGTTATTGTTATGATGTGTTTTGTTTTTCTAAAAATATTCATTTCATACTGTCGGATTTATATTTATTTCATACTGTCGGATTCACTTCCATTCACTTTTTCATATATATATATATATATATATATATATATATATATGTGTGTGTGTGTGTGTGTGTGTGTGTGTGTGTAAAATAGACAAAAATTCTTTTTACTTATCTCATAAATGATGCCTCTTTTATGATGTTTGTTATCATTAAGAGTTTACAACGAACAGTTACAAACGATAACATAATATTGTTATCGGTCAATATATATATATATATATATATATATATATATATTGACCGATAACAATATTTCTCAAAGTAAAATAGTTGAAACCTCTCAATTCGTATTTAAACCAACAAATATTGTTCTGTTTGTTCTGAAATAATACTGTTACAATAACAATCAGTCTTCAAAAATGACACGATTGACAATACTAAGACCAACAAGAATTTTCATCAAATCAAACAGCAGAAACATAACTTTTGTGAACATTAGAACTTTGGTTAAAATAAATTTTCTTTTTCTATTTTGTCTGTCATGTTCAATGTTATTTAAGTCTATTTTGCAGTTGTCAGCCATCATTCCATTTTCAGTTTCCTGTGCCGCCATATTTGAATAAAGCCGTTATTTCGTTTTTACTCTTAGTTCATGATTTATTACACTCAATAGAGGGGTCTTACATAGAATTAAACTCACAAAAATATTAGATCTAACACATATCCTACTGACAGTAGTTTAATTAATGTAAGAGAGATTTCACAAGACAACCGTGATAGGTACTAGTGGTCACATGTCTATGAATCCCAAATTTTCTGAAATAATAATCATGTGATTTCTGGTTAATCAAAACAAAAATATAAAAAGTAATAAGGAAACCATATATTCCATAATATCATTAACACATACATCAATAGCAAAATATTTACTGGGTCTTTTTGTTACCAGCATCAGTATGCAGAACAGCGAAGTCATATCACTGAGGTGAGTCGTTGATTGGGTTTGTGGCATTCCTTGTGGACCAATTCTTTCCTATCGACTGTGCCAAAAAGTGCGGAATGGTCCAACACAAGCCTTCACCACTATAAATAAAAACACTGTTTTTGTTTTTCACTGAATGAACAATCATGCGTCGAAAATCGCCGAGACAGTCCATATATATATATATATATATATATATATATATATTACTTTAAAACTCTACCGGTGTGAAAAAACACAGATGACTTCAAAATCTTTTTTTTTTTTCAAACAGGCATCTGGGGAAAAAATTTTTTTAAATTATTCAAAAATTTCTTTCTAAATTCTAAAATTTTTTAAAGCATATCCGTACTTTCTGAAATTAATCATCAGTAAGTCAGAATTATTCTAAAGAACCATTCAGGTGAAACCTTGGTAGATAGTGTCTGACTCATGTAGGTCCTTATATGTTCACATAAATATCTGTTCCAGCAAAACTCAAACTGGAAACCACATTCAAACGCATTTGAAAAGCAGATTCAAAACAAAGGGAGATTTTAAAACAAAGGGAGATTTCAGATTAACGACACAAACGGCATTTTTTCGCTTTCAGATCAAATTGTGATTCGATGTTTCTAATCCGGCGTGGATGGCAGATTTTATGGTAAAACCATTTTCATGATGTTCATCGTTTTCAATGGAATAATTGCATTTAATTGGGATGTTTTTTTTGTTGGAGTTTGAAAACTGTGAAAACAAAAGCTTTCAATATGTTTGGTTTCCATAGTGAACGGAGTGAAAAAGTGATAGGTTAAATTTATGAATATCAAACAGAAGATTTTAGTTTCATTTAATTATCGGGCTTAATAAATTGTTTTACTGGTAAAGTTTATCAGTTAATTTGGATTTTGGCGGTAAATTATAAAAATTGGGTACTTCTATTTAAAATTTTTGACTCAAAAATATTTTTTTTCTAATAGAAATAATTTATTTCAGGTAGCTGACATAAATTTCTCGGTCTACCTAAAAATTGATGGGTTTTTACGATCTTTATTAACTAAATTTTGCAATCAGCCAAGATCGTAATTTTTTTCCAAAAATGAGCAAAAACAGTAGCTAACCATGAAAATCTTAAGTCATTTTTCGGATTATTAGCTAAAAAAAACGTGTTTTGTTTCTTGGCACTAAAAATCGCGTTTACCAGACATTACAGAATAAATAAAATAAATCCGTATTGCAAAAATAAAATTCACTTATCATATTTTTCATATTATCATTGCTCCATGAATAATTTCACGAAGTTTTGTAGAGTTTTTTTTTAAAGTTTTTTTAAGTGAATGATAATTGAATGTTTTGTCGATTTCAACATTAATCCTAACTAATGCAGCATGAAGAACTACCATCAAATCTAATTAGTAATATCTATAGTTCTTTTAGAAAGACGAATATTTTTTTCTTTTAATGTTGTTTGAAAATCTAACTTCTGATTGGCGATTGATTTTGCAGCAATATAGCTTCCTTCTGACTCGTTATTGTATATTGTCAAGGAAGCCTTCTCAATGAGAGTCTTCATCTCTTCATGCGAATAAAAAAGAATTACGTTGAAATTTCCTTGGCTCAATAAGTATACATGCCAAATTTGCTACCTCTACTTAAAAGCGTTTGACCATAAACAAATACTTCACAAATATGTCCACATACGTGTGTGTGTGTGTGTGTGTGTGTGTGTGTGTGTACGCGTGTGTGTACGCGTGTGTATGTTTATATTTACACACAAAGGAAGAATATCAGTTATATATACTCTATAATAATTAAACTATTTTTAAATGAAAACTGTCTGTTGTAATTGTGTGATTTTATTCATTAATGAACTTTTGAGAGATTTTCGTATTCTTACAAATAATGTATGTATGAGTATACTGTTCAGAAAATCAAGTTTAACTACTTTTTTTAATCGCTAGAAAAGTAAACAGGAATAATTTAAAGTGTCATCCATCACCTGTAATAAATGTAATTTTAATTCAATAGATCAAAATGTTGTTTTTTTTGGGGGGGTGGGGGGCGTTGCTTTTTTGTATTTTGCTTTTTTTTAAGAACAAACTATGATAAAATCTAACGATTTTTAGCAGTCGTTTATTTTTATCTATTTTTTTTTTTTCATTCATTATTTCAACTTTTTCCATTCATTTATCACATTCAACTGCCCACTTACAATGTGACGCTGCACATGAACTAAAACTGGATATTTTTTAGCAACTATAGGCCAGGACGATTCCCGCTAAAGGAAGCGGAACGGGCCGTCGTGGAAAACCGTCAAGTGATGTTTTAATTATGACAAGGAGTGGGAGGTGAGGATGAATGAGTCAGAATGCGTCCATTTTGACTCTGAAGTAGCAAAGAGGGCGACATGGCAGATGTGGTGAGATGGGCTGAGTAGATTCTGACAGTTGTGTCCGGTCCAATTACATATTCTCAGCAACAATGAATATGCTTGTAAAATAATCTCTCTCTCTCTCTCTCTCTCTCTCTCTCTCTCTCTCTCTCTCTCTCTCTCTCTCTCTCTCTCTCTCTCTCTCTGCGTTTACTGGGAGAGACGGCTAGAGAGTGATTGAGAAAAGGAAATACGCACACACATGCGCGCACATGCACACACATACACACACACACACACACACACACACACATATATATATATATATATATATATACACACACACACACACACACACACATATATATATATATATATATATATATATATATATATATATATATATATATATATATATATATATATTCTATCTTTCGATTCTTCTGTCAGCACAGGCTATCTATCCATGACATTTTACTTCCTTTATTATCCCTATCTATTAATACAAACACATATATACTTATATGTATATCTTTTGTAGGAAGCATATCAACATCTTCTTGGGCCATTTATTATATCTTTTCTAAATTAATTTCTTATGCGTTTCGATTATTTGGTCTTAACAATTCTATCATTCCATAATTATTTCATCACTTTTACCATCAAATAAGAAATTCCCTTCTGTTTCCTGCGAATTCATATTATTGAACAGATAAAACTGGCAATAATGATAAAACTGGGGAACAATTTGGGGTATAATTTCTGTTGAGTTTGATTTTTCATTTGATTTATAATAAAAATTGGCATGCTGATTGCAAAACTACAGTCAGTTTTCTCCTATCACGTTAAGTTTTTTTCTCTACAGCTTAATCCCCAAATAAACACAATTGTATTGTTTGTCTGTAAGTAATAGACTGGTCCACTGATTGCGTTGATTATTTTATTGAAAAGAAAGGAGACTTTTTCAGATCTGGTGACTAAGTTCATTTCCAATCAAAAAACAAACCTCAGCACATTTGTGAAGTTATCTATTTGCATATTTTAATTTAAAACTTGGCGATTAAGACACATTTTGGGTCCATCACAAGATGTGAAAGCAGTATATTGAGAGTTTACAAATGTCGATCAAGGGAACACACGATAAGTTGGCATTTGGGATGATTTGGCGAGGATTTTTACCCAGAATGTCACTTTGTTTAATGAAAACTTCACTATATAACAAGAAAAACAAATGTAAAATTGAATATCCTAGTCTACCATTATCTACATTCAGTGCCTCATTCAGCTGAAATCTCAGTGTGGAGCAGTAGGGCTTGAGGGAAACATTGCGTGGAGATGAATCGGCCTCCATGATATGACCCCAAAACTGATAATCCCAACATTCTATATGGGCCATTTGTTGACATAGAGAAAATTATGTCCCCACTTTGCACATGAAACTAGGCCTCTTGAAGCAATTCATTAAAGCATTGTCAACTGAAGGCAAATGTTTCAAGTACCTCATTTTGGCATTTACTGGTCGGTCAACTGAAAAAATCAAGGTCGGTGTGTTTGATAGTCTACAGATTCGGGAAGTTATTAAAGATGAACATTTCATTGGGATAATGTCAGAAATCGAAAAGAATGCTTGGTTCTTTATCTTGTCAAATACTTTTTGGAAATTCAGCAAAGAATTACAATGAAATTGGATAGCCACAAAACGCTTGATTCCAACATGAGTATCAAGTTCCATTTTCTGCATAGCCATCTTGATAATTTCTTAGAAAACCTTGGTGTGGTCAGCAATGAGGAAGATGAATGGTTCCACCAAGATTTGAAATTCATGAAGGAATGGTATCAAGGTATATGGGATGTAAATATAATGGTTGACTATTGTTGGAGCATAAAGTGAAATTGTCCACAGTTTGAACATTCTCAAAAAAAACTATGTGTAAATGTTTGCCGTAACTACTTGCACACAATTTGATTTACAGTAACAATATTTGTATGAACAAGATTGATATGTACAAACATTACAGACAAACAATTTTTCATTCTTTTTCTATTGTAAATTTTAAAAACATTCAATAAAATAAGTTCAAATTTATTATATGCAGTATTTTAAATGGATTTTTGAGACCAAGCGAGGATATCCTGTTACTTAAAAATTTGATGTAATAGAAAAAAACTGGCGTAAATTTTGGATTCAGAGTCCAAAAATTAGTCAAAAACAAGTGTCAGACCTAACTCAACAAAATTCATGATGCCCAGTGTAATGTTTTATTATTCTACATTATATATACATATTTAAAAAATTCCATAAAATAAGAAAAAAATTGTTAGATGCTGTATTTTTATGGTTTTTGAAAAAGATCAAGGGTATCCCGTAGCTCAAAAAGTTGATGTGAAAAACCGGGGTCATTTGTTGATTCAGAGGTCAAAGAATAGTCAAAAACACGTGTCGGATCCAACTCAACGAAAATTGTGTTCCCCAGGGAAATAAATCTTGTTTACCATCTTTTTACAATGATAAATATTCTTCCCACCCCCCACACCCCAAGATTTATCCATCAGTGCATTCAATTGCTTAGTATATTTGTTAACAATAATCTACTCATAAAATATAATGTGATTTTGTACACACACTCTTGCACGCAGCACGTACGCACACACACACCACAACGCAACACACATATATGTATATTATATATATATATATATATATATATATATATATATATATATATATATATTATATAATCAATTTTGTGGTCCCATTGGTTTTGAAAACCTTTTTCGGTGTTATTCATTTGAGGCGTTGACTTTTGAAAATATATATATATATATAATATATATATATATATATATATATATATATATATATATATATATGATAATGATGATGAACAGCAAATAAGAAAAGTGTGTGTATAGAAAAAGTGTTCACTGTTATAATAGCAGAGTAGGTTATAAACCTAAAATATAAATTTTGGATATTCTATTACCGTTACTTAAGTTTTATGTGTATAACAAAATCTTCATACGGTAGAATTGTAAAAAGCTGCAAGTCAAGTGTTTGTATAACGGGGAGGGGTGTTCCCGGGGTTGGATCGTTTTCCGTGAGACGTTTACTTGAAAGCACATAATGTGATTAGATATTATTAAAAGTGATACTCAGATGTAATAGAAACAAATTCAAGATTTTAAAAAAAAGTAAAAAAATAAATAAATAAAATGAAATAAAAAGAATAAAAAGAATATATAAGACATATATAAATAAACTAAAATTTAAATTAGTAACAGATATTTTTTCTCTTGTAGTAAAAATAAATGTGTGTAAAATATGGGATTAATTAAAGTGAGGCGATAGATGAGACAAGACAAATTTAATATGCGTATACTTAAAAACTAGTTAAATTCTTTTGTTCAGCAAATTTTTATCAGCATTTTGTAGAATACATAATCTTTCTTCCAGACACAGATTGCAATTACATTGACTCCTTTTGTAAGCTTGGTCTTTTTCCCAATATTTCACCGTTACGTCTTTTATATGCTTTATGACTTTTATGTTTTTTATGTTACAGGTTTTCATAGTGTTACTGTTGGAATATACAAGCTGAGTTTGTGGTTGTACCATCTGTTTTTTCTGTTTCATTCAGTGGCACCGACGTATGTTTTTTCGTCATTGTTGTTCTCTTTTTCCTTGATGGTGGCTTTGTGTATAATATTGTTAATTTAACAACTACCATTCAAGAGACAGTCGGTCCTATCGCTGCAGTTGCATCTTTTGTCTTTTTCATTTAATATTATAAAATTATGTTTGTTAATAAATTTTTCATATTGTTTATGCAACAATAATTCATTTGAAATTATTATATATATATATATATATATATATATATAATATATTAGAGAGAGAGAGAGAGAGAGAGAGAGAGAGAGAGAGAGAGAATGAGAAAGAGAGAGAGGGGGAGAGAGAGAAAAATTTTTATGTATAAACTTTGTTCTTGTGAACGTTGTTTTTTTTTTTTTAGTATTATGTTCATGTAAGAAACAGAACAAAAGAAAACAGAACAAAAAACAGAATTTTGATATCCAGCTGTTGTTCTGTCCCCGGTTCGATTAACACACACACACACACACACACACACACATATATATATATATATATATATATATATATATATATATATATATATATATATATATCGGTCACGAAAGTTACTCTCACCAATGAGAACATTTTTTGCTATGGTAACGGGAGGCATTTTTAAAATTTAAAATATATCAGTTATTTTTTTCGCGAGTAATAATTAGGTAGACTATACATCTTAATCACTCTCCACCACCCCACATCTCTCTCTCTCTCTCTCTCTCTCTCTCTCTCTCTCTCTCTCTCTCTCTCTCTCTCTCTCTCTCTCTCTCTCTCTCTCTCTCTGTTCTTTTTCTCCTCAAACTATAACTTTCTATAATTCAGTTTTCTCTCGTGTCAACATTACTTTTTGTTATTTCCTTTTTCAGTTTGTTTCTCCTTTCTTTTCTTTCTATCTTTCTTTTGTTTACTCGAGTGATTTAAAAGGACTTCAGTCAACCGATGTTCCTTCGTTCTCAACTTGCCAACACGACTGATATCATCATTTGAATCTCATAGATAAGAAGTTCCCATCCATACGTGAATAATCTCGTGATATGCTAATGTAAAACATCACATGCCAAAATAATTAATTCAGTTATCACTTAGATCTTTGATTAGATTCTGATGACAAAGAAGAATATCATTTGAATTCATTTTCCTTTCTCTTATTGTTGTTCCTTATCCATTTATCTACAAAATTCTAATCGAAAGTTAAGAAAAAAAAGAGTTAATTCAAATTGTTTGTTACAGCAACACATTTGTGATAATGTGAAACATTAAAAGAAAAATAAAGAAAATAATACATGATAATCAGAATATAATAAGCTTTTTTTCTGTTGGTCCTTTCTTTTCTGTTTTAATCATTGTTCTTTTATCCACGCAACATAAAAATCAAATAATCGGTCTAGGAAAAATACTATGTAAGTATACATTAGGTTCCACCAATTTTACCTATGAAATTTACCACCCACCTATATTCAACACAATGAAACTTGTATAAAGATTAATATTAACTTGATATTTTTTGTCCATTCGAAAAAAGAAACATTAAACAAACTCCTGATGATTTTTTTTAATTTCAGCTCACAGAAATAATTAAAATTATGAACAAAAAACAATGTTTACATTTTTGCAGCGTTAAATCAATTGAAATTTAACATAGCCAAAAACAAGTTATGACTAGAAGCTTTTTTTAATTCTATGAAAAATCAATTAATGGTCCGATTTTCACAAAAAATTTCATAATTACTTACCTTTGAATGTAAATATGTTTGAAATAGGGTTTTCCTAAAATATATTAGGGGAAAATTTTTATTTTATGAAATATGAAGTAATGATCCGACGATTACGAACTCCAATTCAAAAATCTAACTACACTTTATACATAATTCGTACCTACCTACAAGATCTCGCTGGTGAAGCAGTTGCTACCCGCCGAGTGACTTCTTCAACTTGAAACGTTCTGACAAATCAGAAATCTAATAAAGAAATCAGATTCATATTGGGCTTATCATGTCCATTTCCTAAAATGATTTTACATTTCATTTATTGTTGTAGATTGAAACTTCTCTCAAGTCTATTTTACATAACATACAACAGTTTTTATATAGAATATGTATACCTTTCTTAATACTCGGGTATATCATAGAAAGAGTTCATCTCGGGAGATAGAGAGACAGAGACAAAGAGAGAGGGAGAGAGAGACAGAGATAGAGAGACAGAGATATATTAGATTAGTAAACTTCTACTTCGATAACTATGGGCTCTTATTTCCATATCGTCAATGTAATGTCTAATAAAGAATAGTAAAAGTAGTAAAGTCGTCGGGGTGGCCTAAAGTCGGTATCAGCCAATCAGCGAAGGAGTCTATCCCCTTTTCACTAGCGCCAGACCAAGGAGATTGTTTTGCGTCTGAGGTGGAGTGCCACACCTACCGTCAGCTCCTAACTTTACTGCACAGATTTCCTGTGCTACTCATACGCTGAGTTGGCGAGGGCCGGTATCGAACTAGGAACCTTGTGGTTTCTAGCCGAACGCTCTACTGACTGAATACCATGGAGAAATGAGAAAGAAACTAACTGGGTGGAACAGAAAGAAGTTGAAAGGAAGAATGTTATGCTCTAGTTCCATCGACTACAAATGAAGACTTTTTTTTAATTTAAGGTGTTTATAAAAAATGATAGGCGCGTGGTCTAATGGTTAGAGTCGTAGGAAATGGACTCATCGACCTGAGTTCAATTCCTGGATGAAGCTGTTTGCATTTCACATGGCACTAACACCCCTGGGAAAGGTATGAATCCAATTCTCGCTCCAGCTATGGGCAAATAGCAGGGGAGATTGGGCTCTTTAACCATGGCTAGGTAACCAGTCTAGAAGAAGAAAAACTCTGAATTCAAACCTGTTAAACTCCGCTTAAGAAATTGACCTTGTGTCACATCCTGCTCGTGCCGAGGAGTTGGTAAATATATATTTTTTAAATCATAGATTGCTAAAACAACATCTATCAGTGAGTGATTGAAATGAAACATATATATAATCTTCAAAATTCCCTCCAGCTATGGGTTAAATAGTAGGGCAGACTGGGCCCTTCAACCTTGGGTAGGTAACCAGTCTAGGAGAGGGATAAGTCTGAATTCAAAATTCCTGAGGTCGGTCGTTGATTGGGTTTGTGGCAACCCTTGACGCACCAATTCTTTCCTATCGACTGTGCCAAAAAGTGTGGATGGTCACACACAAGCCTTCACCACTATAAACAAATCACTGTGTGGTGTTCATTGTGTGTGTGAACCCTCATGCCTCAAAAATCGACGAGAGAGTCCATAATAATATATATGATCTAATACAGTACTTATCAGTCAAATTCCTGTTGAGGATGATAGTTGACATCAAGATAACTAACTACTTCGCAATAATTATACTCTGTATTATTCATATCATCATATGTTATCGGTTTTTTTTTAATACTTATGACATGTTACAGCAAACTCCAGAATCCAGAAGAATAATTCATATAAATCAGTGAATTACCTAGAAGAACTGAAGATTTTTTCTTCAAATTTTTCTTCAAGGAATCAAAAATTTAGGACTGTCAATAACTATATGTTAAAGTCTGTCTTACAATAAAGCAAGCACAATTTATTGGTGATATATCTGGTCTAAAAAGAGATTAGGTAAGTGGCTTTAAATGTACTTTTTACGTAATGTTGTTAACCTGATTTGCATTTAAATCATTAGGCTTCAATATTTATACAAAGGTGTTTGTGGGACTAGAAACTATATATACTATTTGTTCTGGTAGTTTAGATCGTCTTTCAGCACTTACTACAGAAGAACAATTCTACCATATTCAATCATTCTTAGTTATTCAAAAGAAACATTGTCATATTAAAAAATGTCATACCTGAAGTTTATTATTAACAGATTTAGTCTTTAAAAATTACCAGCACTAGTAGTTTCTCAACAAAAAATTCTGGACAGTGAAATAAAAGAACGCTGTGTACTTTTAGGCAGCTCTCTGAAGCAATGAGTCTTCTGAAAATACTCGGTAAATACAAATTCTATTCCTATATTTGGGAAGAAAGTACTCGATATGACTTTCAATTTTCCGTATGATTACGGAAAAATCATTTAGATCTGGTAACAGTTTCTCGTTTTTAATTTATCTTAAAAAAAAAACATTTTAAAAACGTGCAAAATGAGTATGAATTTCCATTTAGAAATAAGGAGAATGAGTCAACTGATTAGTTATACCAATTCACCTTGGTTGAAAATGCATTTATTTGAATATGAAACACGGTAAATAGTAAAATACCTAAATCGTTTCATAATGAGTAAGTAAGCAGTTAAGAGGAAACGCACCGAATTGTTACACGTATAAAAAATAAAACCAAAACGTCAGAGATTGTTATTAAATAACATATTTTGAATCAAAATTACTGTCATAGTTTATAACAATGAGTTTGAATTATGACTTGGCATGCAAAAATAAAACAAAAAATATGTGCAAATTTCAACTGTGTTTCGAAATTCAATAAAAATAATAATCAGAGTTAAATATACGAAAAGTATAAATCTCGGTCTTGTTGGGAATTTGGATATTGGGAAAGATATTTAGAAATAAACCAAAGTGTAGAACAATTGAATTCCACAGATTATTTCCTGTGGTAGAAATCTTTTAAAACAACCCAGAATCGATAGTAATAGGAAGACAGACGGGTGAAAGGTTTGCTTCAGATCAAACGAGAAGATTCATCTCCTAAAAAAGAACTGCATTTACGTAAAATAACTACCAGGCGAATTGTTAATTGTTTATTTCTCTCCCATCCCACACACAATTAAGATCTCAATCCTCAATGATATAATATTGTGCACGGAAATTGTCTACTAACTAAATTATCATATTGTTGTAACGGAGAGTTTTCTTGTCTTTCAACCAGCCGCCGACCGATACAATGGAAAAGTTATAGACTAGATTAATTCATCCTCATTCAGTGACTAAAGTGTTTGTTTACATTTGGTGCCGTGATTCCGAGATACGGTCCACAGAGATATCAACGGGACCATAGGACTACAAATTAGCACAAAGTACGTCAAAGAAAAAGATCCTCATGATGGCATTGCAAAGGATTCAGGAATATTTGGCACATTAAAAAAAAAAATTAATGCTTAATGTATTTAGATTTTACTAGTGGGACCCATGGATATACCACAGTGTGATAATTTAACTATAACAACGTTTGATATTTATATTTAAGAACTCTCTCTCTCTCTCTCTCTCTCTCTCTCTCTCTCTCTCTCTCTCTCTCTCTCTCTCTCTCTCTCTCTCTCTTCTCCTTTTTTCTCCTCCCTCTATCTCTTCTTCCTCTCCATCTTTCTCTCTCTCCCCCTCTATCTCCACCTCCTTCTCTTTATCCTCCCTCTTCCATCTCTCCCTACCCATGTCCTCTTCCTCCCCTCTCTTTTATTCGTATTCCCTTTCTTTCCTCACAGTTAGAAGGAAATATGCTCACTCCCTCCCCTCTAGTCCCCTCTTCTTCTCTATATCTCCATATTCCCCCTCCCTCCATATCCTCACTTTTTCAATCTCCACCATGCACCCCCTTATCTCTATCTCTTCCTCCCTCTCTATCTCCTTTTATCTCCCCCCCCCATATCCTATCTCTCGTCTCCTTCTGACTTTCCCACTTATTTTTATCCCTTTTCCTTTCTCACAATCAAAACGGAGTATGGACACCGGGTGCGAGTATTTAAGTTTTAATATAATATATATATTGAATTAGAAAGATGAATGAAATTAGATAATAATGCATATGAAAAGATAACAATTATTATCTTTTATTTTAGTTATTATAGAATTATACATACTAGCAAAATAAAAAACGCCCTCTGGGCGACGTAATATAAATATTGCCTATGGGGATGGTAGTTGACAATTTAATATCAGAGAGTTTGTATCATAAGTAAAGTAAAATCATCAAATTTATTAAAGGAGTAAAAAAAAAAAAAATGGAAACTTAGTTCTGATAACTTTAAATATATATTGAAATTTAAAAATATATAGATAGATAGATAATACCAAGTATGTATTTATTAAAACTTGTTTAAAAAACCCAATGAGGACTGTCTAATATTGCATACTAAAATTTTGGTGTATTCTATTTATGACGATTTTAGGTAGTGTGACGTAAGCAGTGACGTAGTTTTTGTTACAGACAAAAACCGGAAGCGAATCTCCATTATTAAAAGATGATTGCTCTTGATACGTTTAAGAATAAAACAATGATATAAAAAATCAATAATACCAAGTAATTATTTATCAAAACCGGTTTTGTTAAAACCAGTTTGTAAATTATCCACACCATATACTATATAAACTTTTATTTCTTATTGATATATAAACACATTGCAGAGAATTTCCCACAGTTGAGAATTTTGACATATAGTTATTTAGTAAGCCAGAAGTATGGGGCGCCCAGTGAGAATCGAACTCACAAACAATGGTCTGCTAATCTAGTTTGCTAACCATTACACTACATGGGTATGAATTTTGACATATAGTTATTTACTAAGCTTCGCTTAGATGCGGCACAAGGCCGAATGTAAGAGGCACCCAGTGAGGAACGATCTCACTAGTCAGGGTTTGCCAGTCTAACTTGCTAACTATTATACCACGAGAGGTGCCCTGAATTTTGACATATAAGGTGTGTGTTAAAAGCCCACTCCTACTTATAGACTAGGCCACAATCATGTGATCTATCTCTTGGCCAATCACTGGTAGTACTCTGAGGATGATATTATACTTAACCGACCCTAATGGGCATAATTACTGTAACATTGATGGACGACGGACATAGGATTAAATCACTGGATCTTTACCAATACGTAGGATATACGCTTACCCAAGGATCCCATAACACAGGACTTTCTTTAAGTCCTTTTCAACTGGCCAAGGATGGCATTTAAAAACTTTACAGATTTTAAAAGCATTAATAACATGAGCTGTTTTGAGACAAATCTAGATATAAGATTAAATAATTCTCCGTATCGGGAGGTGGGGTAAAGTGTGACACACGTAGGTAGGTAATTATGAGCGTATTAATTTATAGATTATAAATCATAATGGTGAGAGATGTGATCGTTTTAAAGGCGCGGCTTCCAAATTTTGTAATTTATACCCCAAAACATTTTGACAATGTAGATAATGTGAAAAAATGTATTTTCTGTGAATATTTACTCAGACGTCATACTAAATCAAAATGGATTTGTACAATAGTTTCTTTTATTAAAAGTTCTGATCTAGCAGCAAATCCAAGTTTCAAGACTCTATCTAAATTTATTATTGTTAATGATGTAGCGTTAGTTTCGTATTTGCCTGGGAGAGTTGTCTGCCTGGTTTAGTTTGCTGGTGCCCGCTAGGGGGATATAGTATTTAAGCGGCTGGTTCAAAACGCTTCTCCCTCTTCTCCTGTTCCAGTAACCACGAGACACATGGGGTAGATTTTGGTCTAACCCTTCTCGTTGGGGCTTCGCCCCCTTACATTACTGTAAGTTATTTACAGCATGGACTATCCCTAGTCTCATGTCTGTACTTTTTGTATATCTTGTACCATTCATGAATGTGTGTTTATCTTTCTACATGTAACTTCGTTTTACCTATGTACTTTGTATCTTGTTATATCCATGTGCTGACCATATTAAATGTTTTGTCTGTCAACCTTCGTCGGAGTCATGTATCCAATATATATAACTTTGAACCTTTCTTACAATGACTTATGTTCTATCTCTAACCTGTCCACATTTTTTGACCGTACTGTTACGGACCGATCCTTTTAGTCAACTTAGGGACATAAAGTTATACCTTCATTCTACACCCCTCGATTTCAATTTCAAAACTTATAGGAATATATATTAATATTTATATTTTTGCTTGAAGGCAATTACAATGCGCATATCGCATAAAATTCGATAATTATAGAAGATAAATAATATTGACTTAATAAAGTCGAAACAGCTGCTGTACGATGTTCTACACGCCGAGTAATTCTTTGCGAGATTCACTTGTCAATATTATTTATCTTCTATAATTATCGAATTTTATGCGATATGCGCATTGTAATTGCCTTCAAGCATAAATATAAATATTAATATATACTTTATTCACCAATGCTTCTGAAAATAAACAAACATCCCAAAATCTTATAGGAATATGTTTATAAATATGTTGATATCACATAGATTACCTCAAAATGTTTATTTCCTAACTAGCAGAGGGCAGTGAATTTCAAGATGACGCACATCCCACAGCAACACAGATGGCGTGTGTTATAATTTGTTAAAATAAAAAGTGTTGTCAGCAAGCAGCGAACTTTCAGACGTGAATTTCATGCGGATCTGCCAATTAACAAGTCCTTCCTGAACACTTTAAGGGAGAAAAGATACATCTGTGATCGGAGAAAAAGATATTAAGGTCTCGGATCAAGTTGCTGAAAGCTTCAAAAGACTTGGCACGCAGCTACAAAAAGTCAACACTCACATCTAGCCCATTTGGTACCAATCGATACCACATGAAACTTTATCAGATTATACAACTGTATCCATCAATATTTGAATAAAGTTACATGCTATATATATATATATATATATATGTGTGTGTGTGTGTGTGTGTGGAGAAAAGTAGACAAACACGGGATGTTATGGAAACATGTTTGTCTACTTTTCTCCACATATTGTCGCCTCCTCACATTTCTCCCATATATATATATATATATGCTTAATTGAGTCGTACCTAATGAAAAATTAATTTTTAATGAATTAGGCGGTTAATTTATGGTTTCAATCGAGAAAAGTATGTAACGGCCTATTAGGCCTCATCAGCATAGCTATAGATCGCTGGGCGTGATTCAAACCTTTCCAAGCCACTAGGATTTTAAACCGGAAGATGACTGATTAATGCTAGTTTGAAATAAGTTGCTTTTTGTACAAATCCTATTAAAGATAGTTATCCCTCTGGTTGGCACATAACCTCTATATATTATTATTCGAACCTACTAACAATTTTCTTATCATTATACTACATGAGGTGGAAAAAGAAAGTGTTGTAGTTGTTTCATACATTTTTCTAGACAATAGTGACTACTTTACCAGACGTCTATTAAAATATGGCGAATGGCTTGTTTTAATCATCGTTTGGTCAAAAACTGATATTTAACAAGGTCATCATTGTTTATGTTTAAAAAGGGATAATCTATTTTGTTTGGGGTTCACTAATTGTTACAATAACATATGACCCCCTCCCCGTCCACATACACACATCAGTTACTTCCGGTGACTCACTTCCTGTACTCTTTGATAAATAAACGGAATGCACACGTTGCTTTAATGTGTATTCAAAATCATCGAGTATTCTTGTGAGTAATTTAGCAACAAAGCCATTATCTATGGATGGAGATAATAATTCAATATCTGGTAAGAACTTTATTTAAAGTATGATCATGGTGATATTGTTTTTATCTCGTTATTGTTATAAATCACGTTGGACGTTCAACGTGGCAATGATCACACTGGGGTACAATATCGGACATAATTTCTGTTGAATGAGATTTTTCATTTGATTTAGACTAAAATTGGCATGTTGATTTCAAAACTACATTCATTTTTCTTCCATCACAAGTTTTTTTCTCTACAGCTTGCTCTCCAAATAAAGGCAATTGTATTGTTTGTCTGTAAGTAATAGACAAACTGGTCAACTGATTACGTTGATTATTTTATTGAATAGGAAGGAGAATTGTTTATATCTGGTGTGACTAGGTTGATATCCAATTAAAAAGAAAGCATCAGCGCATGTAAGGTTAGTCTATTTTGCATATTTTGAATTAAAACTTGGTGATTAAGACACTTTCTGGCCCCTCACAAGATGTGCAACCAGTGTGTTGAGATTTTACGGATATGTATCAAGGGAACACGTGATAAGTTGGCATTTGGTATACCTATGATTTGGCGAGAGTCAAAATATCGTTACACAGACTGTTACTTTTTTTAATGAAAACCTCACCATATAACAAGAAAAAATGTAAAATTAAGTATCCTAGTCTACGTTTAGTGAGTTCCAAGTGAACGCATCCTACTTTTGATTGAAAGAAAGTGGATTTCTGAAGAAGTGACAGGGAATTGGGAATTTCAATTTACAACTCAATTAAATAGCGACTGTTTATCAATAGCTCAAAGTCGAGTTTAAAGTGTGTCCTCCTCTACAAATTGTAATTTATATGGTGCAGTCTCAATTAGGCATTCAGTTTGTCTTCATGAAAAATATAACGAGTGATTTAGTTGTTGCAATATCACATGCTTTCTGTGCATGTGAGACAGTAGAGTCTGAGGGAAACATTGCGTAGAGATGAATTGACCTCCAAGATCTGACCTCAAAACAATTAATCCTAACATTCTACATGAGCCATTTGTTGACATAAAGAAAATTATATTCTCACTTCGCACATGAAACTAGATATCTTGAAGTAATTCGTTAAAGCATTGGCAACTGAAGGCAACTGGTTACAAGTACCTCATTTTGGCATTTCCTGGCCTTTCAATTTAAAAAAAGTAAGGCCTGTGTGTTTGATGGTCTACAGATTTAGCAAGTTATCAAAGGTAAACATTTCATCGGGATAATGTAAGAAATCAAAAAAGAATGCTTGGTTATCATTCAAAGACTTTGTCAAGAAGAACATTCTTGGAAATTCACGATCAAAGAATTACACTGAAATTGTTCAGAAACTATTGGATAATCACAAAACGTTCAATTGCAACATGAGAATCAAGTTCCATTTTCTGCATAGTCATCTTGCTAACTTCTTGGAAAATCTTGGTGCGGTCAGCAATGAGGAAAATGAATGACTCCACCAAGATTTGAAATTCATGAAGGAATGGTATCAAGGTATATGGGATATAAATATGATGGTTGACGATTGTTGGAATATAAAGTGAAATTGTTCACAGTTTGAACACTAGGAAAAACTATATATGTAAATCTTTACTATAACTACTTGCACACAACTTGACTCATACTAACAATATCCTTTGTATGAACAAGATAAATTTGTACAAACATTACAGACAAGCAATTTTTTATTATTTTCCATTGTAAATTTTTAAAATATTCTATAAAATAAGCACAAATTTGTTACATGGTGTATTTTAATGGTTTTTGAGACCAAGCGAGGATGTTCTGTTACTCAAAAATTTGAGGTAATAGAGAAAACAAGTGTAACTTTTGGTTTGGAGTCCAAAAGTTAGTCAGATCTAACTCAACAAAAATTGTATTGCCCAGCGTAATGTTTTATCATTTTTCAGTATATGTAAATTTTTAAAACATTGCATAAAATAAACACATTTTTATGATTTTTAAGAAAAAGCGAGGGTATCCTATTGCTCAAAAAGTTGATGTGATATAGAAAATCTTTTTTTGTATTCAGAGGTCACAAAATAGTCTGAAACAAGTGTCAGATAAAACTCAACGAAAATTGTATTCCTCTGTGTAATACAACACTAATGAATTCTCTACAGTCACGGTAGAACTTCACGGGATGCTTCAATCGCGAAGTCAACGATGAACACACCTACTTCGCCGTAAACGTCCAGTCGCTTGTGACTCACTATTCTCTTTCTTCTCGTTTTCACACATTGACGAATAATATATCAAATACTGCTTTGTAATTTCCGAAGATCAAACTTCATTCTCTTCCTCTATTTGTGATAGGAATCTATTTTAATGGGTTAT